>MU006104.1:23836-233886 GCA_010093705.1 Patellaria atrata CBS 101060
TACTTAATCTATAACAGTAATATATATACAATACTTTAATGGGTTGTTGAGTTATACGCTTGTGGAGGTGCAGAAAGTTGCTGGGGCTGGCGTCTAGCTTGTACTGGCGACTCGCTTATAACCTACGTTACGAGTTTTTAGAAAGTTCAGTTTTCCCTCTTCATAGGCGAACAAATCTAGAAATGGAAGTCACAATAACGCACGGACCATGATAAAATCTTGGCATATGAAAGGTCTACTCGTACGTGCCTCTCCCACAAAGGTGCAGTTCTTACTATGAATCCTGGTATCTTGCACAATATGTAGAGTATAGTAAAGACGTAGTGTAACTGCAATACGAAGTATGATAGCGTCCCTCGGGCGTAATCTCTTTGACTTGATTTCAACCAAACTCTCATTCTGTATCTCTTCTATTATCTTGACTCTCCTAGGTACTGTGTCGCTTCTAATCATGACTTCAATTCAATTTTGCACAAGTCAGTCATTTGTACCATAAGGCAGTCGTATTGTATAGTACAGTCATATCGTACAGTATAGTCATATTGTATAGGAGAAAAGAAACCCGTACCAACAGTCAATGCGTACTTTATATCAGTCATTTCGTGCGATGATCCATCCGTCGTGTTCCAGTCGGGTTATGGAAGTAGTTCAGTTTATGAGGACTTGCTACTAATGTCTACATACCTATCACTTTGTAAGGGGCAATCTTGTGCAAGTCGAGCATATCCAGTAAGCCCGAGATGCCATGACAGGGGACAGAATTGACATAGACACTGATATAGAATGCGACATGTTTTGTGCCCAGAGCAACGATAGAGGTGTGGGCTCTTTCAGGACTCTGGGTATGTGTTGTGCGAGGTCGATCTTTTTAGGTATTATGATGATGGAAGGAGAACTGAGGTCCTTGGTTTATCGAACGGTCTGATAGTTGAGTTTGAATTTTGGCATATCGGTGGCTTCTGCTGAGGGGTATCTTTTGAGATGATCTTCAGGTACGCGTCACGTGTTTCAAATGCGGTACTGGGGACAGACTCCCTTTAACTACAAGCTCTTCTGTTTTGTTAGTGCTATCCGAGCTCTCTTATTCCTTTATTGGTTATAAAGGGTTGGACTTTAGGTTCCCTGTTGCAATTGAGTGTACCCTACAACAGGTTTCACCTGTGAATATACAATCGATCTGTGGAATTGGGGAGAGTCACTCCCAACAAGGGAAGAAATAATACCGTAGTATACACTATACAAATTCTCCTATAGTGGCGCAGAACCTTGAACTGCCAGTCTCACCATGATGGTCTCGTACTCGAGCGAATGGATTACCGATCGCCCCTCTACTTTTCTCAGTTCATCATCTCGATTAAGTAGGAGATACAGACTTACAGTCAATAGTCGATAAGCAAAGGATGATGCTTGGTATAATAACTGGTAGCTCTATGAAGAGGCTGCTCCAGCGGCTAGTTGAGAATTTATTATAGATCGGTGTATAGGTGGTGACGTTGATAAGTGACCTTTTACGCCCACACTATTTTGAGGATGCGTCCTACTTGGGATGACTAGAACCAAAACACGAAAGCACGGGTAACGGGAGAGCGCATAGCAGGGCTAAGATAGGCCGCTGGTCCTTGGAACTTGCGCATTCGTCGTCAGCCCCAAGGAAGCCATTCTTCATGATTCTTGGCCGATGAAAAGGTTCATAAGAAAGCAAGTGAGATCTTTTGATGCTAAGTTCCAGGTTTGCGGCGAGATGAGTGTTGAGTGTTGCATATTGCGTAGTTGATATATGTAACCATCTCTTGCGCCTGTCTTGACCTGTCACACCTTCTCATACCTCTTCTCCTTTCCCCATCGCTTTCGATACGTTGCAGCAGGGCCAAGCTTGAAACATCAAACATTTATCGGAGAAAGAATTGGAGAACGAGGGTTAGACTCTTACGCCAAGGGCTAATCCTCAAGCATCTTTGCGGAACTTGCGGTCTAGGATCACCATTCGCTTGAATCGTTCGTCATCAACCGAAGGTCCCTGGCGGCAGCACGGCAAAGACGACGGTCACGACCTCACGGTCCCCGATACGCGGTCATTTTGTAAAAGGGAATGCGGGAGACGATCATCACACTCCAAGAATAACTACTGCACTGTGGCCCTTCATTGTTGATATTCTCTCCTTGAATATTATTATTCGAAACCTCTTTCATACTCCAGCATCCAGTCCCTCGTTTTTGCTCATTCCATTTCCGTCTCGACATTTTTCTCAACACCTGCCCGGCCTTATAGCGGGCGCCACATTACGCACAACTGCAATCCGCCTCTTTCCGGGCTACGACGCATAGCAACAAGCGACATCGAATTCAATAATCGGAAGTCGCGAAGAGTTTAACTATTCGATATCACTTTTACCAATCTTGTCGAGAGAGGAACCTGGAATTATCCGGTCTTCTTGCTCATATTAA
The DNA here is from genome assembly GCA_010093705.1 of Patellaria atrata CBS 101060. Classification (NCBI taxonomy): domain Eukaryota; kingdom Fungi; phylum Ascomycota; class Dothideomycetes; order Patellariales; family Patellariaceae; genus Patellaria; species Patellaria atrata. The sequence goes on from MU006104.1 coordinate 26,282, forward strand.
GATTAAGCTTGAGCGTTATTGCTCACACCAGCCGGACGCAGCTTCCTTAGGTTTCGTTTCCCCGAAGATTATTCGCAAGGAAGGCTCGGTGTGGACACGCCATCTTCTTGTACATATTAATATCTCACCCTATTCGATAGAGGTACCTACCTTATTCGATATGCCTCGCAATCGGGGTAAGTACTACCTTACAAAGATCCTCCCGCATCTGCACCTGCGTCTTACCACTGTTCTGGGCCTTCTGGCACCACACTTGTATCAGTACCTTAGTCCCTTCTTCAGCCTCGCATCATAGGTACTAATCTTTGCTCTTGTAACCCTTTAGTCCTCTCGTTTATCTCCACTTGGGGTACTGGCTCACCTGTCGAACTTCCTCCTTCACCTACAACGGCTCAGCCTCAAGGGCACCGTCAATCCGAAAAGCAACAGTCCACGCACGCGTTCGCTACCCCAATAACTCCCTCTGGCTCTACTATCAACCTCGAAAGCCTTGCTCGAGCTTCACCACCTATTACTGCACAGCATCAGAGGTCAGATTCGCGCCCACCCTCAAGGCCTCTCTCAATGTTACAAACCTACCAACCCCCAATAATGGATGTCGCTCAGGATACGCTCCCTGAGTTGATGCCTATCTTTACCTACTTGAACAGTCATTCCAATAAACTGTACCAGGAGGGATACTTTCTGAAATTGCATGATCTCGATACCCGTAGGTAGTCCGAAGGTCAACTCGTGAAAATGTGTGCTTATTTAGTTAGGCGGACGACCCAGTCCAGACAGGACATGGACGGAATGCTTTGCACAATTGGTGGGCACAGTGTTGTCATTGTGGGATGCAAGCGCACTAGACGTCGCCGGGGAAGACGGAGAAGTGGTTCCTACATTCATCAATTTGGCAGATGCGTCAATCAAGATGGTTAGTCCTGACGCTTTCCCTACATATACAGAATCTTAACAGTAATTCAGATTGAATCCTTACCAATGAACGATGCGGGTGGACATAGTTTGCAGAACGTACTAAGCGTATCCACCGCGGCTAACAACCGTTACCTATTCCACTTTAACTCCCTCAATTCACTCACTCAATGGACAGCAGGTATACGACTGGCCATGTATGAGCATTCTACACTCCAGGAAGCATATACTGGCTCGCTCATTGCAGGCAAGGGCAAGTCACTAAATAATATCAAGACTATCATGGAGAGGACACGGTTCAAATATGAGGACTGGTGCCGTGTTCGTTTTGGAGCCGGAACACCATGGAGACGATGTTGGTGCGTCATTTCACCTCCCGACGAGAAAGAATATCAGAAGCTCCAGAAGACACTCAAAAAACGGCCGGTGTATGACCGATCTCCACTCATTCTAAAGGGTGATATGAAATTCTATGAAACGAGGAAGATCACGAAGAAAACAAGGCCCATCGCTACAATTTCGGATGCTTATTCTGCCTATGCGATATACCCCCAGTCAAAACCACTTATCGACCAATCTACCCTGGTTAAAGTTGAAGCAAGGATTACCATCCACTCCTCTCCTGAATCTAGCACTGAAGGCTTTGTCTTCGTAATGCCAGAAAGTCACGCCGCAGTGACCGGCTTTGAGATCATGCTGCGGTTCCTATTCCCTGTATGGGATGTGTTCAACCTTTACGGTCGACCAAATAGGCTGATTGCAGAGGTCTTGGACACCCGAAGTCTGATGTTTGCTATGCCGAGAGAGCGGAGATATGGATACCTTGACGTCCTCGATGTTGCCAGTCTAATCCACTCGGATGGTGCAAGAACCTGGACCGAGAGAGAATGGAGAAAGGCAATGAAAGACCTCACAGCTAAACGTATGCTCGCAGCTCCTTCTAGAAATGGAAGTAGAAACGCGAGCCGCCGTAATACCATGAGCAGAACTAGCCTTCCTCCTTCTCGTGGTACTATGGTAAGAATTCACGAGTCTGAATCTGCAAGGTCGCAACCCTCCTCTCGACGGACATCTCCAGTTCGACAACCTGATATGCATAGCCCGCGTCGTGTTGATTCTGCGCCTCCTAATGTAATGGGTCATCCACTCCCAAAGCATCGCAGATCAGTATCTGAAGCGAACGGTTACAAGCTGTATCAAGCTGAAACACCGTCTAGACTCGCATATGGTGAGTCTACGGATGATTTTTCGAATGAGCCACCACCTCCTCCAGCACATGGTATTCCCTACGCAGGAAATGGATATACTTCGAGTCCAGTTCGTGGAAGTTTCGACGTTGGCTCAGATAACGAGCGCATCACTCCAGAAGGCGAGCTGAGATCTCCACCGCCTATGCCACAAGTAGGAGCGGCAGCGGCATCAGCTCCTATGGTGGCTCCTGTTATATCGCCTCCTGCTTTCCAACATGCCCCTAGTCAACGACCACCTAATCAACCTTACCAAGCTCCAGAGCTGCGACGTGCTAATTCTCAGATGGATGCCGCCACCTTGAAACAACTCGCAGATGCCACCCATGCTCAGGTTCCCCCTAATATCGCAATCGCAGGTGCCGCTGCCGCCGCAGCTTGGAGGGCTAGCCCAGATGGCATGAGAAGCAATGGAGAGTATGATAGACAGTGGGAGGAAAGAGGACAGAGAGGAGTAATTAATGACACAAATGACGCCACTGCGAGGGGCATGCATGCTGACGATTTTGCTTATCAACAAGGCATGGTAAATCCTCGATATGGGCACTCCCAGACTCGACAGTCCCAATCACGATTACCGACCATCCCCGCATCTCCCTATGTCAACCAATCCGAATATTCCCCTAACCGTCCCTCATTTCAGCCCTCCGCTGCACCTCTTTTTGAAGCATCTCAGCATCCACCACCCATCATAGCCGCGACGTCATTCAACACTCCTCCAACTTCTCCTATGCGAAAAGATCAGCGCAATCATCCATCCCCAACTTTTAGTGTTCACCGTAAGCCCCTTCCTCCACGTATGTCTGTTGATTCTGTTTCCAATCCGAGTCTTGGTAGTCTACCGTATGTAGACCCAGATGAACTTGATAAGTTGCCTCGTCATTCTCTTAAGAAAGCTCCGAGTCAGTCCAGCAGCGTTTATGATGATGAAAGTGTTGCGACACCAGATTATGCCAGTACGAAAAGTTCTGGAACGAAGAAATCAGTTGAAAGACCGCGCGCAGGTGTCTTGAAAACCGTAGGGATATCAGAACCTCAGCTTCCACCGGATGTGGTAGTCGGTGATGCTACCTATGGAATTAAGCCAGCCCAAGAAGTCTCACCTGATTTGCCTACTGTCGATTTTGGGCCTACCTATTCCTTGGCACCTGATCGGCCTCGTCCAAGTACCAGTGGTACCATCACACAGACTTCTCATGATAATAGGCACTCTTACGTTGCGCACGAACGGAGAAATTCTAGAAATAGTGAACGTGGCTCTCCTCGTCCAAACACACCTGGTACACCCGGCCGTGAAGAGCGTCGTTCTATGCTATGGCAACCTGGTCTTGCTATGACCTCTAATATAGCTATAAATAGACGTTCATTCAATGCCGAGGAATGGGTGCAGCAACGCGCTGCCGCTGCTTCACAACCGCGTCTATCACCAACACCTAACCACCTTCGTAACATGTCTCAAGGGAATCCTATTTCTCGTACACCTTCAGGCGACTGGTCCCATTCCCGTAGTCCGAGTCGCACACCACCCAGCAGACCGCACTCCCGTGGCGCATCTCAAGTTCTTTTACAGCACTCTCCAGGCCTAGTTGAAAATCATAGTCCGAAACTAAGCGCACGGGAGCAGGAATACGTCTCCCGAGTCACCGGTTCTCCTCTCATCCAACTCGAGCACGACGCAAAGAACACCCCCCAACGTCCCAAATCCGCCGGTTTGATCGGTGCCCTCGAACAACGTCAACACGAGAAAGAGCAAGCGATGAGAGGCAGTCGTACCTCGGTCGTACAAGACGCCATCCAACGCCAGCAACAACAAATGCAGATGGAGCAGCTCCAAGCTCGAGCTCACGCGATGAGGTATCAGCAGCAGCAGAACTATGTTCTCGCGCCGGGCGTCTCGCCGTATGGAATGCCGAATCCGTATGCTGCGCAGCAGGGGAGCTATTTCCCGAATCCGGCGTTACAACAGCAGCAGCAACAACAACAACAACAACAACAACAACAACAACAGATCGCCATGATGCAACAGCAGCAGCAGGAGCATCAACATGGGAGGGCACAGAGTCAACCGGGACTTTGGCAGCAGCAGGCTGGTGAGGCGCCGAGGCAAGCGTACGGCGCGAGTTATTTTGCGAATCAGGGACAGAGTCGGGAGTGATGGGCTAGTGAGACTAGATTCGATGAGCGTCAGGCTCTTCGTAATCACCTCTTGACGTTAGACTCCCGAGGCATTATCTCGTAATTTGAGTTTTTTTTTTTTCCTTTTTCTGCTTGATAGAGGGATATGTGCATTTCCGGCGTTTTATGAGGTTTCATTGAGGTTGGGAAGGATGCATAGTTTATTTGTATTATAGGAATAGGAATATGAATGTTTAATGGTCTATGAACCCCTTCTTAAGCTACCTTGTGCGATTCACGATGAGTGAAAAGTGGGAAAATCGATATCGTCTGGTAGAGTGGGGAGACGCTGATACTGTACTGGACTGTACAATAGCCATTGCGGATACGCCAAGATGGAAACCTTATCTATTGTGCACGACGGGAAGACTCGTCATCTAGAACGGCGGGGAGAAACGAAGACATTCTGCGAATGCAAAAACATAACATGCAAGAAGCGATATAAGTAACCCGTTCCTCGGGTGTCCGAGAGACGGAAGATATGCAGAAGAGGTATAACGAAGCCTTCAGTTCAACGGACAACAAAGGACCGATGCAAAACGGGGGGAAGAAAAAAAAAAGAAAAAGAAAAAACGGTATAAGTGCTCAAAAGCACAGAAGAGAAGAGGAAAAGAAGTAGGAGGGAAGAAGCAAGACGCCGACTGAATGCGTAAAGACAAAACCCCATAAATGCTACCATATATCCGACTTTGAACAAAGAGCAAAAAGGACCCATCCAAGAAAAACGTGCAGAGGTGTAAGAAGGGGGGATTATCAGGGCCACCATCCGACGCGCTTATAACTCTCTATTATATCCTCGATCTCCTCTTTCGTCAGTGTGAGATGCTTATACCTATACACCACAATTAGCTCAAACCCTTCCTCCTTCTCTCCACACACCTCCTCCCAACTGCAGGATTGGACTCACTTGAACCCAGTCTCACGCTCGAATAACCCCCCGTCCAGACTCAAATCCGTATCCTTCAACAGCTCCTTCTCCAGAAACGGACTCAGGGGCGTCGCCGCCGATATGCCCGCCGCTTGGTTAAGCTCGGCCCAGGGGTCCAAGGTCTCGTCGTTGACGTCGTCGACGACGTGGTCGAGGTTCATGCGCGCGAAGGTCGAGATCAGGGTTCCCTGGAAGCCCGTGGGGATGTTGAAGGTGGCGTGGATGAGATCGGCCATTGTGCCTTGGGCTGATATGCGGGTCGTTGGTTAGTCACGTGCTGTGTGTGTCTAAATAGGAGGTGTATCATTTCTGAGGGGCAGGGAAGGATGGGAACGCACAAGTATTCCCATGATCGACTATATTGAAAACGGGCGTCTGCTTCCTCGGTCCGACTTTCCTGTACCACTCCGCCGCCGTCCACAGCGCGCTGGCCACGTCCTCCACGTGCACGGTGTTAGTCCGCAAATCGCGGTCCCAGAGCCACTTCATCTCTTCGCCGAGGCTCTGGTACACGCGCGCCATGCACAGCGCCGTGGCGACGTACTTCCGCGTATACGGGCCATACACGTGCGCCATCCTCAGCACGACGAGGTTGAGCCCCTCCATTTTGCCCAGGTCCTCCTCGGCCTGGAGTTTCCACTTCGCGAGCTTCATCCACGGCTTCAGCTTGTCGGTTTCCCGCCGCGGCTGGCTGTCCGGCTTGTACACCATACCGGTGCTGCATTCGACGAAGGCTTTGACCCCGCGGCGGGCGGCTTCGGCGCCGACGGCGAGGGAGAGCGCGTGCGAGCGCGCTTTGTAGACTTCGTCTTCTTGCGAGTAGCGCGTTTCGCCGCCGCAGTTGAAGACGTAGTCGAATTCTCTGCCCGACGCGCGGTCGAAGATGCGGGAGAGGGATTCTGCTCTGAGGTTCAGTATGAAGACGGCATGCGTGTGTGAATCGGGCTTTGGAGAAGAGGCATACGCTGTCTAGAGGCATCGGCCTGCATGAACTTGTCCTTCGAGCATGCCTCCGCGAACTCTGGCGCCAGCCATGCCAGGTCCGGTAGTTGCTTGTCTACCAACCTCACCTCGGACGCGAGACTGTTCTGGTGGATGTGGAGGGCGAGGAAGCGACCGACGTAGCCTACGGTATGGCGAATGGGTTTGCGTCAGTATGGATTTTTGGCGGGATATGGGAGTCCGTTTTAGGTTCTTCCTTAGGGCTCGGGACTCAGGTAGGGCTTTGGACTTACCCAGACCTCCAATTACCAGTACAGCCGGCTTCTCACTACCAGCCGACGCGGGGTCACCGGCAGTGTCGCCCATGCTCAATTAAGGCGGGAAGCGGCTTGGGGAAGTTGCAAGGACTCGGCTGTATGTAAGACCAAGGGTGTGTATAGTCTATTTGATCGTCTATCGTCTTTTCGTTGTCAAGGAGTTGAAAGTCGAGAAAGGGGACGGTAGCAGTATTTATCGAAAAGATTCCTATATAAAAGTAATCTGTGAGGTTAATGTCATGTATGATGTGACGGGGTCGCGGGAAGGAGACTGTGCAGAGCGGAAAGGATCCCTTTAACCAGGACAAGGGGCGCAAAAGTGGGAAAAATCCAAAAGAATGGCAGGCTTTATATATAAAATAGGAAATTGAAATTCCCCGGCGTACGTTCTGGTGGCTTGCGATCATGGGTGTAGACCAAGAAAGCTTAAAAGGGGGAACTGACCAGTGCAGTTCCGGAGGTAACAATACCTTACAGATTGTATACAAGTACCTTACTTTGCCCTGTATTTGTCTGTTGAACCCGCGGGGGGGGGAAGTGAGTACCTGGCTATGTAGGAATCCTTATTGGGTTGCAGACAAGGTTCCTTAAAGCCTCTATGTAATGGTGATAAGATTGTATGGGGACGTGCATGGCTTGGAAGAAATACAGCAACACTTGGTATTTGTACTGTACTTTTGTACTGTACTTTTGTACTGTACTTTTGTACCATGACTCTCACCATCTTAGTGATGATCCCATCCCATCCCCTTCCTCACAAACATCGTCGTATTCAACTCCACCTAAAGCAACTCTCCCATCCAAAAAACGCCCCTGAACTCTCTACACCAAGTCCACAACCCCCTAATTGGTCTCCCCTCTTCACTTAACGGGCACAACTTCAGCGGGGAACGGGAGCGGCGTAAGAAGAAGGCAACAAGCCCCAGCTACCCAATCTGAACAACACCCAGATCACATGAGATCCATACCTGCCAAAATCCTTTCCCACCTTCCCCCTCGAACTCGTGGCGGAAAATTCGCAGTGACACCAATCCCATCTCCGTGGCTCACTTGCTCCCATACACCAGAAAGTTGTGGACACTCGTTGCACAAACGCTCTGCTTCTCATTTCCCCTTCGTCTGTTGCGGATCCTGAAGTATCAAGCATCTCTGTCTGCAAAGCCATTCATAACATTCAGACTTAGTAGTGCCGGTAGTACCATCCACCCCCCACCAAAACTCGCAGAACTTCAACGGGGGTAAAGATGAAAAAAAAAAAGCGCGGGATATTCCCGATTATGGGAAATGAGGCTTACGACCCCTACACCTATGACCAGGCTACCACAACTCAACGGATTTCACTCGGACGGGTTTCTCCCAAGCGGCAAACCCTGCTCAGACACACCCATTCGGTAATCCTCAAGTCCAGATAGTCCCAAAAGGGTCATAGAGAGCGTGACACAAGGCATAATCAAACATCTTTTGTTGCATATGACAAGGCAAGCAAGATCACCAACGGATACTTGCAGAGAAACCGCCCCTCGCGAATCTCTTACGACATTGAAAGGACAGCCATGCAATAGTTGATCTATCCTAATGCTATATGCCAAGCTCGAGCCACCGCTGCGAACTGTATGCAATCCCTGGGGGGCTAATGGACCGTCCCGCCTGCAAGCCGACCACTTGAGCAGAAGCTTAGACCTAGTTTGGACCTGGTTTGGATCTAGTTTGGACTGCAGAAGAAATCTCTAGAGAGTTAACATGTGTCATTTCCAAACTTGACCTAACCGCCCAGTTCAAGACCATCTTTCCCCTCACCGCTAACTGCCATGGAACACAGCAAAGCCCAGGAATTAAAACGCCCCGGGCAAAACATATGCACAAGAATGTTTTGGGTGAAGGGTTGAGAAATCGGATGTAGACGCAGAGATGCATTTGAAGTGGTATATCGGACGTCGTAGATGATCAATGAGGTAAGCTGCCTAGAACTCCCAATCTTCGTCGACGGATTTCATCGCCCAGTCGAATTTCTCGCGAAGAGTCTTTGAGAAGAATCTCTCAATCGGAACGTTGAATTTCTTGGAGAAGACGACGGTGAGACGAGGATCAATGTAGTTCTATCTATATTAGTATCAACACTCTCGGAGTAGTGTATGAGGTAACTCACAATCTTGGAAGTGCCTAAGGCTACTTCCTTGTTGTTATCCTTATCTTCGACCTTGATCTTGTCATTCTCAATCCGTTGCTGTAGCTTCACGATGGCAGCCTCGAGCTTTTCAATAGAAGGGCCCTTGCCCTCGGCTTCGATTTTGCCAGTCTTGTTCTCTTTCTTGAACTTCTTCTCCAATTCGTCGACAGTCTCAAGACGCTCCTCAAGCTCCTTGGCCTTCATTTCTTTCTCCCCGTTCGCCTTTCGAATTTCATTTTCCTTTTCGAATTTTTTCGTGATTTTGACTTTTAGTGTTTCAATCTCGGAAGCTTGGTATTCCCGTATCCATTCTTGGGTGATGCCTTCGGGCAACTCGAAATACTCTGCGCCCTTTTTCTTCTTCAATTTAGGATCCAGATTGAGCATCTGTTGCTTGCACCTCCATTGGTTGTAACGATGACCATCGATCTAAGGGATGTAAGTTAAGGACTTTTCAAAGGACATCGGAGAATTACCTGTCTCTGCATTTTCTCAATCTGTGCACCATGGCTTGCGGCGACAGTACGTTTGTGGTTACAGAGAATTGCGACTTGGCGATTTGCTGCGTTATATTCGGCCACCTTCTCATTGATATTGGGATTGGGTTTCATCTCTTTGAGGAGCCTAGACATGGTCCATGAAGCGTTGTAGGTACGAAACACTTTTGCAGTAAGACCTTTCATGTAGCTGGTTAGGTGATTGTTGAGCCGGGAGGTCTGGAGTTGTTAGTGTGATTCTAAAAGTTCTCGAATCGCTACTCACGGTAAGTCGATCGAAAATCTCGTCGCCCTCAGTCTTAGGTGCCTTCTTGAAGATTTTGAGATTTTTAAATACCTGTGGATCAACTTCCACTTCATCATAGAACCGAATACTATCTTTACCGAGAAAGTCAAAGATGACCTTGTTCGGAGGTTTCAACGTGACGTGCTCATACTTCAATGAGCAACAACCAACTGTATCAGCTTCATCTTTGTCCTTTTCATTACCAGCACGAAGAGCGAATTGATCGATGAGATAGATAGCAGTTGCACGTTGGCGATCAGCCATAACTTCCGACTTTAGATCTCTTCGATAATCTTTTCGAATCCGATCAATGTGTTTCTTTAGCTCCCTAGCTTTTTCAAACTTGTTGTAGTCGCTTTGACCCTTGATGTCGGAATTGGCTGCTAACATGACATATTTGTAAGCGTTGTTGATATTTTCTTGCCACATTGCAAGCCAAGTTCCTTCCTGATCATGCTTGATTTCTTTCCACTTATGACCAGGTGGCGGAGGTGGAACGTTTGCCTCCTTGCCAATGTTGATGGTAATCTGTTCTGGTAAGACTCTCTGCTTGACCTTGCCGGTTTTGGGGTGCTCTCCACGACCTCTGAAGAGACCTGGAGGTTCCACCCGGAAGTTTCCAACCTTTTGCTTGCGGCCATCCCATGTGCAATACATGTAAGGTGCTTCGGCTGCATCCTTTGCTGCCTTGATAGCTTTCTTCTCAGCAGCTGGAATTGCCTTTTTCGCCGCACGTTCCGCTTCGTAGTGTTCGAAAATGGGTCTGAAATCACATTTCTCAAACGAAGTGATCTTGACCTTATTTCCATCCCTATCCTTTGCATGACCAGTCTTGTCTAGAATAGCCCTGAAATCAGTGAAGAAATTCTGGTTGAAGGTCGGGTTCTCGACGTTGTGAGTGGAATTGAGCATGGATCCGTAGAATGTGGAAACTTCTTCTGCATCTTTATGCATGAATACGGGCTTTCCATCATAGAGCATCTTGGCGTTGTTGGGAAGTGGAGTGAATTCAGGTGGAAATGTGACTCCGTTATGCTCTAGAGTTGTCCACTTCTTCGTACCATCACCCTTCGTTGGATCTTCCCACCATCGGTACTGATCTTCTTCAGCCTCGGCCTCGAGATCCTGCTCTGTTTGCTCTTCCTGTTTGATACCTTTCTTGGCCTTTTTCGCAGGGGTACTTGGCTCAGCTTTTGCTTTGATCTTTTTCGCGGGTGCTGCTTTACGGCTGAGGGGAACATCGTCATCGTCTGATTCCTCTTCCTTCACACCATTTGTAGCCTTCTTGCGAGCAGGGGTAGCTTTTGACTTTCTCGAAAGTGGAACATCATCATCATCACTCTCGGATTCTACCTTTTTCGCCTTTCGCTTTGCGGGAGCAGCCTTCTTCTCCTCTAAACGAATAGCCTTAGCTTGTTTTTCAGCTGTCTTTTCAATCTGCTGCTTCTTTTTTTGCAATTTTTCTCCGATTGGAACGTCCGAGTCTTCCGATTCTCCAATCTGCGCCGCAGTTACTTTAGGTGGCTTTTTGGCGTGAATGAGGGGTTCGTCGCTCATTTCAGAGTCAGATCCCGATAAGACTTTCGCCTCTTTTGAAATCTTTTGCCGCTTGCTCTAATGAGGAGTCAGTGGTCCACATTTCGTAACATATCCTACGGGTAACGAACCAAAGGGATATCATCATCTTCCTCTGAAGTAGTTGCTTCCTTATAACTCTTGCCATTCGTAATGCTAGAACGAGACTTGCGCTTCCCATTCGTGATTGCCTTGCCATTTGGAGCTTCATCTACCTCCATTTCCTCTACTGGTCCATTCCGTATTGAGACACCTGGCTCCACTTCGCCATTCGAGGGAGCCACTTTGTCCATAGCTTTGTCTACTGCCTTGGTAATGCGGTTATTCGATTTTGAAACTATGCAGAGCGCCAGGTATCAGTCGGTTGCTCACTGAAATGGATGGTAGATGAACAAGAGAACGATAGCGGGATGGAGATTAAAATGGTTGGTAAGGTAGAGAAGATGGGAGCTGAAGTGACAATAGGTGACAATTGATTCAAAAGCTATTCAGGTGCTATTGTCGTGCGGGCAAACTAGCGCAATGCCGAAGTTTGACCCTAAGGGCGTGTCAGAGCAGGTGAGGGAAACGTACCACCATTCGGTTTGCGCTTGACCAACGGTCTATCATCATCTGAGGAATCCATTATGCGTGTGGTTCGCCACGACAGGCGTGTTGAAGTTGGTAGAGATGGTCTGAGATCGAACTCGGGCGTGATATTTGGCTCAGTTGAGGCTCGAGGTAAGGAAACGCAGGAACGAAGAGAAGTGTAGAAAGCACGGCGGAGATGGACTCAACGCAAGCAGCACTGACGCCGCGCTAGCGAGCTGAAGGAGATGATGATCTTGAAAAGGAATATAGTCGTAAATGACGGTGGTTCGAAGTGACTAGTTAGTTATGTTGCTGAAGAGGGTTGAGAAACTTGGGAAAGAAGAATGCAAAGTGTCCGGGAGAATAAATGAGCGGAACTCCTGGATTCTTGTCTTGTTGACCTAGAACGCTTTCTACCTAACCAAGTCACGGGGAATGGAGACTGGTAAGAGCCTCTTATTTGTCTATTGTGCCCTATTGTTCCTCCGAAACCCACGATTCCCATTAGCCGGCCTTGGCAAAAACCTCAACCTCTCCCGGCTATCCTACCCTTTGATCAAAGCTATTAGCAGTCCATCAATCCGAATCTACCATAGCTGTCACCATAGTGTCGACAGCTGCTCTCATCTCCTCTCTACCAATTGATCGTTTGGGAGCGACGGGATGATGCTATCACGAGCAGCCCGTCCGGCGCTGAAGGCTGGTTCCGCAGCAGCTGTCCGGTATGCCCTTCATCCTCCATTTCAAGCAAAGCTATCTATCGAAGATTAAATCACCCGGATCATAATGATTATACTAACAAGATTCTACTATTTCCCAGTCCATCGACGGTCAATGCTACAGCAGCCGCTAACTATGCCACATTACGTGAAATCGAGGGTCGTCTCAAGTCCATTCGCAATATCGAGAAAATCACCAAAACCATGAAGATTGTCGCCTCCACAAAGCTTACCCGTGCCCAAAAAGCTATGACCGAGTCCCGAACATACGGTCAGACCTCGAATACTGTCTTCGAGAAGGCCGAAACCAAGCCGATGGAGGCCGAAGGGAAGAAAGACCTGATCATCGTTTGCAGCTCCGACAAGGGTCTCTGTGGTGGTATTCATTCCGGGTTGTCTCGCAAAGTCAGAAAGACGCTAGCAGAATCACCGGACACCGAATTGGTCATTTTGGGCGAAAAGTGCAAGGCTCAATTGGGCAGATCCAACAGCAGGAATACGGTTCTTAGCTTTGCTGGCATCGGAAAGGACGTACCGACATTCTCTGATGCTATAGCTATCGCAGATCAAATCTCATTGCTTCCGGGAGATTATAGCAGCGTCAAAATCCTATACAATAAGTTCCTTAATGCTCAAACTTACGAACCTACCTTTGTCGAGGCCTATTCAGAGGAGGCTATTGCTAATTCTCGTGAGTTTAGTGTAAACTCCAAGCAGAATTCTGCTAACTGCTCTCAGCCAACTACGCTTCTTTCGAAATCGATGACGAGGTTCTAGCGAACTTGAGGGAATACGCTCTCGCTAATTCACTCTTCTGGGTATGTTATAAATGCACATAACGTGACTAGTACTAACGTATCTTAGGCACTTGCTGAAGGGCACGCTTGCGAACAGTCAGCCCGTAGAAACGCCATGGACGTAAGTCAAGCAACACAAATCATTATATTAGAGAACAGCCCTAACCTCTGATCTTAGAACGCCTCGAAGAACGCTGGTGACATGATCAACAAATTCCAGATTCTGTTCAACAGAACCCGTCAAGCTGTCATCACAGGCGAGTTGGTGGAAATCATTACTGGTGCTGCCGCCTCAGAGGAGGGTTAAAGAGTTTGTACAACAAATTCCTTTTGTTTAGACTAGTCAAAGCAGATTTCCCTCCCAATTGTATGTAGAAATAGGGCTGCTGCTCATCCTTGCATCTATATTCTTCCTTAACTTGTTTGAGCATCTTGCTTTTTAAATATGGCCCAGGGCACTAAGGTCCCTGTGTGTCACTCCGGATACGTGAATCACATGATTTTGTGTCAACATGCCCAGGCAACTTCCGCCCTTTCTCTTAATTTCCTCACAACTCTCTCATCAGCTCTGTGACGTCCTTTCCTCGGCTATTCTGGTAGCTCTTGAAAAGGTATCTAAGCGTATCACCTTTAAAATTTCTTCCCTCGCAACCTAACAGGATCAATCAAGAACATCAACATCGTTGACAGAAGTGTCGAGTCAAAAAATTCCTTTCAGCGCTACTTACTTCAGTTTATTACTCAGTGACTTGTGTCTATGTGATTGTATGCTCATAGTAATACATATCAATTAGACAAAACCGTTTTCTATCAACTGTGCATGTTATTGAAGAGTAATGTGCTTAACGCTCATTGTGATTCGTTTGAGATTTGAGAGATCCTGATTGTGGAAGGAAATATGTCTTCCCTAACGAATAATAGATATCCTCTCCGGAAACAGTTTCCAGTGCGCCAACTCCTCGCTTTCACCCGCCATCGCTTTTACACAACAGCCTTAACGAGGTCAAGGACTTGTACTTTCAAAGGCAATATAAGCAATGGACATCCTATTGTATCAATCTACTAGATGATAGTACTCTCGAGGTAAGCTACTTCTATAGCAAACACTGGTCATCATAGGATAATCTAACAATCTGCGCTCGTCCTGCTAGGAACATCCGGTCCACGTAACCTATCTCAATTTCTATGCTGCTCTGTGCTACAAGACGCAAGTGCGCAATATGTATGTCAACTCACCAGCCAGATCGTTAACGCTGGGACTTGCTGAAAAACACTACATGGCCGCAGCGTACGCTCAGTAGGCCCTTCGCCTACCGATCCACCCTAACAGATACACCATTTCCACTCCGAATCAGGAGAGATCCTGCCACAATCTCCCCAATTCCAACCTTACCTTCTCTCCCCTCACCGACAATTACCAGGGTGCATCACAATCAGCTACCACGCTCCCATACTCCAACACCAAACCTCCCGACCCAACTCCGCCGCGCTCACCTTCGCGCGTACAACAACCATCTCACAGAATTCTCCCACCAGCTGCACGACCATATCGTTGCATTCAAGCTGCTTCTAAAAACAGCGTTGACTCCTAACCGTGTACCACCCCGTCGGTCTTCTGTTCACATACTAACCATGCCAGCAATCGCCGAGATACCGTACGAGGAGGAAGAGGGGTTGGCGGAGGGGTTGCGCCTACCACCAATCCCGCTTCCCAAGGCGGGAAGCCGCATGAGCGACGTGGAGAAGGCGGAGAGGATCAATAGGGGAAGAGCAAGGGGATGGGAGGTGAAGCGATGGGACGGAAGGAGGTACGAGGAGGTTAGGGAAAGGGCCGTGATGGACTTGGAGACTTGAGCCGATTTGAGGGTGGCCTTGAGATTTGAGCGGTACGGAGTGGGGAGTTCGAATTCTAGTGTCATCTTCATTTGTCCTAGCTACGTTGCTAACCATGGATGACCGTAACAGTATTATAACAACCGAGCATCAATCAAACGCAATGCGCAGAATCCGGATCTCAATGTTGATCCAGCTAAGTCTGTGAATGTTTCAACAATATCCTTTTTCTTGCCTCTTTCCTTTCGTGGTCTTTCCCCTTCTTGTTTCTCTTAATTGGTCTTTTGACTTTTGGCAGGTTCATCCTGAGGTTTCTCTGTCAAACCAATAAATGGACATTTCCTTACTGATATAAACAAACGAAGATAAATTAGGAAACCTTTACCTTAGGACTCACCTACCACGCTTACCTATAATAATCAAGCAGTCTGCTCAGCTGGAAGCTGTGCAGCCTGAGTCAAATAGCTTCTACCTTACTTGTCAAGAGAAGAAGAAAGGGAAAAGATGGTACAGAAGGTTCTTACTGTACGGGAACGGTACGTGGTTTTCTCCTTCGATACAGTTCTTAAGTCTCCACTCTGTGAATCCTCTTCATCGAACAATATTATCACTCAATCTTCAAGTCCTTGCTATCTAGTATTGCTCTAAGCCATGTCTTTCTCAACTTTTAGTGTTCAGGTCCCTACACCAGGCACTCCTACAATAACAGAGGCTTTGAATAGGTTCCGCGTTCCTTCAGCCGCACCATCGATAACGAAAACTGTCACTCTCGTGATCCTCTTTGATTTCAAAGAACATGTCAGCGCTGAGCAGATGATTGCTGTACGTCCCCTACCTCATATCAATGAACTCAAGCTGACAAACCTGACGGCTAAAGGTCTCTCGCCATATGTTTAACTTGAAGAACACTTGCATCAACCCAATGACCAAAGCGCCGTATATCCAGTCTGTTCGTGGAGGTGCAAACTCCTCTCCTAGGGACAAAGTGGTAAACCCAAAGTCTCCTCCAATATCCTGAAGAACCCATGAGATAGGGGCTAACTGGAGGCACAACAGAACGGTATGACACACATTTTCATCTTAGAGTTCGAAATCGAAGAGGAGAAGGACTACTTCGTTGATGAGGAACCTGTCTATGACAGGTTGAAGGTCGCATGCAACAGGTTCATTCAGAGAGTACAAGTTCTGGGTTTCACTAATGGTGTATTTTCGTTGGAGGAATGGTTCATGGGACTTGCAGACAACCCGATCTACGGGAACACTCGCATCAACGAGGACATTCACATCAACGAGGAAAATCACACTCACGAGGACATTCAGATCAACGATGCCAACCCGATCAACGAGGAAAACGCGGCGAATGGGGTAGAATAGTACTCTTGTTGTAAGCTGGGAAGAATGTCGATTGGAAGTCTCCAACACCAACAACAAAGATCTGATAGACTCTGTGGGAAAAGTAGGATATCGTCTCTCTAGGTGAAAGATTCCGCATGAAACAGTTCTGATGGATTAGATCGGTTTGAAGTTTAGAATAAAAGCATAGCATAGAGGAACCTTGAAGAACTGCTTATTCGTATCCATCTCCTCTGTAACGTCAGAGAAACTCCTCAAAAAAATGTCTCGTTGCCGTTTTTATCATTACGTCTGGTTTTTTTTTTTTTTTTCTTTTTTTTCCGCAAAATCTTACCATAGCATCCACTCTACCAAGTTCATGAATGCTTCATTAGTGCCCTCATTCCGTGATTCTTTCTCTTTAACCTTGGCCCTTTCCTCTTTCGCAATCTTTCTTAACCTCTCGGCTTCGGTAGGGTTCCTGAATATCTCGTAGAACTGGAGTCGGAACTTGCAAGCCCTGAATATGATTACACGAATACCACTACTTTTACGGGCCGTTCTTGGTGTTGTTTTGTCAACAACATTCCTTCCACATTCATGTTTTCAAGGGTCCTCGACCAGTGAGTGCAATTTGATATCCGTTGGATGACTCCAGCTGGTATATCCTTTCTCCGTGGCCACGTTGCGAATATATCACCTTTGGTTCAACCCCTAGGGGTGGGGGATAAGAAACACTTCTCGAGAACAAGGTGTTCGATTGAGTTTTCGACGTGGTAGCCACATTAGCTTGAAAATAATGAAGCGGTCAGTATCAATGATATAGTTGAAAACCTTCGAAGATCGCAAAAATGGAAGATACTCGAGAGAAGACCAATACGCAAAGGATGCTCGTATTTGCTAGTCTATACTTCCAGTCTACTCTCTATTGACTATCCTTCAATATCTGCTCTCTGAACCATTTTTCAGGGCATGATCAGTCAAACTTCACTATAGTATTCGACACTTATGAAGAGGCGGCCGATCTTACGGATCATTCCCTCTCCATTTTTTAAAGGGGTTCGGAAAACGTGTCTCTGTTGATTCAATTAGTCAGCGAGAACAGTTAAATCAGAAGTGATTTAGTTAGATCCTACGGAAACAAATGCACATCTTCTGCTCACTCTACTCTACGTTGAGAACTGTTGAGTAGACTACTTAGCGTTGCACTTAGTAACTTAGATTACAATATGTCATGTAGAACCCATCGAACATCGGACTGATACTAGATGCTATGGAGGATACTACTGTTTGTATCTAGTCAGCTCAGCCTAGGGCCATAGGGTTATGTTGTAGATTACACAGCATGGTGGGTGAAACGAAGCTAGGTAATGTCTATTTCTTTATTTGCCAGCGAAGTACCCCTATCTTGGAACATCTCTGAATAGAGGTCTGGAAATGAGGTCCAATCCCTCCCAATCTCTCAGTCCTCTAAGGAAACTCGCGCTAGTTGCACTCATTCTTACCCTCGTTCTGTTATTCATCCAGTTCCTAAGTCATAGCGGTCATAAAACACTGGACACGAAAATGGGCGTGACTCACATCGTTCTCTTTCAATTGAAATCCTCTACTAGCCCGAAAGCCATCAACGATGTATGTCCCCCGGAACAACAAAAGTTGACTAACTTCTAAGTCTTAAGATATCCCAACGCATGCCTGCGCTAAAGGATGGTTGTATCCATCCAACGTCTAAGAACTCATACATCAAATCAGCATCTGGAGGGACTGATAATTCGCCTGAGGGAATTCAGGTACCTTCCTAAATTCACTTCTAAAACCTTCAAGTAGAAGCCAATCTGTTTCGTATAGAATGGGATCACGCACGCGTTTACCGTAGAGTTCGAAAACGCTGAGAATAGGGATTACTATGTCAACAATGACCCTGTCCCACGATGCGTTCAAGAAGCTCACTGGTGAGGTCCTAGAGAAGGCACAAGTGGTAGATTTTACAGATGGGGTTTTCAAGTTGTAAAGGACTGGACACTCTTTTTTGCTCAAGCGTCGAGAATTATTTCTCTCGTGATGGGGTTGCATACTTTATTTTTGAGATAAAGAGCATCCTCGAGTCTGAAAGAATAAACTTTGCGTGGATAAGACTTGAGAAATTTCTGAATATGAAAGACTAAGAAAACGCTCAGCCGTACTGCAAACAACTCCCTACCGTTCTTGTACATTCCAATCAACTATGAAGATTTAAATGCAGTTCTGCTACCTATCGAGTTCGTATTCCATAATAAAGCGTAAATTACAGTTGAACGATTTCCCCGTTGATCCATTATTCTCTCCCCTGGTCTGGCGACCACAATTAAAAAGAAATAACAATGGACATTCTCGCCAACGACTTCATCTTCCTTCCCATCTTCATGTCTCCGGCAACTTACTTAGCGCTGTGTCCTCCTTTGAGCCCACAGCCCTTTTGTCTGATTGACTCCCAGCGATGGGAAGGTTTGAATACAGGTGCGGGATTCCAGCCTTTTGATTCCTTGAAACAGATAGCTAAGGGATTTGTGCATAGAATCGAGTATCCGTGAAGATGGCGATGGCGTTGTGATTCTTGGGTCTGGCGAGGAGGAAGATACCAGAAGGGAGTGGGAGTGGAGGTTGTTAGTAAGGAGTTGGATTGGGGTGTTGGGGGAATGAGAATGGACTGTGGAGGGAATGGTAGGAGTTGGTATGGGGGTGAAGTAGTGTGCGAGAGAGGAAATTTGAAATTAACAGGTGTGGGTCTTGCTTAGGGAAGTCAAGGAAGGGATTCAGAGCTACTCGAGGCAGTGATCATGCAACAAGGAAAGGTCTCCAAAATAATAGAAGTAGAGATAATAGCCTTCCCAGTAAATACACCTGACTGAAGCTGAAGAGTAGAGGTGGTTGTGAACTTGCTATCGCCTATACAGCGGGCGTCGAAGATACACTATGCAGATCTGGGCTCAATTCTACGTTTACGAGTTTCCTGTACAATCAGGCAGCGCTTAAAACCCTTTGAGAGTGAGCGTACGTCACGTGAAATATTACAGTGAGAGTCTGCTCATTTCTTGGACTTAAACGGGCATGTTAGTCATTTTGGCCATGATACTGAGGATTGATTTGCAGGATACGAAAGTCAAACCGAAAATACACGTAGGAATACAGTTAGGAAGTTCGAGGAATTTGGCTGGGTAAGACGTTCCTGGGACGGGCATGGTTAAGCGTAAGGTTGGATTGAGGAAGCGTATAGGAAAAGCGTGTGGAGGTTTACAAGTTTTGTTCAATATACGGTGCATGTTGGTTGAGCATTCATGTCAGGGGAGCATTGAAGTTGGCTGATTATTGTCTTTCTCTGATATGTATGGACTAATTGGGTTTCTTTCAGTGACGGAGGTATATGGGAAACACTAATGAATGCTATAGTAGGCAAGCGGAAATGGTATAGAACGTATAGTGTATACTGTAGGACTTATCTTTGAGCACTATGGCATCGAACTTTTATAGGGCTGTATAATGTGTACAGGAAAAGGGAAGCTCGCAACTCCCATTCTATCACCAAGACTCTACTCCTTCCGCGGACGGTACCCAAATATCGGCTTGACTTACGGGCTGATCACCTTCATTCAACACCATTGCTTCTCTCCTACGTCTCCTACGCGCTCGCTCTTCAGGATTTCCTTCACTCTGCCTTGTCCCACTGCTGTAATTTTCTATGCCCTCATTTAGGATGCGCCGTCTCGCCGCTATTACCCGTCCTTGTTCAATAGTTGTCGTTTGTGGCGCCTCATTGGTAGTACCACTCGTATTGCTCTCTCCACTCTGACTAGCAGCATCTGCCTGATATTGTTGTGGGTGCGGGCGCCACCCGGATTCCGCGTGTTGGTCTATAAGGCGCATGGCAAGGGCTGCGGAAGCGCGACGGGAGGGATACGGTCCGAAGAAGTCTGTTACGACTGCTAGTCGGGCTGTAGGGTTGTGAATGAAGCGGTCCACTAAGATGCGCCGCGCTGCTTTGCGAATATCTGGGTTTTCAGAACATGCGAGGGCTTGCAGGGCGCTAAGCTTAATCCCCTCGGACGACAGCGTCTCGACGTCGGCCTTGATAGAGGTAGGCTCTTCGGGTTTAGGGTTGGAATGTTCGAGCAATATGTTATCTCTGGGGTTTTGAAGGGAATCTGGGGAGATCTTGTTGACCTGTGCGGTCAACAAACCTCCTTTGATTATGCCTTTGAGAATAACAAGAGCGGAGATGCCTGCATCGATTAGAAAGATGAGGAGAGGCTGGATTAGGGGTTGTACCTAAACCGAACCATAGCCAACGTTCACTTATCTTTGATGCCATGGTGGCTTTGTGACGGTGGGAGGAATATTGTGGAGTAGCATCGCTCACAACATATATAGAAAAGTTGAAGTTCAGGTGATTTCCAGTCTGATATAATATGAAGAGTCTCCTGTCAGTCGGAAAGACGTGAATTTATAGATCTGCCACGTGCGGGATGATCCGCTTCTGACGCCAGAGCTTCAGGAGATGACAGGGAGCTACAAAAACTTTAATACTCCTCCTACGGCCTCAACTATTAATTGAGAATCGGTTCCAAACCCTTCGAGCATTCGATTCTTCTGCTAGCGATCATGGCGGAAGCGAACGTAATGTCTACTCCAGCAACGAATGGTGCAGTTCCCACCAAATCTCCGTGGGCAGACAAGTATCGTGGTGTACGTATTCAATGTGGCCTTGTCTCAATTTCTGGATATCTAGCTAATGCCGCGAATAGGCCACTGTAGAAGACCTAGATCCTCCTCCCGCACTCTCTACATCTCCACACGACCCCATATCGCATGCGCTCATGGCTGCATTCGAGCGCGACTACACCCATCTTACGGTCGTATCGCAGGAGAATCGGGCGCTGCTGGGCTATCTATCAATACCGCGCTTAAAGGCGCTACTAAAAGAAGGAACTGTCAAAGAGAACGAGAACGTCCAAGCTGCCATGTTGAAGTTTAGGAGGGGCAAGGTGTATAAGGTCATTACAATGGATACACCGCTGGAGGAGTTGGAAGAGTTCTTTAATGGTGGTGTTAGTGGGAAGGAGCCGCAGGACTTCGCAGTAGTGACTGATATAGGAAGAAGGTTCGTCCTCGGCGTGGTCACGAAGGGCGACCTGGAAGAATTTGTGAAAAGGAGGCCATAGGAGGGGGCTAGTGTTGAGGGGTATTCAGGTGGAAGGCATGTCCTGGTGTTCTGGAGTCAGGAGGTAAGCTGACGGCTATTTATTCAAAAAGTCCTTTGATAAGGTTTGTATTCTGCAGAGTTCTTCAGTGTGAGCACTGGATAGTGAATTGGTGCCGAAACACTTTAATAGAGGGATTATCTGATATTTTAAGATTGAACTTGGATCAGATAAGATCAGATTGGGATCACGTCACGTGCCGAGAATCCATCGCGGGTTTTCGCGGGTCGTCTCTCGTCTCAACCAACCGGCGGCTGCAAACCTGAACTCACGGCATCATGGCACACCCTTGCGTAACAACCTCCACCTCGCATCAACACCCAACACGAGAGATAGAGCGTGTATACGCTTCTCAAAGACCATCTTACCGGGGCGCAATACTGTAGACTGCCTTCGCATTGGTGGTTCTTGTGCTATAACCTTCTTGATTGTTATACCTGGCTATGCCGATCTTGCAAGTCCGATTACCGCTTTCAACAAAAAGTCCATTTCTTCCCTCTATATTCATACATTCAACTAGAATATGCCTACTATCTCGTAGCACCATATGTCACACTATTCCTAGGCGATGGGACTCATTAAGGTCCGGTAAGTCGCAAAGCAGGGAGCCGACCGCGGGGACAACAACGCCAATTCCTGACGAGTCCAATCCACCGCGGTCAAAGTCTCCCTTTTACTTCGAGGCTGGTTATGCGCTGTTTGCAAAGCGTGCGTCTCGACCATTTCCTCCGCCCTTTCTATCGAAACCGAACAGCTCGTTCTCGGACCCGCTAAGCAGCCATCATAAGAGTGTGGACAAGAGGCCTCATGTGTTTGGCGAAATGATACGGGGGATAACCAATGGCGACGATGCTGTTTTGGTAAGCGAGAACTTCATAGGCGCCAATGATGGGGTTGGAGCATGGGCAACTAAGGAACACGGTCATGCTGCGTAGGTCACCTCATATCGCATCTGGAGATTCAAGGTTCTTATATTGATATGTTGTAGACTGTGGTCTAGACTCATCCTCCACTTTTGGGCTCTAGCAGCTGAGCAGGATGCTTACGGGGCAAAATCTGTACCTGACCCTGTAAAATGGCTTCAAAAAGCGTTCGAAAAAACTAAGGAGGCGACTTCAAACCCAAATGAGTGGCTTGGGACGACAACAGCTTGTGGTGCACTGCTTGCTTCCGACTCTGAAAACCCACCACATCCTGTTCTCTACATCACCCAACTTGGTGATTCGCAGATACTAGTTATCCGACCCCGTGAAAAGAGAACTATATTCAAGACCACAGAGCAATGGCACTGGTTTGACTGTCCCCGACAGCTTGGTACTAACAGTCCCGACACACCCAATGATAATGCAGTTTTAGATAAGATAGAGATCGAGGAAGACGATGTTGTTCTCGCCATGTCAGATGGCGTTGTTGACAATCTTTGGGAACATGAAGTTGTGGAAAATGTGGTTGAAAGTATGAATAGATGGGAAGAGGACGACGTTAAAAAGCTCTCCGGTAAAGAACCTGGTGAAGCGACTTATGCTGACGGTATGAGATTTGTGGCACAAGAACTTGTAAAAGCTGCAAGAAAGATCGCAGAGGATCCGTTTGCAGAGAGTCCGTATATGGAGAAAGCTGTCGATGAGGGCTTGTCGATTGAAGGAGGTTAGTAAAATTGCTTTCCGTTGGTATGTCTAAGATTACTGACCGAATCTATCAGGAAAATTGGACGATATCAGCGTTGTCGCCGCGCAGTGCAAACGAAGAGCGATTCCTTGAATGCACTTGAATCAATATATTTAACTCGGAGCTATTCTTGAGCGCCAGGGTTAGATGGTATGAGCATTCTACTCAATAATTGGGCCTTCTAGGTCTAATAATTGGTATCCCAAATATTTCTGCGCCCACCAACCCCTCAATCCCCGTGGACTATCTTGGAATGTTCATTCCAAAGCACCCTATACCGTTAGTAGAACCATATCTCAGTGCCGATAATTTCTTACGCTGCTCGGGGGATATGTCCGCTGGGGCCTTCCGCATGGTCTGCAAAGATGTCCACCGACTCGTCTAAAATATAAAGCTACAGAGAGATAAATCCGCGCGGGTTGCTCGACGCGCCAAGCAAGTTAGGATGTAGCCAATTTCCAATGATTCGGAATCGAGGACTCATCTTCATTGGACTCAAGGTCTCTAGAGCTAAATTCTCATCGCCTAGTTGGAACTTAGATTCGGCGTATGATAACTAAGTGGCGACCAACCGGATAGCCAATAGGTGTTATTGACTATTCGGTTGCTACCACTCTTCCAGCACATCGCGGATCTCGATTCCAACCAGGCGATGAATATTTGGCTCTTGGGACGTGAAAGTTCAAGGAGAACGAGTTTTACAAGAGAAAACCGAACCGTACCCAGATGATGCGCACATCAAGCGATAATCTCTTGTTTCTGAGATTCTCGACAGGATTCGTTAGAAGAACATCAGCAGAAACATCAAGCGTAGAAGGATCTGCATTTAAGTGGATCACTCACAAAAAGACTGGGAGACGTCTTTCAAGGAACGGTTAGCGTCCTGTTGTTCGGCTTGGTTTTACCACCTTGTGTATGCATATACAGAATTGTGTGAGCATAGTAACGTATTGGCGAGCTGTGCCTTTTCTTTCACCCAGTCTGCGACTGGTATATAACTCTTATCTTTCTGCAGTAGAGATTTTTTTGGATTTTTTTTCCCTGCAGGATCTGCCCTACGCATAGTGCGCTTTTCCACATAAGAGAATCCTGCAGAGATCCTGGATATCGAAGATAAAAGTCGTTCAAGGTTAGGTTGGCCACGGTGGCTATTGTATGTACGTATGGTACAGCAATTTTCTGTGATGATTCATAGCACGATGCTGGCGGTGTGTAACATAAGCAATGAAGTCTCCGTTATATACTCTTAAGATACCAGAGATTGAACAAAACCTCTATTCATAACCTCGTCTCAAGTCCGCACTCTCAGATTCTACAGACAAACACTACTCCACCTTAATAAAGAAAGGCCTCTCACCCTCCTTCCTCTCCACCCTTGCCATCTCGCTCAACCTATCCCCAACATTACATCTCAAAACCTCCACCGTGGCCGGACTATCCATACACCACCCCTCCTCGAACCTCCCATTCATCTTCCTCGCCGCCCTCACCGCCTCCCTCAGCGCAAAGAACACCGTAGCGCCCAAAAACAGCGGCGGCTCTCCAATTCCCTTGCTGCTCTGAATGGAGCGGAGGTGCTTCCACGTCAACTGCTGCCCGTCGCCGTCGTGCCGCAGCATGCACACGTTGAACTGCTGCGGGATGTCCGCGAAGCCGGGGATCTTGTAGGTACCTGGACCTTGGGTCGCGAGGGCGCCATCGCGGGTCCAGAGGGTCTCTTCGAGGGTGAAGAGGCCCTGGCCTTGGACGAAGGCGCCTTCGATCTGGCCATAGTCGAGGGCTGGGTTGATGGACTGCCCGACGTCCATCATGATGTCTGTGCGGAGGACGGTGTGGTCACCGGTCAGGAGGTCAAGCTCGACTTCTGAGATGCCGACGCCCTGGTTTTGTTAGATAGGGGTTGGGAGTAAAAAGAGGAGGGGGGAAGTACCTGGGTGAAGTAGTAGTACATTGGCTTCTGCGTGGCGATGTCGAAGTTGCCCCATTTGTAGCCGATCTTGGGCATTTTCCAGAAGCCGTTGGCGGCGAGGTTGACGCGGTCGAGGTAGGCGGCGTGGGCTAACGTTTTCATGGGGGCGTCGGGACCGTATTTTTCTCTGTAGGGTTGGAGTCGTGCGTTTAGTTGATCACATGCGTGTTTGACTGCCATGCCGTTGAGGTCGCTCCCGGAGGATGCGGCGGTAGGGGATGCGTTTGCTGTCTGGTATGTTTGGCTGTCTTGTGTGAATATGGCGTCGACTGGGACACCTAGTTCTTGTGCGGCTACCTGGCACATTTTTGTATACAGCCCTTGACCCATTTCTGTACCACCGTGATGGAGGAGAATAGAGCCGTCGGCATAGATTTTAACATAAGCAGCGGCCTGGTTGAGATGAAGAGCAGTGGCAAAGCTGAGACCAAACTTGGTTGGAATCATACAAATACCACGCTTCTTCCACTTGTTTGTTTTGTTGAACTTGGAAATAGCGGCTTTCCTGGCATCGTAGTTTGTTGATGCACGGAGTTGGCTTAGCATTGTTGGAATGTGCCAGTCTTCATCAATCTCCTGTAGGAAAGGGGTCCGATCTCCTTCTTTGTAAAGATTTTTTGTCCTCAGCTCATCGATGTCCATATTCAGTCCTTCAGCAATAGCTGACATGAATGTTTCGGTAATGTACATGGCCTGTGGACCACCGAACCCTCTAAAAGCAGTGTTACTATGAGTGTTTGTTCTGCACACATGTCCACGGATATGGACATTGGGAATCTCGTAACAGTTGTCTATGTGGGTACAGCAACGGTCCATAACAGCACCACTCATATCTTGAGAGAAGCCTGCATTATCGTAAACGTCTGCGTCAAGGGCTAAGAGTTTACCATCATTCGATACACCGACCTTCCACCTGGCTTGGACCGGATGTCTCTGACCACTCGTAGCCATGTCTTCGTCTCTATTTAGCATAATACGTACGGGACGCTTCTCCTTTTTGGCCGCAATAGCTAGAAGACATGCTATTGGGACACTTCGTGACTCTTTCCCTCCGAAAGCACCGCCCATGCGTTTGACTCTGGCGTTGATGCGGTTGCTAGGGACACCGAGAACATGGCTAACGAATTCTTGAGTCTCCATGGCGTTCTGAGTCGACGACCAAATCTCCATGGAACCATCCTCGCTGTGTGGTATAGCTAAGGATGCATTTGTTTCGAGATAGAAGTGCTCTTGACCACCGCATCTAGTAACCCCTTCGAAAACCCGATCGCACTCACTGAAAGCATCACGCATGGACCCATCAATAGCTTTCCCCTTCTTTAGTTCCTTTCCATGGGCAAAAAAGCTGTTCGCCTCGATAGCTTCGTCTATGGTAAGAATTACCGGGAGGTCTTCATATACAATCTTGACTGCTTTCGCCCCCGCTTGAGCTTGTAGGGCTGTCTCCGCATATATCATTCCAATGATTTGGCCATGCGAGAACACTTCTCCATCAGCAAAGAAAGGCTCGTCCTTCTTAATGGAACCCCATACATTGTGTTCCTTGGGGATGCTGTTCTTGTCGATGTAGCCAACGACTCCAGGTAATTCTAGAGCGGGTTTCCAATCAATCTCAACCAGTTTCGCATGCGCCTTTAAAGATAGAACAAGACCGCCGAATAGTTCCCTGTTCATCCGTGGAATGTCGTCAACATACTCTGCTTCTCCGGTACATTGCTTGAGAGAAGAAAGGTGCGGAATTTGCTTGCCAATGACTCGTTGCCCGTTTGGGTTGAGATCATCTCTTGAGCCTGAAGAAATATCTCTGTGAATCTCGGAAATAATCTCCTTATCGACTTGACCCAGTCCAAACTCGGCAATCACTTCATGCCAAAAACGGAAGAATAGTGACAGAGCGAGAGTTCTCCTATAATGGGCCATGCCTCCTGGTACGCTGAAGCTGAGTTGGAAGTCATGCAAGAGAGCTTCCAGTCCTGCTTCTAGTGTTGTGCTATCGAACCATCGTCTCCCCAATAGCGTATCTCTTGCTCCTTTAGCTTCAATCGTCTTTGGAGCCATGCCCCCATATGCTAATGTTATATCTTCGACAATTCCGTCGTCATTGAGTCTTACCCTGAAGCCAGTCGTCACAATGGCGATATCGTCATCCTTTCGCTTTGCCTGCTTGTAAGACTTCGTGATTTCTTTGACTCCATGTGTTGGCAAAGGGATTTCTATGCGAGTAATAACACTGTCAGGGGGTAAAGAGGTGGTACGGTATGCAATAAAGAACTCAGACAGAGGTAACGGAAACGATCCTTTAGCCTTGCTTTGGGCGTGAACAACAGCTCCAGCTGCGAAGAGTACCGGGTTGGCGTCAGATATTGGAGATGCCGTTGCTATGTTGCCCGCGAGCGAAGCGACATTACGGATCTGCCTACCTGCGAAATACCTGAGCTGCTTCCGCAGTGCCTCTACTGCAGATGCTCGTTGACCAAGTTTCGCATATACACTCTTACATATTGTTTCTAATTCTGAAAGTGGTGTATTGGCGCCGATTGTGAATGTGTTCATGGACTTTGCCGCTCTTTCAGATTCTGGTGCGGACATGGTTTTCAACTCTTCAATGTCTGATACGTAAACAGCTATGGCAAAATCGGAATTCTTGAATCGAACCTCTACCTGCACTTCGCTGGCTCCTCCTACAAGTTTAGCAGATGGATATGCGTCTTTAATCTCTACGAGCTGCTGAAGATTGACAGGTCTAAACCATAGCTTCTTGTCGTTACCGAAGCAGAGAGCTCTGCTTTCATGTTTCCATAACGCGGGAGGGAATATGAGCTCCGTATTCGGGATGTAGGGAGCGAACTGGAACTGTGGAATTCCATTCGCTGGTATGGCAACTGGTGCATCTAATGATGTTCCTGTCTTAGAACCTGGACCCGGACCGTTCTCTTCTGGCTTGTTCTCCTTGGATTTGATTGGGGCTGCGTAAGTTGCACCACTGGTATTGGTGTCTTCAAGTTTAGTGTCTGCTATTACTGCCTTCGCCGTAGGATAATCGGAGGGACTGATGGACGTGGCATCAGT
Organism: Patellaria atrata CBS 101060; assembly: GCA_010093705.1. NCBI lineage: Eukaryota > Fungi > Ascomycota > Dothideomycetes > Patellariales > Patellariaceae > Patellaria > Patellaria atrata. Next base: position 54,522 of record MU006104.1, read on the forward strand.
AGATGATGTATCTTCAGCTGAAACACTGTCCGAATCATTGGAACAATTCGATCCTGGTGTATCTCTACAGCAGCCTCCTGGACGTCCACATGACTGCTTTGAAGCTGATTTACCATCATTTATTTTAAGTCCTGAAATGTCTAGCTCCAAGGTATCATTATTAGGATCCGAGTCTTCGTTTAGTTGACCTTTCAAGTCCTCGGTAACGAAGGTTTTGGCTGCTTGCAGAATTGGTTTGTAGCCGGTACATCGACAAAGATTGCCGTCTAAAGCACCCTCTAGCTCAACATCTCTTGCTGAAAGCCTGAAGACCCGCTTCTCGACATCGTAAGAATTCCGGACAAGTGCATATAGCGACATGACGATGCCCGGGGTGCAAAATCCACATTGAGATCCATGGAGCTTCGCAATTCGTTCTTGTAAGGGGTGTGGTTTCTCCACACTCCCGATTCCTTCAACGGTGATTACATGCTTTCCATCCGCTCCTACTAACGGGAACAGACATGCGTTGACAGCATGATGGGCTATCTTGCCCTTCTTTAAAGGATCTTTAACCTGTAATACAACGGTACAGGCACCACAACCTCCTTCACCACATCCAAGCTTTGTACCTTTAAGACCATGTTGTGCTCTGATGAAGTCTAAAAGTGTCCAATGCGGGTTTGGGTTTGAGAGGCTGATTTTCCTACCGTTCACGTAGAAGTTGAGGTCGGAATGAGTATAGGTACTTTCAATAAGCGGGTTTAGGGAATCTTGAACCGAAACAGGGGAGGATGCCGGTTCCACGGAGGCAGATGGGGGACGAGGAAGAACAGCCATAGCGTTGTTGATATCTTGGAACTACTTTTCAGAAATAACAACGGAATGATGCTGCTCAAAAGAAAGTATTTTTCAAGTGCTTATGGATAAATTTCATTATGCATTACCCCCGACCTATCATCACACTCTCAGATTGCTTTGCTGACAACAATACCACATGGGGGGTGTTGTCTGAGGTGTGGTGGTTGTAAGGCGGGACAAAACAGCTTTGCGCCACCCACCTTCCCCTTACGTTGTGCCTGAGATGCCCGTCCATATCCGCAAGTTACAACCTCCATCCTGCACCACCTTCCGTTAATCCCTCTATCCCCCACTTTCGCTGGTTTAATACGGAGCATATGGGTGAGATCCACTGTGCAGACTGAGAGGAGCTAACCTAAGGTATGAGACGGTCATGTCTCGTGCTTCCGTTGTACTGTACAGTACTGCATGCACTCGAGACTAGAACTAAGGTAGTGATCCCCCTTACGCAATGTTCGAGCTCCGAAGTAGAAAGTACGGAGAATCCTTCAATGTCATATCCTCTCTTCCACCCTGACAATCTCTTGAACCTTTACTCGCTCTCTGTCAAATCCGTATCGCAGCATGTCTAAATTCACACCATTGAAGGATACCGCTCTGTTCAAGCCCCTCCAATTGGGTGCATTGCAGCTTGAGCACCGTGTGTTTCAGGCTCCGTTGACTCGTATGCGTGGGCAGAAAGAGGGTGATGGTATCTTTGTTCCAGTCGATAGAGCGGTAGAATACTATAGCCAGCGAGCAACAAAAGGCGGATTGCAGTTGACAGAGGCCACTGATATCTGTCAATATGTTAGTTTTCCCTTAAACATAGGGAATCAATGGTCTAATATGTTGTAGGCGAGCGGCTATCCAGGTGTTCCAGGCATTTTCACAGCTTCTCAAATCGCAGGATGGAAGCGAGTAACAGATGCAGTTCACGCCAAAGGTGGCAATATCTTCCTCCAGATGTGGCACACTGGGCGAGCTTCCCCAGCATCTTTCGTAGGAGGTTCACAGCCACTTAGTTCGAGCGACATCCCCATCGCTGGAAAAGCACTTGACGGAACATTGTATTCTGACACGCCTCCGAGACCTGCAACCGTTGAGGAGATCAAGAATATCACTCAAGAATTTGCGGCTGCTGCGAAACGAGCCCGAGAGGCTGGCTTTGACGGGGTTGAAATCCACGGTGCTAACGGTTATTTGCTGGACCAATTTCTCCACGATAATGTCAACAGACGTACTGACCAATATGGAGGCTCAATGGAGAACCGCTGCAGATTCCCTCTAGAAGTTATCAAAGCTGTCTGCGATTCAATTGGCAGTGACCGTGTTGGTATTCGGTTAACGCCTTACAATTACTTTCAGGATACCAAAGACAGCAATCCGGTCAAGCATTGGTCGTATCTCTGCGAGCAAATCGTTAGACTCCCACGCGAGCGAAGACCTGCGTATGTGCACATGGTTGAACCTCGATTCGATGAAGTCTTGGACGAGAAAGCCAAGTTGGATGCTCTATCTGCATTTACTTCCAATGAAGGTGTCGAAGCTGAAGCTACTATGAAAGGTGCAATCAGTCTTAAACCTTTTCGAGGCATTCTAGCCCAAGGCGAGGTGAAGTTTGTTGCTGCCGGCGGATTCAATAGAGACAACGCAGCACCAAAGCTTGAATCCGGTGATGCAGACGCCATTATATTCGGGAGATGGTTTATCGCCAACCCAGATCTTCCGAAGAGGTTAGCTGAAGGTCTTCCTCTGAATGAATACGATCGCTCGACTTTCTATGGAGCCGATCCGCCAGAAAAAGGATATACCGATTATCCGTTCTATGAAGCTAGTACCGTCAATGGAACATCATAGAGCCTTCGCAGAGAGGATTTATTATTATTACTTTTCGGACGCAGGTACCCAATTGACCGTGTACTAGCATATATCATCATTTTTTCGGCATCTAGTTCTGGTTACATATGCTTCTACAAACGCATGCATATGGATTAAAGTTATAGCACGATAGACAGCAACAAATAGCATATTCTTCCCGGTTAATCCTCTGTTATCCCTTCAGGTAGTCCACGCTGGCTTTACATATTTACCAGTGCGTTTATGGTAAAGTATCTTGGACCCTGGAATATTTCTATGCAAGTTCCCCACTATAGCCCACTCTTGATGAGTCGTGTATCAACCTTCCGTTACAATCCTTACTCTTCAATTGGAACAAGGCAATTTTCATGTTATTAAGCATGGGAAAAGCGAGGGAATTTACATCTCGGGAGTCTTCTTATCCTCGTCTTCTCCACCACGCTACAAAGGTACGACACTAATTTGACTCAGTCACCTTATTTCCAGAGCGCGCTATCTCAGACTACCAAGCGCGAATGTTACGAACTCTGAGCTAAGCATATCCTAGAAAAGCTCTTAGATTAGTCATTTGAGATAGCAAACCCCAAAAGTTTGGTTCAATTCCATATAGTTCTTATTATTGAACTTTTGACTCCTCCACTCTTTCTTCAAGCATCCAGAAGACCGGGAAAGGCATTGAAGGTGGATGGAACTATGGCGGCTAACCAAAGAACAGCCCGAAGAGCTGGGACTACGACTAGCGAAGGTGTTCCTATCAAGAAATTCCAATGCAGATTCGAAGGGTGCGAGAGAAGTTTCACTCGAAGTGAACACCTTCAACGCCATTTACTGAACCACACTGCTGGGGAGAGCACCTGTGAAAGATGTAGGGCGCATTTCAAACGTCGGGATCTATTAGGCAAGTGGTGGGGAGCTTGTAGATTGATCCCCCCATTTTCGGATACTGACATCCTTCGATACAGAGAGACACATGGCACGCCATCGTCAAAAAGATGAAGAAGCTGGTGGTGAGGGAAATGGTGTACTCAACACCCGAAAACGCATGTGGAGGGACGCCGATGGTAATATCGTTACGAAAAAACCAACATTGGGACATACGAACTCTAGTCCCCTAAGCCAAGGTGTCCCTTCCACTGTAGACGGGGATCGTTCGAGTCGTCAGGGCCAGCAAGCTGGTGCTCCAATATCTCCTCCCATTTCTACAATCAATTCGGATCAGTATCTACTAAGGCCAACATCCCAAGAGAGTATCGACGCTACGGAAGATCCTTGGGTCTTCGTGCCGGTAGGAGTAGACCACCCACAACAGTCTTACGTCCCGACTGAGTCGGATCCGTTCTGGTCTGCACAGTCCAGACCACAGGGCGGCATTAGGAGTTTGCCTGATGATGTACCATATGATGATGTTTTCAATCCAGATACTGGTAGGTACTGTTCCTCTCGTAGTTCTATAGTCTCAATGCTCACGATCTATAATCTATGATTTCTCTTCTTTCTCTTGTATGTATGTCTTCTAATCTCACGCGGGTTGTCCAATCCCGCTTTGTAAATGAGCAATCTGTTATGAATAGGATATAGCCACTAGTGCATATCAAATCATGGTTTATACTTCCTAACTTGCCTACATTCTATGAAACCCTTTGGTATTTTCGATCTCTAGCGATTTAGGTATACGGTCATACTTTTTCGATTTGTGCACTTAGCCAGCATTCTTTTGAAGACTACACAGATTCTTCAAACAAACAGTATGCTTGTACATGCTGGGCATGGATACCTCAATTGGGGTGTATGACCTTCCTTACTTCTCATTTTACATAGAATAGCTCTTTTAACGTGCAACAATTAATCATCGGAATTTATGTCTTCTATAGGTATCGTTGACGTCAATGCTGACATTTACTTTAGCAAGCTCATTCAATATGCCGTTCACCACCATGTCAAATTATACATGGTTATTCGATCTGAATACTGCACAGACGCAACAATTTCAGCAGAACCCTACCGTGAACGTGGGGAACGGATCGTTTCCAACTGCAAATATGGATAACTATCAGATAAACTCTCCTTCCTTCGGAGTTTCAACCTATGATGTACGTGACTTTGATTCGCCAATGGCACGGCGATGCTAACTGATTGATGATGTAGTCTTCAGTCAGCATGCCAGTTCCATATGATTCCAATGATACCAATTTGTCAGATAACATGCTTCCAACAGCAAATATTCCATCTCCATCTTCACTGAATACACAACAACAAGAGAGTCATGGTGTGACGACTTCTCATATCTCTAAACCAGTGGCAACGTTTTCTCACCCATCGATTACAGAGTCCGGTTATAGTAGCTCGAGTGATCGGATTCTGAAAGAAAGATCAGAAGATCAACAGGTTACAACCGCCCCCGTTCTAAGTTCATCGCCTAGAGAGCGCCCCTTATCTATGTTGAATGGCTCAAGACATCTTCCAGATATTGACGAGATCGCCAGGTCAGAGTTGTTGGACCTGATAGATGCGGCAAAGCCAATGACTCCCGATGGGACCTATATTACAAGGGATCATCCTTTACTCTCACTGTCCGCACTACAGACGTACTGTGATCAGTACTTTATCTGTTTTAATACATCATACCCCCTAATGCATCAAGCAACATTCGAAGCTTCTCATGTTCCTACATTGTTACTAATATCGGTTCTGCTTCTCGGTGCAACCTATTGCGACAAAGATGCGCACCAATTAGCGGTGAGTAAACCTTCAACTGTATGATAATCCATTACTGATAATCGAAGGTTTGCATACACGACGTGATTCGCCCGCAGATCTTTGCAGATGCTGGCTTCAATGCCCGACCTGAGCTATGGGTCTTACAGACTATCCTGCTCGTGGAATGCTTTGGCAAATCTCGTGCGGGGCAGAAACAGCACGATATGAGCCATCTTTTCCACGGCCTCCTTATCAACTTGATTCGGCGAAGTGATTGCCAGACCATTCGACCCCCTGGAGTTTATGATGTGACCGAGGACCTCGAGGATGACTGGAAAACCTGGGCCGAAGCAGAACAAAAGAAGAGACTTGCATTTCTATGTTTTATGTGGGATGTTCAACATGCAGTTTTATTCTGCCAATCCCTCTGTATGTCTGCTTTCGAACTCCGCTCAACTCTGCCTTGCGATCAAGCAGTATGGGAAGCAGACTCTGCAGAATCATGGCAACAGTTACGCAGACAACAGAAACCTCCCCCTCTATTTCTGACAATTCTCAAAATATACCTCGCACCTGCCGCTCTACCTCCCCCTAAAAATCTTAACGCACTATCACGTCTTCTACTCCTTCACGGCCTAATGTCCATATCCTGGGACATGAAACGCCGCGACCAGACATCACTAGGCCTCGTTGCCACGGATCCTCATGTCGGGGACTGGAAACACCGCCTGGCAACTAGTTACGACGCATGGAAATCCGACTTCGACTCCTTCTGCAAGGAACATTCTTCACACCTAAACTCATCTACCTCGACCGACCTCAAGCGCGAATTCGCATGCTACGCAACCGCCTACAACGCAATCTACCACGCCGCCCACATCATCCTCAACGCCGAGTTCCTCGACCTCCAGATCTATGCCGGCGCCCGCCACATCCTCGGCCGTCCCGTCGGCCGCCCGGATTACGCTCGCAGCCAACGCGTAGTCAAGAAATGGGTTGCCGATGCCCCCAAATCGGCTGCGAAATCAGCATGGCACGGCGCGCACATCCTCCGCGACGGCATTACCAACCTCGACGACTTTGACGCCATGGGTCTGTTTCACTATCCCTGGTGTCTCTACCTCGCTACCATAACCTGCTGGGCCTTCCACCACGCCCGGCCCTCTTCATCCGCTGTTCTCGAAGACGATCGTGGGCCTGAGGATGACGATGAGATGGTCTGGGATGCCCGCGCGGAGATGGAGGCTGTGGTGCTTGAGATGGCGGAAGCGGGGCCGGAGGCGCTGGCGAGAGGGGCGGGGAAGAGGAGGACGGGTGGGCTGACGGCTGTCGTGGCGAAGTGTTTGAGTAGGGTTCGGTGGGCTGTCGTGCATGATGGGATGATGGTGCTTAGGGGATTGGTGCCGGGGAGGTTGATTTGCCAGTATGATAGTTTGGCCTAGAGCGTCGCATTCAGAAGTTAGGGAGTTAATTGGAAATGGCTTTGAGGGAGGGTGGAGTATTGGGTGGAGAAACTGGTGTTGCCCGGGATCATGGAGTTGGGAAATGCTTTCTAGGATTTGAGCGTATCGATGACAGGGTTTATAAGCTATCACGAGCAAAGAAGGAATTATTAACTCTAAAGTTCAAGAATGATAAAATCCCTTTACCTTGAGTTACCGTTCCTTGAACTTCTGTCTGCAACGAGCTTGCCAAAATTTAGAGTACCATATAGTCTCAAACCATGAACAGCTCCCTCCTTCACTAATACAATCCCTTTCATTCTAACAAATATCCTTTAACAAGAAGAGTAGACAAAGGTTTACTCAAGTCCAGCCTAAACTACTGTAAAAACCAAACGAAAGAAAAAAATAAAATAAAAATAAGATAGAGACGAAAGTCGAACTAGACCTAGGGATAAGTTGAAAAAAAAAATTTAAAACAAGTTAGAACAGAACTTGTTCTATGAAATAACCACTGACTGCTTGGACAAATGGCCTATTTTAGCTCTATGAATATTATTCCAATTATAGTGTTTGCATGTATATATCCCTTTAGTTTTACGAAACTCAAATTTCCCTTTTTTAAAGCTCAAAGCTATCTAGCCCTTTCACCACCACACCCGCCATCACCTTCCTATTTCAACAATAGCTTTTTCCTTTTCAACTCTAGATACCTTTACTTTCACAGAATCAATTTTCAATTTTCTAAAGCTAAGGCTATCTCGAGTAACCTTACAGATTAGCCCTCTCACTCACCACCCCCTTCATCGCCTTCCCATCTCCCTTGCTCTCCCCCGCCCGCTCCTCCTCACCCGCAACGGCCTTCGCCCAAACACCTTCCACATGCGGCTCACACCTATACCTGAGCAACCACTCCCCACAGCCGCCCCAACGCCACGGAAACGGATCATCCCCCTCCTCGAACCCCATCTCCCGCGCACGCTTCCCTCCCTGCTGAAAAGCAGCATACGCGACATCCCTCCTTTGCTGCTCCTCCCCATCGTGCAGATGATATAGCGTCTGCTGACGATTACCCGCCTCGACGACCCTCTCCGTCCTCGTGCGCCTGCACTCCTCGTAAACCCTGAGCGCGCGCCTCTTCCCCGCGACTTCCTTCCTCTCCACGCGCGCGAGACACAGACCGAGCACCTCGGCGTCCTCGAGACTCATGCCCGCGCCGGACGCGAGGTACGGCAGCGTGGCGTGGACGGCGTCGCCAAGGAGGGTGAAAGCACCGCTGGGATGGGACCAGGAGGGCTCGAGCGCGGGCCGGATGCACAGACGCCACTTGTGCACGCTTTCGCAGAGCGCGAGGAGTTTCGGGATGCGAGGATCCCAGTCCGCGAAGAGGGCGCGCATTTCGTCGACGTTGCCGGCGAGGGTCGAGGGACCGTCTGGGGGGATGTCGTCCGGGACCAGAAGGACCATGTTGAACAGCTTGCCGCCGCGGAGGACGTAATTAACGGCGTGGGCGGAGGGGCCGACCCAGTAGTTTACCTGGGGGTCTGTGACGAGGGGGGCGAGCTCGGGGTCTTGCAGCATGGCCGAGGTGGAGAGGAGGAGACGGTAGGCGAGGTCACCTGTTTCGAGGGGGGCTTCGGGGTGGCCGAGGAGGATTTCCCGGCAGCGGGAGTTTATGCCGTCGGCGCCAATGATGAGGTCCGCGGTGAGCTTATCGCCTGTTACTAGTATCGCTGTTGCTGCTGCCTCGTCTTGGGATACGATTACGTTTTGGACGCGCGCGTTAACCCGAACCTCGGCGCCTAGCTCGACCGCGCGGTCTAGGAGACACTTGTGCAGATTTGCGCGGTGGAAGTCCCAGAAGGGGGTTCCGCACTCCTGTTGGTAGTCGTGGAAGTCCATGTGGGCGAGGTGCTTGCCCTTCCAGCTGAGCATGTTGCACCGACGTGGACGGGTTGCGTGCGCGGAAAGGATCTCCTCCATTCCCCAGGAGAAGAGGATTCGCGAACTGTTAGGCAGACATTGTATGCCTGCGCCGATTTCTCCAATCTGTGGTGCGGATTCAAGCACTTGTACTTTATGCCCGGCGAGCAGAATAGATATGGCGGCTCCGAGGCCGCCGAGGCCGGCGCCGATGATGAGGGTCTGGGGTTGTTAGGAGGGGGTAATGAAGGGATATATATAGAATGAGGATGGTGATAAGGGGAGCATAGATATGTACGAAATGGTAGAATAGATCTATAGGGAGAGTAGGTACGGGGTCAAAATTAACCCGCATGACTTACATTCAGCCTATCCTCTTCCTTCCTCTCAATCTTTTGCCTGATTTTCGGTGGTGAAGCCATACCTGTGATTTTTCTGTAACTCTCAAGCTCCAGGTTGTACTGGAATCAACGATTGAAGCATTCAATCAATAGCACAAAATCGGTTGCGGAGTTTTACAAGAATCATTCGGCCACAAGCAAGCAAGTAGGTCCTTGTACAGTATAATTCTCCTCAGCCTAATTCAAGGTTTGAGGTAGCGTCACTGCTCATGATAAACAGCGCAGCTCAAGCTCTAGTGTACAACAGACAGCTGTGGTGTCTTGTTGTACAGAAGGACAAACACAGCTTCACCGGACATAGTGAGCAGTTCTAGCTCTCCCATGACGAAAAAGACCTTATCATTAGGTACAAACGTACATTGTTTGTACATATTCCCGGCATATCGTGACGGAGTATTACATCTGCAGTAGGTACTCTTGTCAGATCGGAAGTCCGAATACAAGGCTAACTTTATTAGTAAAATGTAGTACATCTGGATGCAGTCGTATCAAGAGTGGGGGTAAATCTGACCGGAATCTTTCCGCAGATCAGAACTAAGTAGGACTAAGTAGGTAGAATGCTCTCCTGAGCTCCTCTCGCACAAATTTTGCTCTCAACCTAAAGAAAGTTACTCGGGACTCTTCCATCATTTGTTCCGCATGGGGTGGCTGACGTCTCACTTCGGATATGCCGACTCGACCATGAGAATTGCAAACCGAACCGGTGCAGATCTTAGGTTGTTACTCTGTGGATCTCAGAAGGATGGGATCTTTTATTTCTCATGTGCGAGATGGTACTCTAGACGGAGCTGGAAGAGTATCTGAAGGGTAACATCACTAGCCACGGAGGTATGATGCCACCGGTTTAAACACATCAGAGATATTTAATTGGTCATTCATGAATGATAGAGACTGAATTCTATGCATGAGCAACCAAGATTCTTAATTAGCTACCTGCTTCTTTAGAATATCTCCTGGAGGAGCTGGCATCATGGCTCCCTCTGGTGGTTGGTTCTTGGACTTGAAGTCGTCGCTCATTTCGCCCAGAGTAACCCACTCGACTCCTTCGTGAGAATTGATGTATTCGATAAGCCTTTCGTGCATGAGAAGGACATGGGGCCTACCAGACACATCTGGGTGGATGGTCATGGGAAAGATGAACTCGTCGTACTCCCGATAGTAGTAATCAAAGTGGTCTTTCCAGATCGCTTCGACATCTCGCGGATTGACCCATCCATGACTATTGGGCGCGTTCTTGATAAACATCATAGGTGGCTAGGAGAAATCAACAACCTGTATTGTTCGCGAAATGGAGCCTCACCTACCAAATCATCTATATACCATGACCCAGGTATCTCCACGAGACCAGTCTCTTTACCCTTAACCAATGGTTTCATCCACTCCTCTGCTTTTTTCGAATAATCAATCTTTGTCCATGTGTCGCCAGTTCTCAACCAGTAAGCTTGACAATCTTCATGACCCATACTGTGGTCGTATTCGATCCCGTATCTAAGAAGCAATTCTGTGCCCTCTTTGCTGGTTTCCCACCACGGGGCAACGCTGCCTCGAGGAGGTTTACCACAGAAATCGGTGAGCAGCTTATATGTCTTATCGAGAACATCATGCTGCTGTTCTAGGGTCATATCTGCCGGGTTTTCATGCGAATAGCCATGCAGACCAATCTCATGGCCTGCATCGCGCACCATAGCGCACTCCTCGGGGAATGTCTCTAAAGAATGGCCCGGAATGAACCATGTCGCCGTGATCTTGTATTTATCGAAGAGTTTGAGCAACCTCCGCGTGCCATGTGTTCCAGCGAAAATGCCTGTATACACGATCAATATCCATCGTGATAATGCTTATTGGCACGAGTACCTCTGGAAATATCGCTGCTTGAATCTGCTCCGCCATAAGATCCTAACCAGCCTGCGACTGCATCGATATCTACACCATAGCCTACGAGCACTCGTTTCTTGCCCATTATTGCTGTCTAAGCTAGGTTAACTCAATGTGTCATATGGCGCTTGACGGAGAGAGTTTCACGAAACGGACTGATTTTCAGGAACAGGTGACGCAATGGGTGTATGTGTGTGGAAGAAGTACTAGACTACTCTAAAGCAAAGGGGAAACTGGACGTCTATCGACCTACGGGAATGCTCCCACTTTTGCTTTTTCTGGATGATTGTCACCGTTATCCAGGGCAAACCGTAGGCTGCGGGACATAGCTTTCTTCTTTGGCGGGGTTCACCCAAAGCTCTGTCATGCCCCGCTGCCCATGCAGCTATCCATAGCTCTGGACGCATGATACGGGAAAACTGTACAGGAATGGGAACTCACCCGTGACGTGTACCCGATGTATGGTAGGTGGGGAGATTTGCTAATAGCAGATTCCATTTACCATTCTTCGTTGATTCTGGACATTTCCCCAATCCATTTTTTGAGACTCGATTGAGCGCAATAATGAGCCGAGTACGTCAATCACTCCGTGTGTTTAGTCCCTTAAGTTGGTATTGATAGATATCAACGATAGTTTTCATTGAAGGGACGGACAGCACTTGTCACTGGAGGTGCTCGTGGTTGTGGTCTTGCCTTCGCAGAAGGTCTCGCGGAAGCTGGCGCTCATGTTGCCATCTTTGACATAATTGACCCAGTCGAGGCTTTCTTCGATATTGAGAAGACCTATGGCGTAAAGACGTGTCATTACAAGTAAGTCACCAGTTCTTCTCTCAAGCAAATGAGTGACAGATATTAACAGTAACAATAGGGTAGATGTCAGCTCGCTAGAAAGCCTGGAAGAGGGTTTCGAGGCTTTCAAGAAAGATTTCGGAGGTTCCTTGGACATTTGCGTTCCTTGTGCTGGTGTGAACAAGAATGTAGGATTTCTAGATACATCCCTGGAAGATTTCGAACGACTGATGAGCGTCAATGTGCGAGGTGTCTATTATACAGCCCAATTGGCAGCCAAGGCTATGATTGCGAACAAAACCACTCACGGTTCGATCATCCTAGTTGCTAGTATTGCTTCATACATGGCAATCCGGTCACAAATGTCATCAGCGTACTGCGGTACCAAAGGTGCAGTGAGGGCAATGTGCCCTGCCATAGCAGCGGAGCTTGTCAAGTATGGCATAAGAGTCAACAGTATTAGTCCTGGTTATGTACGGACAGAAATGACGGCTCCATTCCCGCATCTACTTGAGAGCTGGAAGGACGAAATTATGAATGGTAGAATAGCAATGCCCGAAGATATCAGAGGAGGGTGTATTTTTCTAGCTTCAGATGCGAGTTTTTATATGGTAAATAAGCCCTAGCTCTTTCTCATCGATTATTCGCTGATTCGAAATAGACAGGTCAGGACCTTTGTATAGACGGGGGTGTGACGAAGTGGTAGAAGGGACAAAGGACTTCGAAGGCACCTGGAAGGAACAGCGCATACATAGAACATGGTCGAGAATGTTTATCTTAGATTAAATACAATTCTGTGATACGATGATTGAAAATAAGATGTTGTAGAGCTGCTGGAGAAGAATCTTGATGACCATATTTGTTCAAGATCAAGATGGGAGGAATAACGCTAGTTCTAAAACGCGCTGTCACCTGACTGTTTCGACCTTAGAAATGTTCCTGACGCGAGAACTCTAGTTACATCCCCTTCCTATTGCTATCTTCATCTAGTTTAATGCTTCGATTTGTTGATGATATCATCAATAACCTGAGCGACGCCGAGAACTTTTTCTTCTTCTAATCTGCGTCCAACAATCTGCACGCTTATTGCCATGCCGTCCATCTTTTCAATATCATAAGTTTCCCAGTTCCATCTGTCTAGATCATTACGAGGGACATAAGATGATTGGATCTCATTGCCTGGATCCAACTCTTTCGAAACATCTCCAGACGGGATTACGACGGTGCTGTAATCTAGGAAATTCCAAATCTTGGTATATCCTACCCAGCGGCATCTCCTATGCGGTACTGCACTGTGGGACATTGTAGGCATCAAGAGGATATCCACTTCGCGACCAGTAATAAGAGATCTCATGGAGTTCCACTTGTCCATATAACGCTTCTGAGCCGCTAACTTACGTTTGTTGAGCTGCCAGTATTCATATACGGATATTGGCTTCCCTTTATTGACTAGAGCCTCAACATGCGGAATGAAAGGTTCTCCACCAGCTTGTACCTCACGGCGAATGTCTTCCCCACCATCAGCTGTATAGTATTGATCATAAACCCAAAGTTAGCGAATACAGTATTGCGAGGGTATAGGAATACATACCATTATTTCTATACATTCTCTGTGGTTATCTGCTGGATCCCAGTTTATGATCTCATGTCCTGCTTGTTTCAACTTCGCCGCGACTTCCTTCAACACTCGTTCTATAGGCGGGTGAACCTTGACAACACCATCATCTAGCAAGAGTCCGATTACCAAAGGCCTTGATTTCACTTCATCATACATAGCTTCTCGCCACGGTAGAGGGCAGCATTTTGGATCCAGTTTCCAGGGACATGAATTGATAACGGCTTTTGTTACCAGATGAATCGATGACAGACTACGAGCTAGTGGACCAATGACTGAAGGGACATGCTCTTGTCCTTCCGTGGAAACTGCTACATCCTGATATGGAAGGCGACCACTCTGAAAAGAATCAGCGTGGTAGCGGTCCAATGCTACAAGAGGAACGTACGCTCGGTTTTAGACCGTAAAGACCTAGCATATGCGCTGGAATGCGTATGCTACCGCCAATATCGGTTCCCCATCCAACCAAAGAGCCATTGAGCGCTAATAGCGCACCCTCGCCGCCCGTCGATCCCCCAGGGGTAAAATCTGGGTCCTTTGGGTGTACTGTCAGTCCCCAGAGCGGATTTTCAGTCTCGCACCACTAAAATTTATCAGTTAGTACGGATTAGTCCAGTCTTCTTTATCTTTCAATACCCTTTTTCAGCCACCGGAGGGTACTTTCTGATAGTAGACAATATGTATAGTAAGCTGTGCTGTGACCAAGAAGTGCGATCACCATAAAGAGGAAAAAACGTACCATTATGCTCTGCGGTAGATTAGTCTTCGCTATTATTACCGCTCCCATTTCCCTTAAAAGTTTTACTAGCACTGCATCATCTTTGGCAGGTTTGAAAGCTCTTCCAACATAGCCTATCGTCGAATCATAGTCCTTTACGTTGAATTGATCTTTCAAAGTCATAGGAATTCCATGCAATGGTCCGACGGTTTTTCCATACTTGCAGAATTCAACATCCAGTTCCCTCGCCTTTACAATTGCATCGTCGAAAAGAACTTCGGTAAGACTAGGCTCGTCAAACACATTGATAGTAACTGTGGAAAAACGGCAAACATACCAGTTTGTCTAGCACTGTCAGTCAAAAGACCTAGGGTATCTTACAGGCGCGAAGAATTACCAGCTTATGAGCAGCGCATGCTCTGATTGATATGTTAACTCAAGCTATAGTATCAACGTACAGTACACCACGCTTACTTTTGAATATATGCTCTTGCCACTTCAGAAGCCGTCAATTGACCGGACTCAAGTTTATGGTATAGCTCTGCAACATTTGCAATAGCTGTAACATCTTCCTCGCTTGATAGAAAGGCTCTCAACTATTTTGAAATTCAGACCTTCTTGGCACTTCTGAAAACGACGGATATCGAATCACCTTTGAATGTCTTACGACAGCATCCTCTCGAGTCTGCCGCTTGCGCTGTGCTTTAATTACCCACTCTGGTTCTAGACTAGCCATCGGTTCTCGCGATGAATACAGAACAAATTCTCTTGTTGAATACAAGATAGAAACGCAGTTAGAATATCAAAACTCCGTCTTTGATAGCAATTGATATCACTATGAGCGATTGGGGAATATTTGGGGCGATCTAAATCCACTGAGTACTCCGTAAAGTGGGGGTAATTCTCACTCGTCACCGGGAGTTTGCCCGCATTACCTTAGCATTGCCCACTTACTACAACCTTACATCTCTCTCTAACAAAGATGGAACTCCTACGCTTCCTTTCCGACCGGTTTAGTAATGTTAGGAGAGGAGGTAAAGTCACGCCATTGAAAATAATGCCAGCGCATTTAGTGGCAGGTTGAGGAACATCGTCACAGCTGTTTCTTTGTTAACACTACATAGATCATACGCCCGGGGCAATAAAGTTCAGAAATAACCTCAAAACTCGAAGTTAGCCTCACCTCAAAGTGATGTAATACGTTTGCTCGAATACTCATCATGAAGCGTAGCCTTTCCCAGAAATCACCACCAAACATGTCTCCTAGCGCTCTACATCGGGAAGTCAACGGGGAACCAGCAGATGGCAGTATGGAGGTCGTTCAGCAAGAGGTCTCTAATGGCCACAACGGCACTACCAATAATTCTCGAAGCGATGATCCATCTGTCGTAGTAGTTGGAGCAGGTCCAGCGGGATTGATGCTTGCGTTAGTACTATCCCCCCGCCCCTGGCCCAGCCCTTTAACCCAACACATATGATAGGTCAAATCTTGTACGGTATGGCATCAAAACGAAAATTGTAGACAATCGACCGAATAAAACCTCAACAGGCAGAGCTGATGGACTTCAACCAAAGACCATCGAGACATTGCGTCAGATGAGGCTTGCGGACCCCGTTTTACGGAAAGGGGTCAGGATTTATGATATATGCTTTTGGGTTCGTATGGGTGATCGCAAATCAAGACCTAAAACTAACTAGTAGGTTTTTCAGTCATCATCAAAGAATGAACAGCTACATCGAACAGGAAGAGAAGTGCATTACCCGCCGGTTGTAGATGTCTTGGAACCGTATATCTTACTCGTTCACCAAGGAATGGTTGAAGAGTTATTCTTAGATGATCTAGCGGAAAGAGGTGTGCAAGTGGAAAGGGATACGACTTTCCTGGATTATGCAGGGTCGGAAGGAGGAGGACCGGTATTAGAACTTACATGCAAATTAGGACTTTCGGAAAAGCTTAAAAAGATACGATCAGATTATATTGTAGGATGTGATGGCGCGCATTCCCAAGTTAGGAAATGTATTGATGGAGCAACACCAATAGGTACATCATCGGATGCAGTATGGGGTGTCTTAGATGGTGTTATTGACACGGACTTTCCTGACCTCTGGAGCAAAGTTGTTGTCTACTCGGAAGAGCATGGTTCAATCTTAATGATTCCCCGAGAAAGAAATATGACAAGGCTCTACATTGAACTAAAGTCAGAAGCAGGAGATGGTGCACAGAAACATTATGATCAGGAGTATGTCATGGCAAGGGCTCGAGACATTATGAAGCCATACAAAATCGAATGGACGACTGTTGGTAAGTTTTCATCCCTCAACTTATATTAACCGTATCTGATAATTAGACAGAGTGGTTTGGTCGCTATCAGATCGGTCAAAGGGTAGCAGGCCGCTTCATTTGTGGAGATACAAGACTTTTCATTGCTGGAGACGTAAGTATATTTTTGCACCGGAAAGATCAAGTACTAATCACATTTAGGCAAGCCATACTCATTCTCCAAAAGCCGCCCAAGGCATGAATACCTCCATGCACGACTCCTGGAACTTAGCCTGGAAATTCAACCTCTCAATCCGTGGTCTAGCGAAACCAAATCTGCTCGGGACATACGAGCAGGAACGTCGCAAGATTGCCGAGGACCTCATCGACTTCGACTACGAACACGCGAATGCTTTCCACGATGGTGATGCAGCGGCCCTCGCGGAAAACTTCAAGACGAACATCCGCTTTATAAGTGGCATTGGTGCAGAATACGCAGCCAACATCCTCAACGAAAGCACCAAAAGTGCGCCCAAGGGAGACGCAAAACCTGGATGTCTCATGCCGCCATCCAAAGTAACGCGATACATTGACGCCAATCCCGTGGACCTACAGTTGGATATCCCCATGCTCGGCCAATTCCGCGTCTTCCTCTTCACCCCAAAAATCCACGCTGCGAAACCGTTCCTGGATGCCGTTTGCAACACTATCACATCCCAAACCTCCTTCCTGGGCCGATTAAGCGCAGCAGCAAGGGCATCTTATACCACCCAACCGGTCCCCAAGGCCGAATCAGACGCCTACGTACAAACCCAGCGCTACATCCCGCACTGTCCCCTCTTCACCTACGGACTCATCACCACGATGTCCAAAACGGATGTCGAAATCGCGGATCTCCCGCCCTTGCTGCAGGATAGTCGCTGGACGTTCTATCTCGACGACGTGCCGAAGTTGGATACGCGGGGTCAGACATGTACGCAGAAATGGCTGGGCGGTCTCGCGGATGGAGAAGTGGCCATCGTGAATGTGAGGCCGGATGGGTATGTGGGGAGTTTGGGGAGATGGCCGGTGGGGAGTGTGGAGGCTGGGGAGGCGGCTGGGATGTGGTTGGAGGGGTATTATGGGGGATTTTTGGAGGCTTAGAAGAGAAGAAATTATATATATCAATGGTGTTTTGAAGCATAACCTCTTCCATCGTGCATAGGGTCGTGAGTCATGATGCTTTGAATGAGATCCTGATAGGATGCTTTTCCTTCGTAGCCGATTGATACTACGCACCTTTTGCAGCTGCTTTGCAGAAGAATTAGTACTCGGGATATTGTGCATTATAGATCTGATTCTATCGCTGTATTCTGATGCACGAGTAGGAGTGAAAACCTTGCTATTTTCAGGGTGGTGACATAGTTGTAGTCGTGCAAGGCTGCGATGGTTGGACGGTGGGAGGGAATCCCGCACACAGCAAAGCGGTAGAACTACTCAGCTCATCATCATACTCGATAGGTCTGGAGATTCTAACGATGAAATCTGAAGGTCTTGATAGAGACGATAAGTACATAAACATTTGTACCTGAAAGTTATTGCATGATCGACTTAGTCTCAGCGCATGGAATTATGCCCATACCATCGCGGTCTAGTCAGAAGCCGCTACCATGGAGTTAAGCCTGGGTGTTCAAATTCAAGCTTCGCGCCCAGAGTGGTAGGGATGATATGAATGGGTATAGAATTGCTTCAACATGCTTGGTATTGCTTAGTAGCGCTTACAAGCCGGGAAACGGCATCAGGGGATTGCGTACGCAACTTTTGAACGAACGTCGAGCGTTTGAGAAAGTGGTAAGGTGGGCATCTGATTGTGTGCGGATGACGGGAGATGGGAGAGATGAGTGTTGGGGGGACGCGCAAGTGACTGGTTTGCTGTCCAATGAACGATGATGGTATGATGGCATGGGGCTGTCTGAGACGAGCAAAGCATCATAGAGCTAGACTTACAAGTATTGAATAAGTAAGGAGGGTCTTCCCTAGTCTTGACAGCGAGTTTGCACTTCTCATTTTTCTCTTTTGCGATCTTATTCCGACGTCTTGTCATTGTTCTAGAGGATCTGGGACATCATATCATAGCAGGAGGATCAGACACATCCCAAAGGACGTCAGTCGTCAAACCTTTGAAAAATCTTAGTTTTTTCCTATCCTCGACGTCTTTTATCGACTTCTTCATCCTCTCAGTCGAAGCTTCGTAATAACATCCACCATGTCGAATCAAGGCTATTACAACAACGGCCCCCAATACCCTCAACAAAGGTACCCATCCCTCTCCTACTGTATCCTTTATCCCATCCCTCCCGCAAACTTCCCATCATCCCGCGCTCCCGTCCCCCCTTACCCCCGGGTACCACCCCTCGAAACAACCGGCACCTTATAAGCGCAGAGAGTGCGAACACCTTCCGATGTTCTGTCCTTGGCGGGGTGGTCGATGGGTATGCGGACGCGCAGTTGCCCTGATAAATATCCACTCAAGCCCGACGGAGAGCCTGGGCTCCCGGACGCTGCACCGGTAATTCTACCAGTCCAAAGTAAACACTGCAAAAGCTCTGCCGCTACCTTGTAAGCATGACCATCCCTCCGGGGTTAGTGTATTCTCTCGCCTGAGGGCGAGTTCTTTTATTATTTTTTAATTTCTATCTTTTGCTGCTGCTGCTGCTGCTGCTGCTGCTGCTTGCACTACTGATGGTTATTCTATTTATTGTTACTTTGATATGGTAGATGGCATTTTGACGCAGTAGATGGTGTTTTGATGCTGGTGTATGAGGTTTAGAACTGCTTGGGTGGATGTGGTGATGAGCTGTGTCTTGCGAAAATTTGCACAAAGGTACTTCCAAGGAAAACATTGCTCATGTGCGAAACGGGATCCTTCTCCCTCCCCATGGGTGGCTTCCCAATCCGGCTCTCGGCTATCAAGAATACCTCAGTTCGAATCCAGGCTATCTCCATTCGACTTTCTGGTTCGACTCTTTACTCGGAATATCTAAGGACCTTTGTAACCGGGACCGTTCACATCAACTGCACAACATCACACATGCTAATCTCGATTTCGTATTCGAGCACGAGGCTAACCTATCGCGTAGTTATGGCCCGCCGCAAGGTTACCAGCAAGGTCCGCCTCCGGTACGTTTTTCGTTTCCTTTGCCCCGCTCAATCACTTCTCTAGCAAAAGTCACAGAAGCACAAAGTCACAAAACCAACCGAGTCGAAGAAGCTCCAAGTCCCCAAAACCCTCAAGTCCCCAAACCTACCAATTCCCCAAATCCCCCAAGTCCGAATCCCAAGTCCTAAACCCACCCAAATCCCCCAAACACCCAAATCCCCAGGCACTCACGCGAAATAGATGCAATACTCCCAAGCGCCCCCTCAAACCGTCTACGTCAAAGAAAAGAAAGACAGGGGATGTCTGATGTCATGGTATGTTCTCCCCCCCCTATCCCCTCTTACCCTTATCTCGCTCCTCGATTCCTTTCCTCCCAAACTCGGGATTCGGGGCCGAGGTTAAGGTTCGAAGTTTAAAGTCGGTAACTAATACAACCCAGTCTCGCCGTCCTCTGCTGCTGCTGGCTCTGCGAGGAAGGATGTGAGGAGTGCTGCGAGTGCTGTTTCGAGTGTTGTTAGTCGTCCTGTCTTATGTCGTCGTGGCTTGTCTTGTCGTGTTCTGTACTATACACAAATCATTTATTTTTATACTGGAGGATTTGGGAGATAATTCTACGGGGTGGGTGTGGTTTCAATGTTGAGACTGGGTATTCTGGTAGGTGGGATCAGCTTGGCTGGGTGTTTGGTAATTACTATTCCTCGTAGAGTCAGAAGCGACCTTGAAGGTTGTAATCTCAGACGACTCAAATTTAAATCCACACCGGAAACGGAAGTTCGATTCAACAGTATCGACGTTAGTCCCTACGACGACAACCTGAGAGCTCTATCCATACGCTTGGAAAAAAAAAAAAACACAATCGAAACCACTGATCCCACTCAATACGTAAAAATATGTGAGGTATGTAAATCCTCGCAAAAAAAAAAAAAAAAGAAAAAAGAAAAAAGAAAAAAGAGAACACTATACACAAATCGGACACCTCAACCCCTCCCCCTCCACTCCCTCCCCCCTCTCCTTCTCCAAACAACGCCGATGCCACAAATGCCTACAAGCGAACACAACCAGCGGACCCAACCCCTCACCCTCACCCTCACCCTCCCCATCGCCCCCCTCCTCCTTCACAACTCCCTTCCCCCTACTCAACCTCCTCGCCTCCACGCCCCCCCTCCCCTCAACCCACCGTCTCCTCCTCTCCCCTTCCCTTTCCCCCTCCCTCCGTTCCCAAGACTCCCACACCGCACCCCCAACCCCAGGTCCCCAAACCCTCCTCCTGCATCCCTCGCACACCTGGCCTCTGGGCCTCCAGCCCCGTTGTCTTAGTTCCCCGACCTCCTGCACGTGGCCAAAGACATCTTTATCCAAGAACGCGTTCGCGAGGGCCAGGAGCGTGGACTCGAAGGCGTACGCGGCGAAGATGGCGGCGAGGGTTTGTCTGAGGTCCTGCAGGGTGGGGGAGCGAGCTGAGGCACGGGTCAGGAAGGCACGGAGGACGAGGAGGAAGGATGACGATTCCGTTGCTGAGCTGCGGGTTGCAGCTTCGTCTGTTGGTGGTGTGGGTTTGGAGGCAGATGTGGATGTGGATGTGGATGTGGCGGCGAGGAGGGCGGTGAAGGTATCTTGGACGAAAGAGCGGAGCGTGGATGTTATCTTCTCCGCGTTGACGGGGGAGGGGGCTGAGGTGGGATTGGCGAGGGAGGAAGAGACGGTGCGGGTTAGAGCGACTGAAACGTCGATGAGATCGAGCCAGAGGAGTTCGTGGAGGGCAAGATCCGCTTCTAAGACCGCTGCGTTGCGATTTTTGGGTCGCGGGGCGGTGGGGGATTGGTGTGCTGCGCGTGTTTGGCCTTGACAGAGCCAGATGCCGACTTTGACGTATTTTTCGACGGCTTCTAGGAGATCTTCGGCGGTTTCTTCGGTGTTGGAAGCGTCGGGACTCTCGGCGGCGGCGTCGATTAGACCTGTTAACGCTACTTCTAGGGTGTCTAAATGCTTCACGAGTCTATCCATCGCGTCTCGGACAAGACCGTCTCGTGCCATGAGTACGATAGCTGCGTCGATAACACCGCTGCTTTCCATGGCAGGGAGAACTTCTCCTAGTCGAAGATCGCTTGTTGTGAGAAGAGCAACATAATCTGAGACATGTGGAGGGTCGAAACTACACATAAGACGAATATAACGCTCAATGATGCTGGGTGTAGTATTACTATCGGTCTGTCTTTCCATGGACTGTAATTCAGGCTCTAGTAGAACGCGTAGGAAAATAAACTGTGCGTATGATCCGTCCTCTAGAGCGTCTAGAACGTCCTGCAAGAGTTGCGGAGCATATTGTTTCAGTGTCAGAGCCGTCCTGGCAGTGTCAATGCTAGCTAGATCTTTTGCGTGTTTGACTATTACACGTTGAACATCCGTTACTTGTTTCTTACTGAGACCACGACTGGGTCTCAAGCAGTCCTCCAGATAATCGAAGATTTCCTCGCGATTGTCTTCATCATCGAAGTAAGCTTGTAGAAGCTTGGGATAATTCCGAGCAGCTCTGTAAACCGACTTTAAAACGCGATGAAAGCTGGCTCTTTCAAAAGCCGGTATCAGCGTTGGTATATCTGAAGGCTTATATGCTGATAGAAGGTATTCGACACTGAGTTGACAATCATCTGCAATCTCTTCTGATGGATAGTTGCATAAGCCAACTAGGATATTGTGCATCGACGAACCGGGCACTACGATGTGTTGAGGAAACTTAGGGAGGTTTCGGGCGAGGAACATATAGATATAGATAGCGTCTTCCCGCTCGAGATCTTCCGAAGTCACAAGGCCGAGTAATACGGTGACAATGTACTGCCTAGTAGGTGTGAGAGTAGTTGACACGCCTTGCTGCTTAGCACTTCCGTTCATTGCGGGTGTTTGTGTGCCATTCAGGAAACTATCCTCGAACGCCTCATTCAACATACTCATCAGGCTTCCAGTGTCAAATCGCATGATAAGGCGGAGATACGGATAAACAGGTTCTTCCGCCCCATTGATCGTGGTATTGAATACCTCTCTACTACCTTGAGGCCACGCAACGGCTTTATTGGAGAATAGAAACCAATATAGCTCCCCTTTCGCTTTGGACGCTTCATCGTCTGAAAGAGCATTTCCGCTTGGATATACTCGGCCTGTCAATGCATAAGCTAGAAAAGGAAATAGCTTCATTGCTGATGAATGGTATCTGGAATACAGCGCTTCGTCCATCTCACCACTGTCCACGAGTACTTTGATAAGCGACAGAATATCTATTAGTGGTGTAATATAGTCCTCAATCGCTTGTGTCCATACATAAACAAGCGCATCATACAGTGTGTGTTGCTTGCACAAGCTCGTCACTTGGTTGATATCCATGGTTTGTGTTTCGAGATGACAGATCATTTCTTCTAGTCTTTCTGTACGTTCTTGCGAAGCATAGAAAGTTATAAGCTCTTTGAGAACATTCGGTGGAATACTTGTTATCTCTTCCTCAAGAATATAGGGTTCCAGGATTTCGAAGAAGATTCCCTCCGCAGAGCTCTCCTCGTATTTATCGTAGACATCTTCGAAAAGGAAGTCAAGCTCTTCCATGCTTAGACAGGCGGTGAAAGTCGATGCTGTTAGGTCGCTCAGTCGGAAATTCATATCTTCAGTATTCTTGCCAGAGTCGCGTTGCCCGAAAGTGTACTTCAGCGAAGCGGTAATCATTTCGAGCAGTTTCTCCTGAACCAAGCCATGTCGGGCAGTATCATCCTCGGGGAGGCCAACGGTGAGTCTATCAGCATCGCCGTTGTAGTAAGATGTTGCGAGAGCTATGGCAGCAATGTAATCACCCTCCTCCATTAAGGCAAATAGTCGATCTGCCCAGTTTGACAGTGAGCCAATTGAGACGTCGTTAAATCCAAGTAAAAATAACCGTCCTTTATACGCTCGAAAGCTCATGTGAAAGGCATCCGCTACCACTCCATGCATAGAAACATCTTGTTCGTCGAGTTGCTCTACAACAGGCTGTAATTGCTTTGAGAAAAGGTCGTGGTGATATATGTGCTTATGGATTAAGTCGAAAGAGTCGGTGACGCGAAGAGAATTGTCTTCCAAAATAAAAAGGCGCTGGCTTATCGTTAACAGAGCTAGGACTGATCTACTCAGCCATTGGACAGCTACTATAGCTTCTTCTCCTCTCCACCGACTCCTTGGTTGGAAGTGGAGTTCTGGCCGTTTGTCCTTGTCCGGACTCTCGGTCGCTTCGACGTCGAGCACTGTAAGTATGTTCGACCAACAGTATACAAGTTTAGTCTTAGAAACAGTCTGTTTAGACTCGCCTGGTGGATTCTTCAACCTCACAGCAGGAAACCAAGCTAGACATCCACTCAGAGTGCTATGAGGAGCTAGCTCCTTTGGTCTCGAAGACTTATGTTGGGTCTCTGCAACGGGAGTTGTTGACACAATAACAAGGAGATACGGTGTCAAAAGAGCCGTTAGCCCTAACGTATCGGTTGGTTGTCCGATATTTCCTAGTGGTAGTGGCGCAAATGCCAGAACTGAACTCGGTTTTCTTGGTCTTTCTGAGGAGTTTTCGGGGGATGGGTACCGGCCTAGAATACGAGCGGTCTTGACAGTTCGTCCAACCGCTCCTAAGCCTCGAGTAGCTAGATGTGAAAACGACATCCCGGCGTCGTCGGCTGATACTAGAGCAGTATGGCGGGTACCCAAAAATCCAATATGTAATACCGCCGCACCAGAGATATGACCATCGCTGGAGCGGTTCTGTAGGTGGGCTCGATTAATGGGTGATATGTGCAGAAATGGCTTTGCCGGACGATTAAGCTCCCATGTGAAAATATTCCCACTTGCATGTCCACTAGCAATGTTGGAGTGATCAGCTGAGAAAGATAATGATGTTATAGTTCCACTTTCAATAGCTATGTAGACGTTAGTCCGCAATGCATTTGTTGCTCATAGTAAGGACAACCATACCTTTCGTGCCAAGCCCAATAATAGACTTCAGAGTTTGTTGATAGTCAAATATCAGAATGAGACCTTTGGATGTACCAATTGCAATAGACGCCGTGACCACCAAACATGTAGGCCTTCCCCAATTGCGCTTTCCAACCTCCGAGAACGCTTGTCCCGTGATTTTCTTCAGCTTTGTCCATCGTACAACTTCCCATGGAGGTTGAGGTGTCTCCGACTCGTCTTGGTTGGTGACTAGCTGACTAGAGATGGACGAATGTCTCGAATGTGTATTTAAAAAAGCGGGAGAGAGCGCTCTCGGTGACGCAAGTGGTGAGGGCGAGAGACGAGCTGAGAATCTCCTTTCGAACGGTTGCAAAGACGGACGATTGCCTGGTCTCGGTGAAGAGAAGTAGGATGCAGGTACACTACTCCCGGGTGATGACAGCAAGGAACCCTAGAAAAACTCAGAACCGTGTCCCAAAAGCCCTAGGTTTACTACCTTACCTGTATAGAGGGGATATCATCCGGAGTGGAGGCCACGGACGCTTCGGGACTTTCTGTTACCAGTTTAGCAGAGCGATGAGGTAAATCTATGCTCTGAGTCTCCGATGATTCTTCCTTGCTCTTAACCTTGTGAAATACC
This sequence comes from Patellaria atrata CBS 101060, assembly GCA_010093705.1. Classification (NCBI taxonomy): domain Eukaryota; kingdom Fungi; phylum Ascomycota; class Dothideomycetes; order Patellariales; family Patellariaceae; genus Patellaria; species Patellaria atrata. Next base: position 79,659 of record MU006104.1, read on the forward strand.
ATCCCATTTTGACCTGTGACTGCCTCTTCCCTAATATGCTCGCGCTCCTCCTGAATGATCTTCGCGATGTCCGAGGGACCAGATGCGTCATCATTATCTGAACTCCTTACAAAACCATTTTTGATGTCTACTACCTCCTGAGATACATCCTGATTGTCGTCGCTGACCTCGCTCCCCCCGTTTGTTGAGCTCATGGGGCTCGTATTTCGTTGTTCATTGCTCCAAGCGGCAGGTGTAAAAGATGGCGAGCTGAACTTGTATTCAGCAAATTGTCAGTCTATAGAGTCCGTCTGGATATGGGATGCGAAATTATTATAGTAGGGAGGGAGGAGCTCGTTGGAATATGGTTCGTATCAGCGGCGGGGATGGGATGCGGGCGATTAGAGGGTGAAGGTCTAACTGCGGACTATATTCAGCTGAGTGTGTGAACCCGGAAATCTTTAGCGGATACTGTACATTGAATTCTATGTATTAACAATTAACTGCGGAGACTGGTCCTCGTTGCCTTGAAATGTGCCGTCGTGGTCGCAAGTATCAGAGCTCGAGCTCGACCGCGGCACCGCCGAGCATCATCCTTCCAGCTCAAAATCAACCACCACCGATGCCGCGCAACCTCCTTTGATCATAGTATCCGTGGCAGTTCAACTTAAGAACTCCAAAATGTCTTCTATAGGTCCAAGTCTACCACCTCACCTATTGTCCAAGCGCAAACGCCCTGAGGACGACGAGGGAACCTTCCCAACTCGATCCAAGACTCCAACCACTACCCGTTCTCCCACCCCCGAGAAGCGTCGCCGTGTCCTTGGACCTACTCCACCTCCCGCTCTCCTTGACGAACGCCCTCCACAGCCCACGCAAGAAGACTCAGACAGCAGCAGTGATGATGATTTCGGTCCAGCACCACCTACAGGTGGCGAAGCCACGATGATTTCTATCTTTGAAAAAGAGGAGCAGAATCGGCGTCAGACGAAGGACAGAAACCAGGAACCAGCATCTACGGCGATTCAAAGGGATGAGTGGATGATGGTACCGCCAAAACAGGACGACCTAGCTGCACGTATGGATCCTTCAAAACTTACTAGAGCACGGAAGTTCAATAGTGGGAAGGGCGCGTCTGTACCCGGGCCTGGTGCTGAGGTTAGTACTGTGTGGACCGAAACACCAGAAGAGAAGCGGAAGCGCCTGGAGGATCAAGTTTTGGGAATTACATCAGTGCCAAATCTGAAAGACGCTCAACAAGCGGCGAAGAAGCGGGAAGCAGAGCAGACAGCGGAACGGCTAAAACAGAAGCAAATAAAGGAGCGAAGCAAGTCTTTAATGCAGGAGCACAAGGCACGGGTGGGGAAAGATGCGGAGGAGGATGATCCGAGCAAGAGGGCCTTTGATCGGGAGAAAGATATTGGAGGAAGTAAGATGGGTGCAAAGCAGCAGCGGGAGTTGTTGAACCGAGCTGCAGATTTTTCGTCCAGGTTTTCAGGAGGAAGTTATCTTTGAAAATAGGAAACAAATAGAGGGTGATCCTCCCCACAAGACTGCATTTAATATACTCATGCTTCCTAGTGAAAGCCGATTTTTGCCGGGCGATTGTAAGTTCTTGTTTGCAATCGCATTCTGATATATGCTACATTATAGAATTCCCGTACCCATTCTTCGCTCTTCAAGTATAGTCTACTCCATAATTCCACCCTACTCCTTGTGGAGTTCCGCTCTCAGAGAAGGCTCCTGTCTTTAGATAGGGCGCTCCCTTAGATTCAAGAGGCTCTCCGGGTACCTTCAGGCCCCTGTGTACAATGTACTTCTCAGATACAGTCCGCTGTTCACATCCACTACATCACTAGTAGACTATAGGAACGCCTGAGATATAGTCCACTCCTCCCGTATCTCCCCTTTCATCACCTTCGCATCCCTCAACTTTCCTACACCTGCTAAATTAGTGTTAGAGACGTTTTAACTACAAGGATCCACGTACCTGCATTGTATGTAGGGTTAAGGTCTACCGACGGCTGAAGGCTATCCCCATGTTTGCAAGTATCCTGTACGGGGAAGTCGATGGTTAACTGCTCGGTGGTTTTCCACTTGTAAACCAAAAAATTTCATAGGTGACCCACCTTCGTCGCCAGATCAGTCAAATGAAAATAACAGAACTCTAAATCTTACGTTTCCTTCGCGGCTCCGCTGGTATAGTCTAAGACGGCCCGGGTCTCGGCCTTGGCGACGGCGGTAGAGGCGGCAGCGGTGGTCTCGAAAGCTCCAGCTCGGTGTTGCCAATCTTCCAGCTTGAATGAGGAAAATTACCAACACAAGTTATGGTAAAAGTATGAATTGTGTTGTCTGTCTATCTACGGAGGAGTGGTTACAACGAACCATCTCCAGTCCGTTCCTTCTGTCCACGATCCAAACGTGGTTGCTACCACTGGTCCTGAGCCGGATCGTGACAAGTGCCCCCGCTGATTAACCTATGTGGCGACCTCGCGGTTACTGATAGCTCTTTTCTTCCGTAAACGCATATAGTACTAAGGGGAATTAGGGAATGCCCGGTTCGTTCGCCGTCTGTAAGAGAGCTGAGAGGGTCCGTCATTTGATGTATTTGATGAAATTGAGGGAATGTTCGGTCCGTTCGTCATCCGTAAGTGAGCTGAGGCGGTCCGTTATTTGGTGCATTAGATAGAACTGAATTGGATATTTGAAAGGTGCTTTTCCGTGTGAGACCCATGTTGTACAACGGGGAGATGGGGATCGCCCGGTCCATCTTATGATGGTCCGTGGCCGATGGAATTGAGGTTGATAATTGGAAACGTGTTGGAGAGAGGGTGGAGTGGGCTAAAGTAGGGGTGGAAACGCGAAGTTCTTCGAATTTTAACTTTTTGTAATACCTCAAAAATGTATCTGGACTGTACATTATACATCACTGGTCTCTGGCGCCGTTTTTCAGTATTTAGAAATCTCTCAATTAGCTAGCTTCTGCCATTACTAGTCCAAGTATATAACCGTACAATAGACTAGCCTACTATACCCTTCGAATTAAGTATATCCACCTCCACTGCTCAACTTATAGTTATGGTGTACTCAGTTACAATGTCCAACCCTAAGTGTACGTACTTGTGTGGGCTACACTCCTGTATCCTTTACCGCATTTCATCCTCTACCTAAAATATCCCCGACAAATCATGTACAACCCCCAGAGGAAATCCACAAAATGGCCTAGCCCTACTATATACTCCGTAGAAGCTGTATTTTACAACCAGTTAAAACCAATTGAGTGTGGAGGTATGTGAATTGAGTAGTCCTATAGTGACTAAGGAGTGCTATATTAAATGGTTTAGTCCCACGACATGGTTCAATACCACTGAATCATACACCATGTATGCAATGAGTATCAGATGTTATTGAGAAGTTTGAATTTCGCCTATCCTACTATATTACAATGCAATATTCTCTACACGGAGATAATAACCCTACCCCCGCCCCTCCCTCTGCGATGATATTTCAGCCTATCTGCACTGTACTGTTACTGAATGACTTGCGCCGTATAAGATCCCGAAATCTCGTGCAAATGGGGATTATATGTACGCCTCTGCGGGTATAGAGAGTACAGAGCAACTAAAGAATGCAGGTCGTGACAAGGAAGGGATAGAGCATCCCCTACCTATGCAACTGTGTCTGCTCAATAGAACAAACTACTACCAGTCGTCCTGCCAATACCGTCCCAATAACTTCCCATTTAATCCAGGTGGATTCTTCAGGTAATTGTGCAATAGAAATTTCACCGTCCGGCATTGGTCATGTCTTCCCTCAGTTTCGGTGTTGTTACTGCGGTAGCACGTGTGGCTGTTTGGACAACACGCCCTGCCCTCGCATTCGCAGGTGTTGAATATTACCTTTGTGGCATCTTCCCGTGAACCCTTAGTTACGACCAGGGGATCTAGAAGTGGTCGTAGGTACGGCACTATGAGCGCGACACTTAAGCGTTCCCACGAGAGCAGATCGCGGGTGATACCAAGGCCCAGGATATGTAATGATTTTAAACTTGGTGCTGTATCCGCAAGCATTCGCCAGACATTAGGGCGGTCTATAATTGACTGATCAACCTGCGTACGAATAGTACGAATAGTCCTCAATAACCGTCGATTCGTGATACCGATCGTTTCAAGGAATCCATGCAGAACCTCCAGGTTATCGAATCTGAATTGAGTTTCTTTGTACAAGATAGCTGACGTTTCTTCATTGAGTGTACGATTGGCTAAGAGAAAGGGTAGTTCGGAAAGCTTTGCACTGGTCCTTGCTCGATTAACAAATGCGTCAGTAAATCCTCGAGCGGCTCTTGAACCAATGAACTCAATCAAGTTACATCACCCGGCCATCCTTGGGTAGGATAAGGTAGACCTCATCGCGGAGTTCTGCAGGATGCTTCAAGAAGGGAAATATTCCGCTTCAACTCTCTTCCGGGCCACTTGCGGCGCTTATCTCCCGACATGTAATGGCGGTAACGAGCTATCAACGTCCACCCTTGGCGGCTCGAGGCTTCGAGACTTCGTCTAGATTATGTATTAGAACAATGTTATAGCAGATATATGATAGTGATCATACCTCTACTTCCAACAATTTGATAGGTTCACTTCTGATATAGAAATGTATGTATGGTTTGGCCAGTCTTATGTGATGCTCCGTGGTGTTAGGGACTTGAATATGTAGGAAAGAACTATTGAGAAAGGGAGGAAGAGAAGTGTTTTTGAGAGGGAGGAAAGAAGATTTCTTAAGAGAGGACGGGGGAGCGCTCTTGGCTTAGGAGCTAGGTCCCGCCAGTAAAAGTAAATAACACGAATGAAAGAAATCATTGCCGCGCGTGACTCTAGTTCCTTACTTTTGCAACATTGTGGTGAAGATAGAATGTGGTGGTAAGAACCAATGAGGTTGTTACAATCCAAAGGGGAAAGGAGAGGCTAGGTTATAGGTCTCGCTCTTACCTACCGCCTTAGTTCTATCCTCCAACAAAACTGGAAGATCTCAAATTCACCTTGCTTTACGAGCTTCAAGTTTCAACGAAGTCATGGCTGAGATGTCGGTATGAAGCAGAAGAAAACGCAATCTTTGACGAGTCCTCCCCTGCTAGCTTTTAATCAGACAATGAGACATGCTGAGCCTCGGGTCTGTCCTGCTAAACAGCTGGAGAAGACTTCAACCAACTACTTCCGCTTCATGGACCTCCCCGCTGAACTCCGGATTGAAGTGTATCGTCATATACTCAAGTCCCATACCGACAACAAAATACGTTTATATTGGTCTGATGAGACACATAACTTTGGGGTCCGAATGAGTGGGCTTTTCAAAGATAAAGTATCCTGGACCTCCAAGGGCGAAGTCATCAAATCCTGTCTAACAGCACATCCGTTACTGTTAACTAGCCGTGGGATCAATATGGAGACTGCGACTGTTTTGTTCAAAGAGTCATCATTCTTCTTTCAGGACTTGAAAGCTTTCCATACCTTTCTCCAGATGACCAGTCTCAGGAATCGGCAGCAATTAGCTTACATCAGCCTTAGACCTCATACCGATTCAGATTTGCGTAGTTTCAACCACAGAACGTCGCAATTACTGGCGGATGCAGCAACGAACTTAAAAGCTCTTCATTTGATAGGATTTTATGTTTGGAAAGGACAGGGTTCCAAAGGACTTCTTGAGACGGCTACTTCTAACGCCCGTAACTTAGTCGGATTCCTTGGCCCATTTTTGGATGCTTTGGTTGGAGTAAAAGGTTCGTTCTCTGAAGGAATCAAGGTTATACATACCCGATTCTGTGATTGTGGGTATGACCTTCCAACGGAGTGTGATGGCGCGCGCGATCACAGTATGTGCATCACGACTAAGAGGCTCATGGGAGAATATTGGGATGAGAATCGCAGAAAGACATGAAGCAATTTTACAATCATCCTTTTTCCATCGCCTCGAAAACTTGTTCTACGACATAAGTAGACGAGGATCGAATTGAGGCGGATGCGCTGCGTAGAGGGAGTTGACCTCCCTGTCTTTCCTCTTCTCCTCACGGAAAAATTTATAAATAGCCGAAAAGAGTAGCGTAGATGAGGAATGTCTTTATGGGTGATACGGAAAGGGATATCCAAATTGTATATCAACAGTAAATATGCTCACCAACATAGATACCTATCTATAATCCATATATGACAGGGTATGGCTTTCAGACGTACTGACGCCTGCTCCACGCCGAATCGGCATCTACCACCCTTCGCCGGGAAATGAGACCGGCAGTTCTCACTATCGGTTTCGAGTAAGATATTTCATCATCCATCACCTTGACCTGTGCTGAGATGGGGGTAACGTCCTCTATTCGCACCTGACTCACTGCTCCCGTTCCTGGCCCCGTAGAATGTACTTGCAATAAGCGCAGAACACCACGCCAGCAATTGCCCATTTCACCGGCCCATATCAGGCCGATGATAATGATGATAACCGTTAGTGGGATCGCGATTGACCAGAAAATCCATTGCCTCGACGACATGTCACGAATATCTGATGTATTCATACCAAGGAAGCCGGAGACAAAGGAAAGGGAGGAAAACTATGGTTACGACCGTAAACGCATAAACGGCAGCTTCTTGCCGATCTTTATTCGAATCAATTTGACGGAGCAACTGGGGATTGTAAACATTAGTGTTATGAACTAAACGTTTTGTTTGGGGATGATCTGATGGTTGGGAAGTAAAGCTGATACACACCCATTCCCCTATTTCATTAGCTTGGAAAGCCATATCGTTAAACGACTGTACTTTGCTTCGAAGCGAGAGAATATCACTTTCGAATATGCCTAGGTCTGTACTTTCCCCGGAATACAGATATATTGATCGTCTAGATGATGGCTTTGATGTTTCTCGGATACCTCTCGTAAGCTCCTCTAGCACCCGTATTTGATCCTCAAACACAGCAATGACAGCGGAAATCTCTTGCTTCCAAAAATTAATCTTGCCCTGATGAGCTCTTTTGAGCGGATCAGCTACGACTTCGAGCTCCTAAGATGTAGTTAGTCGAATTCAATAGGAAAATCATATTCCAGGCTCATAAGCTGCTGTAAATACTCAGAGTATGAGTTCACGACATGATTGTCGCCATGAGGTAAGTCAGTCAAAACTTGCGAGACAACAAGGGACAATGCACTTCGGGGTAGAACCGCTTCTTTCATTCTCAATGGTAATTTTGCGAGATCTTTCATTAATTTTAGTTTTCCCTAAAAAAGAAGCCTGTTCGCCCTTTGAAAGTATAGACGGGCTTCTCGGATATCGTTTGCAGCTAGGGAGGACATAGACATGATGCAAATTGGCCAGGCGTTGATCCACTGGTCTGGGATATCTATTGTCCATGGATCTGGGCATTGTCTCGAAGACATCAAGTTTGTAAGTTGCCCTGCTAAATGTGACAACCGAGCGAAATCTGAGATGATGAATCCTAATCTCTGGATGACCTAGAATTTGTGCGGCTTCGTCCTTACCCTTCGGTTCTACTTTCTTCTCTTTCGATGCTGCAGTGCTGGATCCCAGCTGGATCGTCTTGAACTACGGAATCAGGTATTCGTTGAGTTTGACTAGTTCCATATTCTGTCGGCGGAGGCATCGTGAACTTCGACATGCTTGTCTAAGGGTTATAAGTACATTGTGCTTCGCAAACTGAAATCTACTTACCAGTAACAATAAAATCTGGTACACAGCGCCCCAGTACTTGAGCACTACGATATTCTCAACATCTGAAAGTACGAAGAACTCCAATAGTCTTTTGGCTGAAACGATAACTTTCCGAGTTCTTTCGTTTTGAAGGCTTTCCGCATTGTCAGGCTCTCCGAGAGAAGATTGCTCCCCAAATGTTCTTTCAACCTCTTTCCGCCGTTTTGGAAATATACACCGGTAATAAGAACGTTGAGAGCGTGAAACCTTGGTTTCCATGAAATTTTCAGATGCATCGAGAGCAGAAATGTACCTTTCCGCATCAATACGTTAACTGCCTGTGGTGTCCACATTCTGTACGTTTGTAAGGTCTTGCCCACGTGTAGAATTAGCACATTGAGACTCCTGAACGTCTTTACGTTCTACATTGGTCCATGTGAATACATGAAATCGAGCCGCATATGGGTCTTTGGGAAATTTGCCATTCGGCGTCTCATCCGAAGCCCCCGTTCCATTGGATGGCTGTGAAGGTTCAGTTGTAGATCGGTCAGGAATGGGCATGCGACTAAACATATTAGTAGTCTCATCTATATCTGCTTCAGGAATGCTGGAATCTGATTTCTGATCAATTTGTACTTCAAGACCTTCCGTGGTTACCCGAGCATTTTCAGTTTCTGATTCATCCAGAGCAGCACGCGAGCGAGATGCAAGAGTCCGTCTGGGTCTCCTTTAAAGCATCAATGCGGTATTCTTCAACAAATGGTAGAGACGTACTTTGAATTTACTGCTAATCGAACCGAAATTCGAGCAGCTTGAGATATAATAGCCGTCCAATCGTTCTGCTCAACCCTTCTCCCTTTGTACCAAAGATTAAAACCCTTGGTAAAATCCCACTGTTCTCCTTCATACTCATATAGCTCATAAAAGTCGGCAATGAAATTCTAGAATCTGGTTAGTACTACTAAGAAGAGGAGGGTTGATTGTTCAAGAGGACCCACAAACCATGTCTGACACTCATTAAGGGGTATACAGTAAACGCGACCAGAATCAACACAAACTTGTATAAAATTTGAAATAGGGCTATCGTAGACTATCTTTAGGGAATCACGTTGTAGATCATGTACGGGTAATATAGCGCAAGTTATCAATAAATCTACACGTCTTAGTCATTCTGCAATTCTAAGGTAACGAAGTCTATATAGACTTACCATCTTCAAGTACAAGACTCCATATCTGGTTTACGTGAAAACAATGGTCCTTTGGCGTTGAAGGTAGCTTGCAGACAGCTTGCTGCATATCCCTCTCCCTTCGAGCGGACGGGTATCGAGTCTGAAGAAGAGTACGTTTCGGATGTATCTGGGATTTTGCAGATAACTTATCCACTGTCGCTGGATATTTTCCAGGCTGAAATAAGGTAGACATAGAAATAGCACGGCGCTCTTGCCGGGTGATTTATCCCTCAAGCGACTCTCAGGCTCGAAAACGAAGTTGGGAATCATGTATCGACCTTCTCCACCAGATACTAATGGCTTGTCATAGTTCTTTAAGGCTATGTCCAACATGGCGGAGATGTTAGTCCGCTCTGTTGAGGACAATCCAGTTATATCGCTGGCTCGTTGAAGAAAAGACCTGAAGTCCATCTTCTCAACTTCGAAATGGATCCATCGAAATAGAGATCTTGGCCCTTTCATACCCGGACGCGGCAAACCTCGATCCACGATGAGCTCCGCTTGTGCATCATCTCCGCCCCTACCATCGTCGATAAAATGAGATTTCAGTACGTTTAAATACACTGGAGGTTTGAAGCCATCCTTATTTGTATTGAATGATTGCAAGGCAAGACCGTGATTATCGGGAGATTCGGCCGTATTCACTTCATCGGAGCTATCATTGATAGATCTTATACTTTTCAGGGAGGAGCTGAAATCCAATTCATCCTCAGATGCATCCTCGCTCTCCACGGCCCATTCAGAAAATTCGTGCAGCCGATTCCTTCGCGATTGCAACCACAGATTGCTTCTACCTCGCGGTGACGAAATCGTTTGATCATCTTGGTCAAATTGAACTCGGTTGGGCGGAGGAGGGATTACTTGGCTGGGATGATTGTCGCGTGTTTCAGGTAGTATTCGAATTTCATCATTATAAGCGTGAGCTTGCGGCACAGATTCCCTTTGTGCTGCATATCTCCATCTAGCGCTACTCCTTACGATTCTGCGCGTGTTGTACCCATCTCTTACTGTTGCGCGAAGAGGATCAGATCCCCACGCGCGATTTGACGAGTAGTCATACATCGGTACTGCCTGAGGGGCCCTTCCCAAAGATCAAATTTGAGAGGTACAATGATCGATATAAAACTGTACAGTATGAAGAAAGAGCTATTGCCATGTCGATTCATCCTTTACTTGAGGAGTATTATACATTGATTAGTTCAAGTAGTACCTCACGTTCAGGTAGGTCGAAGTTGATCCTGAGGTAACCTTAAGATATTTGGTGGTCATTAGAATTACCCTTTTCCACATTCAGCTAGTAGCACTACCTTATTTGTACAAAGATACCTCACTGTTATGAACGACTCTTCACAACCTATTTATAAAGGCTTTTCATGGTATTTATATCACAGTTTCATAGGGCACTATGAGTGAGAAAACTATCTCTTATAATTCCTTCGTAGTATGCCAGCTTTCTAACCAGTGATTGTCCCATTATGTGAGCACAATCAAAGTAGAACTAGCGAGATTTCAGATACTGTAAAGCCTGCAGAACATCTATCAATCTTTCACCAGTTATACAAGCACTTGCTGAGACCTAATAAGGACAACAAGTTATGGTCCTTCGCGTGTCGCTTCAAGTGTCACGATGCAACAAGACAAAGAAGCCAGCCTGGCACACAGCAGGGGATCGCACATTGCCACCATCATCAGAAATCTAAGGAGCAGAGACAGACACAATCTTTTCGCAATAGAAACCCCAATCCAACTTGACATGTTCTCAGAAGCTTCGAGATCTCCCTTCGTCCTTAGATGTGTAACTGTGCTGATGTGCTCTGGCATGATGAGATACGTCCGGTAGGCGAGGTTGACCTTAACCATCTCAAGCTCCCGTAAGCTTTATAGTTGTAATGGGTGTAAGGACTCTGTGACTTAGTTCCCCGTCGCGACTACCGTAGCGGCCCTCCCTACTTCTCGGCCATGAGCGGGAGCCGGGACCGCAGAAATCTAACCAACCTCCAGCGACGGCTTCTACAAGAATGACCAGCGGGACCCACAGTTCACATTTAACACGAGCGAATACTGGAACCTTGGTGCGAGCGGGAAGACCCAGGACCAGAAATATCGCGAAATGGATGCGGAGAAATGCTTTTCGAGAAATAACGAAGCGCCTGGTTGTCCATATACCAGTGTGGGACGGTGGGGACGACTTTTGATGACTGAAGATGGTTAATCTACCCTCATGATGATATCTGCGTAGTCGCGGACTATTTTGTTTGATGTAATGATAATAGTAGATAGGAATGGGAACATTACTTGGTCAAGACCGAGAAAGGGGTTGTGGTGTGATAGATTTTTTTCCTAATTTTAAGTATGTGCCCTGTTTAACCTAACGTCATTATCGTATACTCACAGCCCTATCTCCATCTACATCTCCATCTCACCTATTCCATCGCCCCATACCTCCAATCCCAACACAGATACAAAACTCTCCACACCACTACCAAAGCACTAAAGAGCCAAACCGCATCCACAAATACCGTCACCGCATCAGTACCCTGATACACGTCGAGCAGCAGATGGCCAAAGGACGTCGGAACAATCCAAAGATTAGCCAAAACCGCTCTGAGGATGGCTCCTTCCAGAAAAAGAATCAGAAAGACGAAGTGCATGAAATTGGCGACGTCGTCTAGTCTTGTATCGTGGGCTGGGCGGGACCTCATGGTTCGTTGATGCGGTTGTTAGTTGAATCGTTGGTCTCCCTCGTGCGGTGGTAGTATTGCTTGGTTCGTAAAATTCCAATACGATGGATAGTGGTTCTGGGTTGAATGGTTCTTCGTCGTTGTACAGTTCTTTGTCACTGTACAGTTCTCCGTCGCTAGACAGACCTTCTTCGCTGAACAGTTCCTCACCGTTGAGCAGTTCCTCTTGGTACGCAGCTTATTCTTCTTCGCGCGGTTGCTCTCGATTCAACGGATTTTGCTGGCTAGATGATCCAGAGTTTTCGCGCGCCATCTCCTGAATGTGGGTTCTTCGTTTCTTCCTGTTATTCGAACTAACTGTAGGTTTTGAAGTTGCTATTTTTTTTTGTCGGAGGTGAAGATTTTGAGGACAATTGTGGGAGAAGAGTACTTATATACATGATGGGGCAGTTGCAATTTTGACAGGGCGCTAGTGTTGTGGGGATAGAACTGAGACTTCTCTGGTTCTCTCTTCCATGGTTCTACTACTTCATGTCCTTGGTATCTTAATTTGAATTCAGGAAACTTCAACAAAAAAATTCGGAGGGAGTAGTTGCATTGCTGCCTTTTTCTTCTTATCTGGTTTATCCCATCAACTTGAAATTCAAGAACCCATTTCTTCTACACACAGTCGCCAGATCCTTGAATGGCCTATATTATTTCAATAAGTTTGAAATGCGCGCTCAATTTTTCCTTTGTAGTATAATGTTCATTCGTGATTATTCGTGGTAAACCCGTATCCATAAATCCAATAGATCAACTACACATTCTTATCTTTCAGGCAAGCTTTGCAAGCGCGAACCCCTCGAAGGTAGTGCTTCCGGCCCAAAAGACAACGGTAGGAGCTAATAAAAACAATTCGTTAGCCCAACACCTTCCCTCTCACAACGACCTAATGTCAAACCACCACTTACCTCTCCCAAAGTCTTCACAACATAACTCCCATCTTTATCATGCATGAAAATAGGGGTATCAAGCTGTCCACCGTCTCATTAGCCGTTTTACTCCCTCTCTCACCTCCTATGATCACCAAAGCACCTACCTCACAAAACTCCCTTATAAACTGTCTACACATCCCACACGGACTCGCCACGCCCGTTCCATCCTTATTAAGCACCGTATTCGTCGCCACTCCAATAGCTCTTACTCCACCTTTCACTTCCCTTTCCCCCATACCTTTACTTCCCAACATACCAAACCCCTTCATAACCGCATTCCCCATCGCAACCCTCTCCGCACACGTCCCGACGGGGTATGCTGCATTCTCCACATTGGCGCCGACAATCACCTCCCCGGTCGTCGTCAAGATGGCCGCGCCAACTTGGAAGAGACTGTAGGGGCAATAGGCGAGTTCTTTTGCTTTGAGGGAAGCTTGGGTTAGTTCATTCAATTCGGTAGCTCTAAGACCGTGAATTGTGATTTCGTCCTCCTGGGTGGGTTGGACGGCATCGTTGGGATTGGAGGCGGCGGTATTCGAGTCGGGAGCGGCTGTGGACATCCTGAAAAGAGAGAAGGGAGAGCGGAACATGGTGGGATGGGATGGGAGCTTTAGCTTTGAAGAGATGTGGTGGGGCAAGGGCTTATCTTATCGGCATGTGACTTTGTGACGGATGCGGAATGAGGGGAACTATTGGGAGGAGATTTGGACTTTTTAAGACTTTTAAAGTTCTGACACGGCGACAAAAGTGAATAGGCTCAAAGAAGAGTTTTCTAAATTGATATTGAAGGATATTGATCCCTGCGGGGAACAATTCAACTAGGATATCGGTATAGGCCTTCAAGATATTGGCACTGTCAACGGATTCATTGTACTTTCCAACCCTGGTTAGTAGATATCTATATGGGGAATATTAAGACTTACGATGCACCACCATCGACCACGAGATTAGCACCTGTGATATAGCTGCTAAAACCGCTGGCTAAGAAACCAGCGACTCTTCCTACCTCATGTGGCAGGCCAGCTCTCTCCAGCCCAATAGTGTCTTTTCGTGCCTGATACCCAGTCAAACTACGGTCACTCAGCACATTTAAGGGTTCAATCCTTACCTGTGATTGTGCACTCAAAGGAGGGAGTTGTGTGCTCATTCCACTTCGATCAAACTGTTTGACTTTAGACAAATAATCTTAGTCATTATAAAAAGCAGAACACTGACCTCCTTGGTGTCAAGATCGACACCATAATCAATCATTCCAGGGGAAATGCAGTTGATCCGAATACCGGTACCTGAAGGATGTTAGCGCCGCACAAAGTGCATACCCTTCTCGGATAAGACCTTTCAATGTCGCAACACCAGCTCGTACCACACCTAATGCGGCATGAGAGCTCATAGTGAAAGCTGGACCCCAGCAACCTACGCGTGATCCAGTATTAGCGCTTTCAGTCTTTACTGACTACAGATAGGGATCGATGTACCTCCATACGTGCTCGCTACACTACTGACGACGATAATACTCCCGTATGTCTGGTCCTTGGGCGCAGCATTAGGATATTTTCCTTTCGGCGTTGTTTTCTTCATTGCCGGCGGTGCATACTTCAACGCAAAGAAAGGGGCCATTGAATTCGCCTCGAAGCATTTCCGGAGATCGTCAGGGCTAGTTTCGGTCACAGAAGGGGGTCCAAGTAAGCCAGAAGAGGTAACCCAGACATCAAGTCTACATACAGTCGAATATTAGCATGACGGCCAGGGAGGAGAAACGTAATCCTTACCTTCCCCAGAAGTTCAATACGTCATCAATCAAACCGATCGTGTCTTCCTCCGTTGTGACGCGGTATGGGTATCCAATGACCTTTGTATTGGGGAATTTCTCGTTGACCTCGTCGGCAAGATGATCATAGTCCTCCGTGGGGACATTGGAGCAGGCTTTTTGTATTGCGTATATTAGTTTGTTGCAAATATATCGTTTTGCAGGGAAATGGTAGGAACAATCGCGTGCGGAAGAAAACGAATAGAAGGTATACCATAGATACACGCAGCACCATGAGCTATAGGCTGTCAGCATACTGTGAAAGCGGAGTACTTTAGTATCGATCATTAAGCTCACCAGCCAATTCAATTGTAATTGCTTTCCCTACAGGCTGAGTCGCACCCGTCACAACACATACGAAACCATACTATGAACATCCCAATGTTAGCAGACCCGACTACATCATGGCACATACATCTCTCCAATTGACTAACAAGCTTGCCGTCTGATCTATACGGTGAAAAGTGCTCTGAATCTGTCATGGCGCTCATAATAGCTTGCGCTTCCATCTTCAATTCACTTCGAACGTGGTCCTTTTGAACACCTCGAATTCGACACTAAGGCCAAGAATTAGAAAAGAAAAGTTAAGGTCGTAAAGCTCCATGACTAGCTCTGTCTTAGGAGAAAGAAAAGAAGCGATATGCGATTGGTGGTTTCGTCAAAGGGAGTTCAGATGGGATGGTCTCCTTGGTCCGTGGAGATGAGCTTTATCGTTATCAGCCCCACCTTATCGGGGAGAGCCAAGGAGAAGTATCAATATCAGACATTTCCGCAAATAATCACCGAGGTGAAAGTAAACATCGGTTACCTCCATTGAGAATGAGTAGAAGAGGATAGTAAAAAAGAAGAATTCTTTGTTGATTCTGATAGAATCTATCATGGATGTCTGTCATTTTGTCTTAAGGTATCATGGACCACCAAGGTACCTAAGATTTATCTATACAACATTAGCCGTGACTACCTTACTCCTCTCCATCCTCTTCCTGCACTGTTCCTGTTTCCTCGGTATCTTCCTCAAAGGTATTATCTGGAACTTGGTACAGTCTCAAGACTGGCTTGTTCGGGTCCTTGACAAGTACATACTTGCCCTCCGGCATCTTCAAAACCACGTCCACAATAGTTCGAACGATGCCCCAACCATTGGCAAGATTCATTGCCATCTGGCTAGCAAAATCACGGGGCTTGTTGCTGAGAACACCTAAGATGACATGGTCGTTGTTGTTCTTAGGATTGCTACGAGATACGAAACTGCGGTAATGTTAGAATATGATTTGTGAGCTTTCAAGTGAAAAGTGGACGTACCCAAGTTTCATAGTATCAGCTTTGGCCAGTATACTCTGTACGGTCCAGCGCGCAAGTTTGCAGGAGTTATTTTTCATTTCTGTCGCGAGAACAGCACCTCGTTGGCTTTGAAGCTTCGATCGCCAGTCGAGAGCACCACCACTTCCCTGAGCTTTATTATCAAACTCATTGAGAGCTTTGATGGTCATGTATTGGTCATCTCCGCTAATATTGTTCTTTGCGATCGCATCCAACTCAGTTCGGACGATAAGATGCAAAGGCTCCTCATCCTGATTCAAAGATAGATCGAACCTCCTATATCTGTAAGCTTTGGAAGCTGGCGGATCAGTCTCTTCATTGGGATTGTAAAACGGATGCTCGTGGGTCATATCCTTTCTCGAGCTGTCAGACTCAATAACGACCTGTAGAGGGAAGACGTTATTGATGTGTGTAGCTTCGAGCATTAACTGGCTTGGGCTGTTTATTGAGTCTTTGTTACCCTCAGATAACTCCAAGGGGGCATCGGTAGCATTTTCATTGACTGTGACCATGTCCAGACTCGACCCTTCCCGTTTGTCGATGAAAAGCTGTTTACCCCGACGGTGGAGTACAAGATCCCAGGAGTAGACCGATTTCGTAGCGCACATCAACATGGACAAAATATTGTCAGTTGTAAAGATGGTTGCTTCATCCTTATCCGCGAGCTCTTGAATGATGGGATCGCTAGAGGTTGTAACGTTGTAGGCCGCTCGTTCGAGAACGTTGAGTTTCCTTTCTGATGTCTTTGCGCCGGGTTGCTTGTCGTAAGTTCGATCGTAAGAGTATAAGAATCCGTAGCTGTCGATGTCCTCACCGTCACCTGTCTCGAGGTTGAGCTTCGCTAAACGAATGAAATCAATCTCTTCCAGAACCTGCCAGTCGGGTTTGACGTTGACAGATGCATCCCGGTTCCTCTGTGGCTTATCGTCTCTCCAGCCGAATCTTCTACCTCCTCTACCGCCGCGGCCACCCCGGTTGTCGTAACCTTGCTGACCACCGCGGCCACCAATTCGCTGGAATGTACCACGACCACCGCGCTGAGCTTGACCTCCTCTTTGGCCTCGGCCTCGGGCGAAGGTAGCAGTTCCCCGTCCGAACCCACGTCCCCTTGAAGCCGTCCGGCTGTTGTCTACCACGGAGAAAGTAGCTTCCTCCTCTGCCGCTTGAATGGCAAAAGGATTACTTTGGGCATTTGCGCCGTATACCTGCTGGTCTAATTGACATTAGCGAAGACGAATAGATAATATATAATAAATACTGACCTCTGTAGTTCCTGTTGCCATATTGTTGGCGACCACCACGATCTTTATCCCTCCCCTCAGTCCAGTCTGCCATACGCCCTAATTTATCGGCCTTGGAGTAAGGCGCATAGGGGACACCTTCTAAAGTCGTCTCGGTCGAGACTGGAGGGCCCCAACCATCACTAGCGGGAAGTGAGGACACGAGGTCGGTCAATGATATCGGTGCCATATTCTATGAAGAAGTTGTTGACGACTGATACTGGTGTTGTACGGTAATCTTTGATTTCTCGAAGTCTCGGCGGCAGCGGCGGTGGGATAAAAATCTTGGCACAAACCCTTGAACGCACGCAAGCGCGTCGCGTTTATCCCTTTGGCGGGCCTCCAACACCTCCACCTGTTTTCCTTCTTTATTCACATGTGTTACGAGTGATGCCTTCCTTTCCATTCAACGTATTTTTTACATCTTAGTAAGGTAATACCGATATTCCTTATCTTAATGCGTTCCTTTGTCTTGTCACACTTTCTTTAAAGCTCAACTTACTAAGGTACATCACTCGACACTCACTTTGGGACTACGCGACTTGGAGCGTTTATATAAAGGCATCTTGAGGGTCGGACCTTTACTATGGACATAATACACAAGCTATCTCTTGTTCGTATTTGTCCTCATCATGGAACTACGAGTACATATCTCCGCTTCTTCAAGCCGCAACGATGATGAACGATACAGAGCACAGGCGATCGCATACCTTAACTTCGAATCAATTAATATCATCCCCTTGACTACGGGAGCTCAAGGATGCAATGACGAGAGTAATAGAGCCTCGGAAATCGAAACTCGGGAGGAGCACAACTCGACAATAGCGAATCTGGAACCGGACGATAACGCATCCTTCGATCGCTCTTTCTTACCAGCCGAGACTCAGTGCTCCTCATTTGCAGGCGCTATAACGAGCACTCCTCAAATTCGGAACCAGGACCCTAGGGATCAAGAATCCAAGGAGGAAGAGTTTGATGATACGGAAGAAGATGACAGCGACGATGATATTCCACGTGGCTCCCAGAGTAGCTTAGAAAAGTTTGAAGAAATACAAAAGCACTGGAGAAACAAACAATCACTTGTTCCTCCGCGAACCCCATACAATGGTCAAACCAAAGGGATATCATCATTCAAGATTGACACCCCGGACTATATAGATGATACCCAGTTAGCTGCTGCATTTCTAGAGAGCCAAATCCCGCGATTCACTATATATGAAGATGATTTCGATTCCTCATTCTCTACGGAACCGTCCCCAAAGCGTGTACGTCTGTCAGATGAGCATTTTCCGGAGAACGAGCACAAACCGAGTCCCCAGCTTGTTTCTATCGCCAAGCCCATTACACCCATACGTAAATTTAGATCGAAGTCTTCAAGCGTCTTTGTAAAACAAACGTCCGAAAGGAATGCCAAGAAGGCTTCCTCTGGTAGCGTAGATGACTCAGAGCAGCTGGCCATAAAGACCTCCCAACCCTTTATATCAACGAGCTCTACAGATTGGGATGTGACCGAATTGGTCGTTGAGAATCCGTCGCAGGAAATCCGTGGTCCCGTTGCTAGCCCGATCGATCAAAACGCGGAAAAGAAACAATACACGTCGGATGCGAAGCATGCTCCTACTGCAGACGAGCCGGAGGAGGATTACTTGCCATCCAGTAATCCTAGTAAGCGATTGAATACGAAACCGGCTCCTAGCGTGGACCAGTCGTCAGAGAGATACTTGCCGTCTAGTAGTCCTGTCAAGTCTTCGTGTAATGGAGAGGGATCGGTCGGAATCAGCAGTGATGACACCGAGTCTCTATCCGTGAATGTGAGATACTTAGACGTGCGATTACCAATTGGCAGTGAAGTGTCGTTCAAATCATCAAGCTCCGTTGATCCCTTTACTGCGCAACCTTCTATACCTGTTGTAGAAGTCCCTAATCACGCTACCCTTGATTTCTGGTCGACACTGGTTACACTACCATCGGCTACAGCGAGGATTGAAGTTGACAGCCGTGAGGTTGATGTAGACGGCAAACCCTTCAGAGTTTCTGTCATTGACTTTAGTCTTCTACCTATCAATATCTGCGGTCCAGCCCCCGAAACGAGTCTCGAGCCCATGCCTACCAAGCATCAAGTTCCTTCACGTTTTAGAGATGTCATGGCAGCATCCTCCGTTGTACAGAATTATCGCATCAGACGCCGCATTCGTGATGTTCATCCTTGGGAACGGTGTTACTGGCAGGTCGACACTGCGGACTGGCCGAAGGAGAAACAGCTTGAGTTCTGGGATTATATCTATATGGAACTAAAGACTCAAGATGTGGGTTGGGGTCTAGAAGCATGCAGGATACCACCGGAGAACGATTCCAAGAGAGGTTTAGGTATAGTGTGGTTACATTGCTGGGGTGACATGGCGATGCCGGTTTGGCTGTGGTTGTTCGTCGGCGGCTATCGGAACTTCAAACGGAGTTGTACGGAGTTGATTTCCGCGAGGGATATGAATGTGGTCATTTTTATGGATTGATGAGTTGGGCAGCGGGACAATACGGTTAATTTTTACGACTGATGAACCTTGGACAGGGAGATATACCCGGATTTTAACATTTTTATAGCTTCCATAATACCACATAGAATATGACTGTATTTTCCGAGAATAAATTATTTCCCCGTCCTTCACGCACAATATGAATTCATATATCTTAAATACAGGTGAACCTCAACCTGAGTAACGAAATTCACAAACCACAACTATATCAAGTCTACTCATGCGTGCGTCCCCCTGTCCCTTTCCAAATAATCATCTCTTCCCTTGCAACGGTTGGCATTCCTCAGCTACTTCACACTTTTTGTATAGATAGTGACGTACTACAAGATCTTTCTTTTAATGGGATCTTGGGATCTTGTACAGCTCAGTCAGGACCTTCACTGTGATAAGCGTATAGAGAGCTAGGAGTACCAACAGCACCGAAGGAATATCCCTCTTATTCAAAAATCTCTCTTTACAAAGCATTCAACGCAGCTAGCACTCTGACTAATACAACTCTCGGTACAAATCAACTCCCTCGTGTACGCATTTCCCGTAGTCACTGGAATCGGTTTCAATTAGAGGTCTAAACAAAGGTTTGACCGAAGGATGGGGGAAATGCTCCCCCAAATCGAAAAGATCATGGATGAGCTGACACAATCTCTTACGAGGATCGAAGAGATTCTCAGAAAGTCAACACAGAATGTTCAAAGACTTGAACAAACTTGGGTCCGTCCTGAACAGACAGGAAAGAGAGGATAGCAATAAGGAGGGAGCAAAAAAAGCTCGATTAAGTTGACTCGCGAGGAGGATTTCAAAACATATTCATTCTGCTATTCCTTTCGTTGAAACGCTTGGTTTACTAGAGATAAAGAGAAGGATTTGACTGCAATAATCGTTACTCCCTCACTGATGCCCAAATCGGAGAATATTCCGGCACAACAGTATATGATAGTGAGAACACATCTACTAACCCGCTCGAACTCGACTCGACTGCTCGTCTCCGGGGTTTCTGCGATTCTCTTGTTAACCTTGTTTCGCACAACTATTACTAACTTAATCCCCAGTACGGGGATAGGGGGGAAAATTCACGGATATGAGTCAGCGGATCGAGCAAATAGTGGATGAGATGTGGCCATCAGTAGAGATCGGAAATAGGGCAAGGGAGTCGGAGAAGTACGAAGGGTTCAGTAATGTTTTCTTAATCCACTATAGAAATATCGGAAGGAGAATATATGGATCTTTTTTTTTGACAGTCCTAGCTTACCAGAATAAAGACGGGTGTATTACTCTTGCTCTTGTTTACTCTCTGGCCAGTCCTACTTGAACAGATTGCATGGTTACTTTCAACTAACACAACTCCCAGCATCTCGTACCGACTGGGCTCAGGTATGGCATCATGCATACCTTAACTTCCTATCCTGAAATATCGGGACCGCTCTTAGCCACTAGTATTGTCGGCAAATTTTCCCTTTGAAAATCTACGAAACGAGCATGACCTCTACAGAGGTGGGAAAGGAAAGTGGTATGCTGGATGATGAGCTTGCTGGGAAGGATTGAGGAAATTTGAAGTAGAAAAAATAGGATGTCCTCAATAGATAAATATCGAATATAAGGTTGACAGGTAATTGACGTTGTTAACTTACCAACATATGGCATGCGATATGACTGTTGCATGGAATGATTGTTCACTACTCTTGCTTGAACAAAGAAGTTTTATGTTTGTACTTAAATCCAGGGAAGAAGAACATCGCATGCTCTATTACAACATTATCTGCATCACCTGCTGCAACATTCTCCACCCGGGGCCATAACCGAATAGTATGTCCCATCCTTGAATTGTATAATACTCCTGAGGCCCTGGGTTCGAGCCTCCCCAACGGGGGGAACTGTTTTTAATTTTGCAATTTTTTTTATTATCTTACTTTATCTATTCCTTTCTTTCTTTTCCCTTTTTTTTTCTTCTTCTTTGCACTGCATTTTGACGCTTGGGTGGTTGTGGTTTAAGCAAAGTAACATCTCTCTATCATAACGACCCCCCTCATTTACAACCTTCAATGAACCTAACACTTATCTAGCACCCTAAGCACTGTACATCTTAATAAATCGGGGATTATGATAAAGACATGAAAATACGAAGGAATGGTTAAGAAGTTAAGGGGCTGACACCAGGGGTAAGGGGCTTAGGGGGTTGAGATAAGCTAGTGCTTAGAAAAGCAAAATTTGGGAAAATCGCGTGTGGAACAACGTTGAGAAAGATGAGTTAAAATAGTACGCGAAAGTATCAAACCGTTCTACAATGAAAATGTATTGGAGTGTTGAATAGGGAACATGGCCGAGCTAGGGATTGGGATGTGGGAGAGTTTGTAACGTTTTACGTTTCTGAGGTCACTATCTCTTCTATCATAGTAGAACTACTCACTTACTGTGCGATTACTGTGGGAGAGGACATCGGGCGGGACGGGTATAATGAGCCAGATTGTATAAGCCGTAAGTTCACCGCGAGAATTAAAAGCTCCGTATTAAGCACACACTCAAACATTGGATATCATACCACGGCTACGAATGAAGATTATAACGATATGAAAGCATCAAGGGAATATGACTCGTGACAAGGTAGAAGACGGTACGGATGTTTTGAATCACCCGGAGAAATCGTGTTGTCGGTGGGTGGGGTGAATACAGGCTTAATCTTTCAAATAAGTATTCGTTGGACTTAGATGCAAACGCCTTGCGTCAAAAAAATAGAGAATTGTTCAATTGGGAGGGATGAGAGGAAACTTTTCGTACGCTGCTTCTACTAAAGGGGGCCACTGTGTGTTTCAACCAAGTAAGGGGATGCTGCAATAATACATTTATGATATTAAAAAGCTAGGAGAAATTAATGAACTGATCTGAATCTTGGAATTCTAGTCTACTAATACGGGTATTTGTCCTAGAACTTTTATGCATAAACTTCCGTTTGCGGGCGAGGTATAATATCGAATGACCTTTTATATCCACGCAGAAGATTCACCTTCATAAGGTAATCGAGTCAGACCGTTGGTCTAATCATACATTGAATACCCATTGAGGCTGCTTTCGTCAACACATCCTTTTCTTCATTTGGGTTGAGGAGGCGCCGTGTACCGTCCTTAGAGAGCACAATTCCCTGCACATGAAGACTTACTCGCGTTTTAGGTGATTTGCTTCTGAACTCTAGTAACACGTCCTTTTCCAACGCCGTCCCCTTTATATACCTCATTCTGTGACATATTGCGAGTTTCAATGCAGGTCTAGTGACCTGCGGAAATAATTGCCTGCCCATCCACGTTTCGAGGTGCCCTTTCACCAGCAGATTCAATTCCGCTAGTCTACAGCAGTTGCTGATTGTGTCCATACAGTTCAGGAAAGCTGCCTCCAGGCGGTCTCCTTCCGGCTCTCGAATAATCTCAAACCTTGTGTGAAGACATGAAGCTTCAATAAATGAGGCTAACAGGTTGTCCATTTCCTTCTGACTCTGCCATAGAGGTATATGAATTGAAAGGTGGCGGATTAGACCACAAGATTCCGCGCCTATGGTTCTCAGGAAGCATTCCAGTGCGATGAAACTGTGCGGGCCAGAAAACTTAAATTTGTTCTCTCGGTAAAAGACATCTCGTGCTACGCGGTGTTCCTCCCTGGAGATTCTGAAGAGTTCCACGGGGAACTTGATATGAGATCCTTGGGTGATGAATGACTCGCCTGGTACGTGAGAAGTTGTGTAATGACACTGAAAGCGATCGCACCGTTGGGAATTTCTCTCTTGCCTTAACGCAAAGTAGTTTCGAGAGACTCTCTCCTTAAGTTGAAGATCCGTATCGTTGGACTCGAACCACATGCGGTGCCAACCTCTCACGAAAAATGAATTGTAAGTTGCCGACATACCGGGATGATTTTCAGATCTGCCGATATCGATACCACGAAAGAGATCAATCGGTTGACTGCTGACTAAGAGGTGCTTGTAAATACCTTGTTTCAATTCGACTGGTAAGGAATTCCAACCGATTGCTGGTTTGACAATACTTTTGTCTATTGGTGAGGGCGTTGAATAGAAACTGGTTGCTCCATGGGCTTCTTTCTCCTTTGCCACGTCAACAGCATTGCTTGATAGGGATTCTGAGGTTGTAAGTGTCAATTTTGCCATGTTATTCGTAATCCAGGTCATATCGTTATCCAGATCGTGCCTAGAAACGCTGGGCCTAACCAGATTTCTTGATTAGTTAGTACCTCCAACTTTATGTTGTACACTAAATAAATATCTCGAAAAGTATTCTGACATGTAGAGCGAAACCATCTTATCGCTTATGATATGTCGTATACTCCCTAGAGCGGAGCGGAGAACAATGTTTGAAGCAACCGACCAGTAGCCCAGAAGTATCACTAGCGGGGGAAGGAACGACATACCTGGAGAAATCAGGAGCGCTTTTCTGTCGCTTACGTCGTGGAGTTCGAATTCGGTCGGCCATATTACCCAACCTTGGGCATCAGCAGTTCGCGAGGTGGATAATGACGTCGAAATCTAAGGGGTGTCACATCCGCCTATCGTAATATACTTGCAACATCAACGAAATGGCCATACAAGAAAGTTATAAAGGGCGGGAAAACGAGAGAAGGGGAAAGAAGAAGAAGAAGTCAGCTTGTGAGGCAGTAAGTCTCACGAGTCTTGGGGCATGTGACTTTGAGGAGTCGTTACATTATCTCCACCCACATTCACAACTCATTGGGGTGGCGAAATCATGAGAATCGAAAATGGACCAGCTAACAATGTTTTGAACATGAAATGGTGTGTCCCTCAGCTTGCTTCTTTTCTACCATGTCGGTATTCCTTAGTCTTGTACCTTTGCCGAATGAATTATGGTCAGTCGGTACATCGGAGATATCACGAGGTTCTGCATTGTATTGATGTTTAACCCATTCCTACGGGTGGGCACTTCCGTATATGTTCGGCCTTTGTATACAGTCACGCCTTGTAAAGTAAGCTCCTAGGGTGAAATCATACCCTCCACCGTCATAGGTTCCGCGCCTGATACACTCACTTTCGAGACGGTCGCCAACTGCTATGTATAAAGGTTTGAGACCGTATGAATGGCGCCCAAACTGTGCGTAGGCCTTGGTTGGAAAGCCCGTGGAGATTGGCAGATACTACAAGATAGACGGTCTACAAGTAGTTGCTCGGCAAGCGCACAGAGGCCGGGAGATAACAACTTTGAGGTCGGGGGATTGAGATGGTCAAGTAACCCGTTTAGAGCAAGCTTTTCGTACGTTCTCGCCTTTTCTGTACATAGTTGAAGTCCTTTGATGGCGGAGTGTACAGTACAGCATATGAGTGACCCACAACAATGGACGAGATCGTTATTGATGTCCCTAGGATTAAATCAGTGATATTATCTATTATAGCAAGTGTGTTCTGAGAGTAGTGTTCACTACGTGTTTAATTTAGAGCTCTCCAATCCGCCGAAGCAATCTACAGTGACAAACCCTTGCCCATTCAACCCACCGCTTAAATCCCGCCATATCAATTAATCAGGCTCACCCTTCAATCACCTCTCACTTAATAACGATGGGTGCAAGTTTCGAATGCACACTCGAGGACCCATTGACCGGGCGTTCTCTACCACACCATCCGGTGGAGCGTCTGAATGGTCGTGCCAGCCCCTTTCAACCTGAAGTCTCGCGCGAACATTGGGATTACGAGCCGAGAAGTCGGATCAAAGTTCTTTCTCATACCTGCTACGTTCCAGATAGTAATTTTTTTTCTTGTAGGATGTCATGTGCTTAACCGTTATGGCTTGCGGTTCAACCCATTGTTGTCGCTTTTCATGCGGCAACAGCAGGTTGACATGGAGGACCCTGTCGCTGTGGACATCGTCGAAGAGATCAAAAAGTCGCAAGTAGGCACTTGAAAGGGGATCATCGCTCGGATCTACCGCTAGTTTTAACCTCGTCTCGTAGCACGAAGCTTCAATGTAATTAGTGGCGAGTCTATCCATGTGTATGCCGTCATGCAAGATTGGTGCATGGATCGTTATACGGTGTAGCATTCTGCTCGCTTTGGATCCAATCGTGGCGGGAAAACATTCAAGAGCTATAATACCATGTTGTCCGGAGAACACAAACTCGTTTTCTCGGTAAAAGACATCTTGAGCAAGGACTGAGTCTTCCCCGGACGTACAGAAAAGCTCCACGGGATAGGTTTGGTGTTGTAATATCTGATGTACCTGACTTTATACCAGGAGCTAGTACCAACACCCTTTGACGAAGATGAAAGGGTGAGTCTTCTCTCACGGTTCCAATTCTTATAGCTCCGCAGCATCCTGTACTCCAGACGTCCAATGTCTCTTCTCACCGCGTTATCAACTTTATTTCTCGTAGTAGACTCCGCAGCGCCTTGTTGAAGAAGACCGTTGTACTTTTACTCCATTTCCGAATGGTGAAGTCCTGCATATTTGATAATCAGCTTAGTACTAACAATTAGTAACCGATATACCTTCTTTTTGAATTCCACGGGTAAGCTCTTCCACCCCACAGTCGAAGTGATATCAGTGTTTTCGTTCCGCGAGTCGGGAGCGCTGATCGTCTCTCCATAACTATTCGCAACCTTGATTCATACACGAGATATAACCTAAGATAAAACAAAGCGTAAGAATTACCTGAAATTCCGCCAGTCCAAGGGACTGATACGTCATGTTTGAGTTCCCTTCGCCGTCGGCGGTCTCAACCGAATCTATCCCGGTCATTGAAGAAGTAGAGCTAGTCTCACTCGGTAGTCCCAATCGTAGTCTAGGGAAAGATCTTCACATACCTGTAAACGGGTACCCTCAACCTTCCGCTTCTCTGAAATATGAGAATTGTTGTAGTCGGCCATCCTGTGCGGTCTCAGTCGGGACGAACGGCGACAAAGTTCTGTACGGTTGAGGGTGGGAGGCGAAGTCAAATTATATTAAGGTTATTCGAGAGATATAGAGTAACCGTGCGGAGAGCGTTCCCAATTGGACAGGATCTACTCAATTCTGTTTTGGATGAGAAGGAAACGAAGTCCAAGGAGAAACTGCGCAAGTTGTCGAGAGAATATGTGCGTGAAGAAGAAGAAACGAGCACGAGAGAACCGGAAGGTCAAACAAGGCTAGATACGAACCTGAAGGAGCTCTAGAGGAAATGGATGAAGAGGTAATGAAGTAGATTGAAGTAGAAGAGCATTGTAAACGAGGGAACTGTAAATATATATTCTGGCGTGACAAGTTGAGATATCAGCGCAAACAGGTTATGATCGCCATGTGGGTTCAATTGAACTGTAGAAAAGAGAGACTCCGAGTGATTTTGTTTGAACATGATATTGGCAAGGGGACTCCATTCTTACTGTATATGTCCCCAGAGCACTATCTACTCAGAGCAATATCGTCAATCCTCAGCAGCATTTTCACGGTCTCTGCTGCTAACTCTATAGAACTAGTGCTCACAAGTAAAGGTTGCAGGACGTTCTCCTCAGCAATATTGTTCTTCACGCCTCCACTCTTGATGCTGATGCCTGCATTCTTCTCTCCTAGCGCATGTCGATGTCTAAGCTCTGTAACGACCTTGATGGAATTAAGTCCCGCGTTCTCCGCCAGTGTGACTGGGATGACCTCAAGAGCGTCTGCAAATGCTTTCCAGCAGATAGCTTCGGTACCTGTCAATGCACGAGCCTGAGTTGATAATTGATGTGCAACCTCGATTTCCGGTGCACCACCGCCAGCGAGAAGCGCCTTCTTCTTGACTAGACACCGTATTACGCAATGGGCATCGTGAAGACTTCGCTCTGCTTCATCGAGAATAAGACTATTCGCGCCTCTGCAGACGATTGAGACTGTCTGTGCTGACGCCTTGACCCCAGTGACCTTCACTATTCTCGCTCCGGAAGTTTGGACTTCTTCGATAAGATCTGCTGCGCCCAGCTTATCTTCTGTGAAGGACTCAATGTCTGCGATAGGTTTGCAGCCCGTGCTCTTGCAGATGAACTCAATCTCATCCCGCTCAATGTCTTTTACAGCCAGAATACCAAGCTTGGAAAGGAAATGAAGGGAAAGGTCGTTCACAGCATCACGTAGAATAGACTTTTGAATGAACAACACATTGCACTTCGCCTTTTTGATCTTCTTCACCATGTTCAAAAGGTATGTCCGCTCTTCTTTGAGGATTTTGTCCATTTGACGATAATCATTTACGACAATGTTATTTTCCATCTGATGAAAAGTTAGTTTGTCAACTAGATTTACGAAAGATCACATACATCGGGCTTTGGTGGACTCAATTGAAACTGAATGAGTCCTATCTTCGCTTTCTCTATTCGCGTTGGTCCACCGGCGCTCTTGACTACTTGTTGGTTCAAGACTAGTCCGTCCACCATTTCACTTTCATCAATAGTCCCTCCAGGTTTCTTTAGTATTCTGATATTCTTGAGATCTGCGTTATCAGCCGTCTTTGGGTCAATAACCTTTAGTACGGAATCTACCGCCATTGGAGCTAGCTTTGGTTCTTGTGAGACGATTTTTGAAGATAATGATGTAGAGGCGGCTTTGAGGAGGGTAGCACGATCTGATAGAGATATTGGTATAGCCATCTCGTGCAGAATCTGTACCGCAGCGGCAGCAGCCCTTTGGAAAGACTCGGAAATTACAGTTGGATGGATGCCTGCAGATTCATTTCGTCAGATATGTGTACAAATACTAGCTTTAGAAATAGACCTTTCTGTAATAACCGTTCTGCGGACCCTAGCAAGCTTCCCGCTATTACGACTACAGACGTAGTTCCATCACCCGCCTCGATATCTTGAGCATTTGCTAGATCTACGAGCATTTTCGCAGCTGGGTGCATGACGCTCATGTCTTTTAACATGGTATTACCATCATTCGTCTGAAAAATGGTTATTACATGAAATCTATAAACGGTCGAAGATCCTGCTTGTGGCTAAGTCTTACGATTATTGTCTCGCCCTTTCCAGTTTGAATCTTGAAGTATATTAGCACCACACGTCAGAAATACAGGACTCCCACAACATACCATCTTATCCATACCCCTTGGCCCCAGAGACTGGAATGTTTGCATCAGTTTGATTTATATAGGTACCTATAGCAAGATAGCTTACAGTCCGTATGGCGTCCGCAACAGCTGTAATCAAATTAGTATATTTTCCAGGAACTTCAACGTAGATTACATACCCCTAGCAGCAACAATATTTGCTGTCCGGACAGCTTGAGGCTTTTCTTTATCCTAACCCTCTGTAAGTTTCCCCACATAGGCTTCCATATCAGATCTCAACATACTCTGAATGCAGTATTGCTAGCGTTGGTGCTGCCGCCCTGAGCGTTTGCCATTTTTCTAGAAGCTATATGCAAAGCAAGCTACTAAGTTATGGGGGAGTATCGGCGGTTTAAGGGGCGAAGACGTATTATAGATCTAACTTTGATATTGTCTATGATTTTTGTAGGGCGACGCGAAGTTTCTAAGGTAAACCGCGACTTCGGCAGCCGGTTTGTGCCACAAGCGCAGTGTAGCTGTTAATTATGACTACTTTGTGAGCTTCCCTCGCCTTCGTTCGCTATACCTCTTTCCTGCTTCTTACGGCGCCAAATAAACATTTCGGTTCTATATCCTACCAATCAAACTGCTCTCAGACACCAGTAGAACTGCGCAACAGGATCTAACCGTGTTCTCATCAACAACTTTCCATCTATTCCACCATGCCCAGTGCCACCGGGTCCAACTGGGAGAAGTACCAGAAGAAGTTCGCCGACGATGAGGTTGAAGAGAAGAAGATAACTCCTCTATCAGACGAGTGCGTTGAATTCATCTATTTTAGGGCTTATTAGTCAGCCGCTAATGAAATATAGGGACATTCAGGTGCTGAAGACGTATGGCGCGGCTCCGTATGCGGCGGAGCTCAAGAAGCTCGAGAAGGAGATAAAAGACAAGCAGACAAGCGTAAACGAGAAGATAGGTTTGTGACTATCTTTTTACTCCGACAGTTCTATACTAATATGCTGTAGGTGTTAAGGTATTTGCCTCTTACCAGCCGCGTACATGTCCGCATTCTAATAACGGAATTAGGAATCAGATACCGGTCTAGCACCACCACATCTATGGGACATTGCAGGAGACAGGCAACGAATGCAAGAGGAACAGCCACTACAAGTCGCAAGATGTACGAAGATAATACAAGACGAAAAGGATCCAGAGAAGAGCAAATATGTCATCAATGTCAAGCAAATAGCTAAATTCGTCGTCAACCTGGGTGAGAGGGTGAGTCCGACGGATATCGAAGAGGGCATGCGAGTTGGGTATAAACACCACTTCCACTTCAGCTCATGACCCTTCTAACCATGCTCCAGGGTCGACCGAAACAAGTACCAAATTCTCCTCCCTCTTCCCCCTAAAATCGACCCATCCGTAACCATGATGACCGTAGAAGATAAACCAGACGTAACCTACGGCGACGTTGGCGGCTGCAAAGAGCAGATTGAAAAGCTCCGCGAAGTCGTCGAAATGCCTCTGCTCTCCCCCGAGCGCTTCGTCAACCTCGGAATCGACCCTCCCAAAGGCGCCCTCCTCTACGGCCCTCCCGGGACGGGAAAAACCCTCTGCGCCCGCGCTGTGGCTAATCGCACCGATGCAACCTTCATCCGCGTCATCGGCTCTGAGCTGGTGCAGAAGTACGTCGGCGAGGGCGCCCGCATGGTGCGCGAACTATTCGAAATGGCCCGCACGAAGAAAGCCTGCATCATCTTCTTCGACGAGATCGATGCAGTGGGCGGTGCACGCTTCGACGACGGCGCTGGCGGTGATAACGAGGTCCAGAGAACCATGTTGGAGCTCATTACCCAGCTCGACGGCTTCGACTCCCGGGGGAACATCAAAGTCATGTTCGCCACCAATCGGCCCTCGACGTTGGACCCGGCGCTCATGCGTCCCGGCCGTATCGACCGCAAAATCGAGTTCTCGCTCCCGGATATGGAGGGCCGCGCTAACATCCTTCGCATCCATGCCAAGAGTATGAGCGTCGAGCGCGATATCAGATGGGAGCTCATCTCGCGGTTGTGTCCGAACAGCACGGGCGCGGAGCTCAGGAGCGTGGCGACGGAGGCGGGCATGTTCGCCATCAGGGCGCGGAGAAAAGTCGCGACGGAGAAGGACTTTTTGGCCGCCGTGGATAAGGTTATCAAGGGGAATCTGAAGTTTAATTCCACGGCGACTTATATGCAGTACAACTAATAAAAGTTTCGATTTATTGATTGTGGTCGCCGTGGAGTTGGTTTGCAGAACAGCATAAGGATGGCTTTGATAGTCCGTAGCATTGCGATATATTATAGCAATAGCACTTTCAACAAAAGAAACGAAACTACTCAAGCATAGTATTTTAAAGAAGTAAACAGAAAGATTTCAGCATATATAACCTACACAAACTGGAGATACGCACAAAGGACTAACCCCATTTTCCCAACCCTTCCCTTCCACCACCTAATATCGCACACACCCCTTAATATGTCCGTTTGAACGGAGGCACAGCCTTACACTCCTTCTCATCCAGTGTCGTGCCGGTGACAGATCTATACCCCAAGTCGACCTTCCCATGCGGCTTCTTCTGCCACGTCAACGTATGCTTCATCCAATTCTGATCATCTCTATCCGGGTAATCCTCTCTCGCATGCGCACCCCTCGACTCCTTTCTATTCGCCGCCGCCTCAGCCGTCTGCACCGCACACGTCAACAAGTTCCTCAACTCAAGCGTTTCCACGAGATCGCTGTTCCAAATCATGCTTCGATCTTTAGTACCGACTTGGCTAAACATCTGGTCCACTTCACGGATCTTGCGGACACCCTCGTCGAGGGACTCTTGCGTGCGGAAGACAGAGACGTCTGTCTGCATAACCTTCTGCATCGCGGCGCGGATCTCGGCCGTCGGCTTAGGGCCATCGGCGGTGCGCATGTCGTCGATGACGGAGATGGTGTCTGCGCCAGCATCGGCAGCGATATCCTTATGGGCCTGGCCGGGGGTGAAATTGTCGCGGATAGTGTGAGAGACGGCGCGGCCGAAGACAATCAGATCAAGGAGAGAGTTGGCGCCGAGGCGGTTGGCGCCGTGGACAGAGACGCAGGCGGCTTCACCGCAGGCGAAAAGGCCGGGAACGACTTTGTCTTTGCCGTTTTCTTGGGTGAGGACTTCACCGGTGTACCGGGTGGGGATACCGCCCATATTGTAGTGGACAGTTGGGAGGACAGGAATGGGTTGTTTACGGACGTCGACACCGGCGAAGATGGAGGCGGTCTCGGAGATACCGGGTAGACGGTCGTGGAGAATCTCAGGGGGTAAGTGGCTGAGTTGGAGATAGATGTGATCCTTATCAGGTCCGACGCCGCGTCCTTCTCTAATTTCCAAAGTCATAGACCGAGATACGACATCGCGACTGGCAAGATCCTTCGCCGTTGGAGCGTACCGTTCCATAAATCGCTCACCTTCTGAGTTGAGGAGGTACCCGCCCTCACCTCTTGAACCTTCCGTGATCAAGCAACCAGCGCCGTAGATACCAGTAGGATGGAACTGGACGAATTCGAGATCTTGGTTGGGTAGGCCAGCACGAGCAACCATCGCCATTCCGTCACCGGTACAGGTGTGTGCTGAGGTACAGCTGAAGTATGCGCGACCATAACCACCAGTAGCCAGAACCGTGTTGTGAGCCTTGAATCTGTGCAAGGTACCATCCTCTTGATTGTATGCGACAACACCCTTGCACACGCCATCTTCCATGATTAGATCAGTAGCGAAGAATTCGACGAAGTATTGAGTGTTATGTCGAAGCGATTGTCCGTAGAGAGTGTGCAGGAGAGCATGACCGGTACGATCTGCGGCGGCACAGCATCGATATGCCTGTCCTCCTTTGCCATATTTCTGAGACTGTCCACCAAAAGCACGTTGATATCTGTGTTCCATTAGTTCAATAAACTATCAAGCTCGGGGTTTACCAAATGTTTACATTCTTCCATCATCTGTTCTCGAAAAAGGACATCCGTAGTTCTCGAGCTCGATGACACTCTGAGGAGCCTCACGCGTCATATAATGGATAGCATCTTGATCACCCAACCAGTCAGAACCTTTTACAGTGTCGTACATGTGCCATCTCCAGTCATCCTCGTGCATACTAAAACTCAATGTCAGCGCCGCTCATTTCGGATTGAACATATGCATGTACCCACTTTCCTAAAGCAGCATTGATGCCTCCTTGTGCTGCGACAGTGTGTGATCTCGTTGGAAATAGCTTAGATATACACGCAGTCTTAAACCCAGCTTCAGCCAATCCAAAAGCTGCTCTCAGGCCAGCTCCACCAGCACCGACCACGATCGCATCGTACTCATGATCTATGACGGGATACTTGTGGCTGACATGGTGTGAAGCTTCTTTAGCTCGTAAAGGCTCGCTGGTGAAGATTCTGGAGACTGGTTTGGTCGAGGTAAATGAGCGGTTTTGGGAGCGAAGGCACTTGTAGAACTACATTATGAAACATTAGCAATAGTTATATAGGAGTGTATCAAAATGTCTCCTAGTAGCAGCTCTTAAGCTTG
Organism: Patellaria atrata CBS 101060; assembly: GCA_010093705.1. Lineage (NCBI taxonomy): Eukaryota > Fungi > Ascomycota > Dothideomycetes > Patellariales > Patellariaceae > Patellaria > Patellaria atrata. Next base: position 112,742 of record MU006104.1, read on the forward strand.
TACAATCATAGAGAAATGTGTAATTGAATGTTGCCGAGTGCTTCCTACGGAGCTTCGTTGCGGGGCGGTATTGCTCTGGTAGACATCGGGTAATAGCAATGCCATTGGTGATAGGAAACCTGACATACTTGACGGGAAGCAGCAACGCGCCGTAAACCGACGGAACTCATTTTGGTGGATATGGAGAAGAAAATGGGAGCTCTGCGAGTATGAAATTGATGATGAATTGATGTTAGAGCATCTCCCGTTGCCCTCGTCGTTTAGCGCCAATCACAGACGCCTCATTTGATATGACAAGACCGAACAAGAACACCACTGCCGAGGATGAGCTGCGGTCACGTGGCTCACATTCTCCCGACCTTTCCACCCCTCCTCCCTCTACTCTATCCTTAAATAAGTTCGCGCAAACAAAAGGCCGATCAAATAATCGTCCACGGCGTATTCATGGAATTGGCTAAATACGAGAACTCAGTCGGCATCACAGTGCTGATCAGGATAGTGATTACCACTTTAAAACCCTTATCAGGGGCTTCTCCTAAAATCACAATTTTAGTCATATCAACAGTATATCAACAAGCTTATTTGAATTCATCATGGTATTTGATTTTTCCCGTTGAATGTCCTAAATCAACAGGGTACGCCGAGGTGATAACCGCCAGTCATGCAATACATACACCAGAAGAAAGAAGACAACTAAGAAGCAACTGCAAGATCCTTCTTGAGTGTACCAAGGAATTGTTTCTTCTCTGCTGCCGTCTGGTAAGCACCATGACCGAACTTCGAAGAGGTATCGATCCATTTGAGATCGACCTTCTCCAAGGCTCTCCTGCTAGTGTGCACGAATAGAGACTTGCGGAGGGTTATGACTCGCTTCTTGACACCAGGGATGGAGCCCTTGATGAGCAAGAAGTCATTCTTGACTTGGCCGTAGTGCACGAAACCGCCCAGACTGCGATATATCAGTAATTGCTCATATAAGTTAAAACACTTGGATAACTTACGGAGTGATCTGCTTCTCGGTACCGTCAGTGTCAGTGGTTGCGTTCCTCTTGTCAGCACCCTTGCCGACACGGTAGATCTTGTGGTTGACCGAGGTACGGTGATGGTAACCCATTTGACCAGCACGAGCAACAGTCCATTGGACGTGGGACGGATGCCATGCACCGATACAGGCGACCTTTCTCAGACCCTTGTGCGTCTTTCGGGGAAGCTTCTTGGTGCCCCATCTAGCTGTTACACCGTTGAATCCGTGACCCTTTGTTACCGCAATGGCGTCAATCATCTCATCCTGCTCGAAAATAGAGTTGATCTCGACAGACTTCTCGAAAAGTCCGTGGGCGAAATCAACCTTATCCGCGGGGCTACCACCGTTGACCTGGATCTCCATCAAGTGTGCCTTCTTTTGCTTGAGGGGAGTCAAGCTGATTTGACTGTGGGCGAGAACGCGGACAACAGTGCAGTACTTCTTGATGCGCTCAAGCTCGCGAGTGATAGACTGGCCGCTGTTCTCTGAGTGTTTCTTGGCATACTTGGTGAAAGCCTTCTTCTTGCTCTTGTACCAGTTCTTGTAGAATCTGCGCCTAACTTCCTCGCTCAAGTGCTCGGCCCAGACGGTAGTGAGAGAACGAAGACCACGGGGAGTCTCGATGTAACCGACAATGCCAACGACGACCATCTATGAGGAATCGTAAGTAACTGCCCTCTTATTGAAGGTATCATCTAAAATGGTAACGTACTGGAGGTGTTTCGACTACGGTGACGGCCTCAACGATTTCCTTCTTGTTCAACTTCGCACCCGGTCGATCCAAGTCACGGACAATTGTGGTCATACCAGCCTTATAGCCAAGGGCAGCAGTAAGGTGGACGGGCTTCTTTGGGTCATCCTTAGGGAAACTAGATAGAATGAATTGTTAACTCAAGAACTGATATGTTGTTGTGCGCACAGCGAGCAAAATCTTTACGAACCTCTTGACTTTTCCTCTATGTCTGGAAGCCCTCTTGCGAGGAAGAAAGGCCAATGAGCCGTGACGTGGAGCCTCGAACTTCCTGTGCGACATTTTGGCTCAGGAAAGTTGTTGTTGTCGTTAATGAGAAGTTGAATGAGGTGGAGTGGGCTTGAAGTTCCTAGCACCAAAATTCGAGCGTGGGAGTTGAGCGTAAGCGAGTGCGCCGAACAATTTAGGATGCTCCGAATCTGAAGTCCAGCAGCGTCGTAAGGATAGGGAGTCACCACCTGCAGTTATTCGTTTCGCTGATTCCGTCGACTACAACCTAATAAGCTTGGTTGTCGTCAATTCGACTCCCCACTAGATCTACACTTGAAACATCGCTCTACTTTCCACATACAACTGTAACTCTCGCCTTCTCAACTTTAAAGACGTTTGTGTTAAGACTTACTTCCTGTTCCAGATCTTTGCCTTACCTCGCACTTAGCCTTATCCCCGCCACGCCAGTGGGTTCGCTCATAGCTGAAGGGTGGCCAGCTTGTCCACGAGCTCTTCCACTATCGTCTTCTACGATCTCATACAAAAAATTATCTGATTGCCCGATTTGCTATTCAGCGGTTGATCGTCGTCGGTATAATACAAGGACCCTCTCTCTTCGCTCTGCAATTAGCTCGGTGTTGTATCCTCCCACATTTCCGCGAAGCTAGAGGCTCTTACACCTCTAGGCGCGGCCGATAAATATGGTAGAAGTAGAGGGTAACCCAACAACTTGGAAGTTTACACAGTCAGTATATTCGCACCAGTCATATCGTAGTGCTCCTTTTCATATCATCTTCCAACTTAACAGAGCCAATACATCGCTGCTTCCTCTGTTTGAAGCCTTTTTGAAACCCACCGTTTCTTCAGATGCTATAGAACTTGACTAACGGTTGTTTAGATGCTTTGGTGACAAAGGGGATGTAGAGGATATAACAGAAGGTAATCGTCACCTTCCGGATGTTGGCCCCATTCCCTCGCAAGCGGGTGGTTGGGGAATTTCCCTCCTCCATTTCAAGCTTATCATATACTAATTTAAATCAATTTCCAGCCGACATAATATCCACAGTCGAGTTTGATCAGACTGGTAATTATCTGGCTACTGGTGATAAAGGAGGTCGTGTCGTCCTGTTTGAGCGAAATGAGACAGTAAGTCCAAAGCTCTCACACATCCTTATTCATTTTCTACCATGTTTCCCGGTGAACTAACGTCATGGTATTGATAGAAAAAGACTTGCGAATACAAATTTCACACAGAGTTTCAATCACATGAACCTGAATTCGATTATTTGAAGTCCCTTGAAATTGAGGAGAAGATTAACAAGATCAAATGGTGTCGTAGACAAAACGCATCACACTATCTTCTGTCTACTAACGACAAAACCATAAAGTTATGGAAGGTGTTCGAGAAATCGTTAAAGGTTGTTGCAGAGAACAATCTATCCCATGAACTTACCCCTGGTGGAGGCGTTGCAGGTGGTGGTGGACCAGTGAGAAATCCGAATGTGCACTTCTCGTCTGCACTGGACCTCAAACTCCCCCGCTTAACACACCATGACACAGTGGTTGCTGCAGTTCCCAGGAAGACCTATGCGAATGCCCATGCGTACCACATCAACAGCATTTCGGTGAACAGTGACGGTGAGACATTTATTAGCAGTGATGACCTCCGCATCAACCTTTGGAATTTAAACATCCAGGATCAGAGTTTCAACATTGTGGACATCAAACCGGCGAACATGGAAGAATTGACAGAGGTCATCACTGCTGCCGAATTTCATCCCATACATTGTAACGAGTTCATGTACGCAAGTTCGAAAGGGACGATCAAACTAGCTGATATGCGGGAGAGTGCACTCTGTGATCAGCATGCCAAACGTATGTCTACTTCCGGACTTATAATTTTTTTTAACTAATACCTCTGAGTAGAATTTGAACAGGAAGAGGATCCCTCAGCTCGTTCTTTTTTCTCGGAAATCATATCCTCCATATCAGACGTTCGCTTTTCCCACGATGGGCGTTACATATTGTCGCGCGATTATCTTACAGTCAAGATATGGGACGTCAACATGGAAAGAACTCCCGTCAAGACCATTCCAATCCACGAACATTTGCGACCACGACTTTGCGACACCTACGAGAACGATAGTATCTTTGATAAATTTGAGGTCGTCTTCTCTGGAGATGCAAAGAACGTAATGACCGGTAGCTACAACAACAACTTCATGATATACCCGTCAGACCCAGAAAAGGACACAGAAGTTGTGTTGCAAGCAGATAAATCTGCATTCAAAGCTAAGAAGGTCGGAATACCTACACCAATGAATTCATCGACGAGCCCAACTTCCAGCTCGGGGAAGAGGAGCGGATCAAGAGCCGGAAGTCCAGCCGCAGGGTCAGTAGGCCAAGGCCAACGTATGCGGAAGGAAACAGATGCGGATCAAATTGATTTCAACAAGAAGATTTTGCACATGAGTTGGCATCCTAGCGAGGATAGCATAGCCATTGCAGCAACCAATAACGTAAGCTTTCCCTTCAGCCAGTTATCATGTATACCTTTTTAAAAACTGAGCTAATTCCTGGTATAGCTTTTCGTCTTCTCGGCATTGTAGAAAGACTGGGATGGGCCCAACGGCACGGCGTTCTCTGGTATTATACTTTGCCTCCCTTATGTTCGTGCTGCTCCATCTTCCTTACAACTACCATATCAAGGAGCAAGTGCGGTTAGAAGGAACGTTCTCTATTAACATGAGGCAACAAGGTGAGTTCAGGTAGAAGGTGCTTCCATGAGCGGATGGTAGCGCATGGATATGATGGATGATATCAGGACAAAGAGCTACCTTACTTATAGAGGCTTTCTGGCTTGCCTATTCTGATCATGAGGTCAACGAACTTCCAGAATATGCCTCCCGCATATAGCCATTCATAATAGGAGGTATAAAAAAGATTGATATACCACATGTTCATATTTAAGGGCCACTTGAAATGTGACGTATGATATCGTACAAGGGGCAGGAGTGAAGAGGTTCAGCCCTACCCGATGCTAGCAGGGATTTGCAAAAGCCGACAGATGACCGTAGACCTTGAACAACAAAATTTCCCTACATCAACATCATGAATTTATAGAAACCTGTCCTGAATACCTGGGATCACGCAGTTAAGTCGAATTTAGACTAATAAAATCGAACGATGATACCTGCTTTACTACCGGTGGGCATAGCAGCCCTCATTTTTGGAGGTTGCTGCTCCAATGTAGTTGAATCTTACCCCATCCAAAAACTGCATTACTGATGGCAAGCTAGGTCTTCGCCTTAGAAACAATTGTCAAGTATGTACGTTTACAGGGTGGAAGAGACGATAGATCACTGACGAGAATCAAGGGAGCAATCTAACACTGGTCGGTCCCGCTTTCGAGTCTCTTGATTATGTCGTTGAAAATCCGCTTATACTGTTGATAAAGGTCTATTGATCACGTTATTTCAGTTTCTTTTCACCACACTGGCGACATATCCATCTCAATTCTCGCAGGAAGGACGCTACTATCTCAGACCATCTACTGTACCTTTCCGAAAATGGGCAGTCAGCGCCGCCATGTTCTTCGCAGTGAACATGTTGAATAATTGGGCATTCGCCTTTGATATATCCGTACCAGTACATATTATTCTTCGCAGTTTTGGCAGTGTTACGACCATGGGTGCTGGGTGGCTTCGCGGCAAGAAGTACACCCCAATTCAAGTGTTCTCGGTCGCCCTTCTTACAGTTGGGGTACTCATCTCAGCCTGGGCGGACGCTCAATCGAAGGTACACGGTGATTCCATTCATCTTGTTAACAGTACTAAGGAATTTATATAGGGAAAATCTATGAGTACGGACAAGGATGTGGAAACAAGGACATTCACGAGCACATCCCTTGAGACGGGTCTTGTAGTTCTTCTCATTGCTCAATTGCTGTCTGCATGGATGGGCGCCTACGTCGAAGATATATACCGTGAGCACGGTAAACACTGGGATGAGAATCTATTCTATTCGCACTTCCTCAGTCTCCCGATGTTTCTCCCATTACAGGATACCCTCCGTGACCAGTACAAAGGGTTAGCAGGATCAAGGTCTCTGATCATTTCTCCCGGTGTATCTTCATACTTGCCTGAAGCACTCCAGAAGATCCTCTCCTCGACTCCACGTGGTGTCTTCATGCTCATGCTTAACGCAACCACTCAATTGCTATGTATCAGCGGAGTGAACCTATTGAGTGCCAACTCGTCTGCCGTGACAGTGACAATCGTCTTGAATATCCGCAAGTTGGTCAGCTTCATGTTCAGCATTTGGTTATTCGGCAATAAGATGAGCGGTCAGATGCTCCTCGGCGCGGTTATCGTTTTTGGTGCAGGAGCTCTATACGGGTGGGAGACGAGCGTTGGAATCAAGCAGAGAAAAGCTAAGGCAGAACAAGTGGGAAAGAAACAGCAGTAAAAGTTTTGTCTGATCGCACATTTATCTTCTAGAGTCGTCATTTGACCTGCATATTAGAGTTCGGTATATCAGAGACAATAGAGCAGGATAGATAGCTATGCATAGCAATATACATGCATAACCGAATTCCAGGAATAGAACAAACAGGAAAGGATATTCTTTCCTCGAATCGCAATATGTGTCAACAACTATTTCATAGCGGATAAGGTTCCAATTAGAATAATGAGATACACATCTCTATATATTAGTGCTAGACCCGTCATGCAAAAGGGGGAAGCGAGCGCGTTGGTTCTTACTGTTATCTAGTTGCGTCGTTGACAAGGGGCTCAAATACGAGCCGAAGATTTTCCGCTCTCAGCAGCAAGCTGTCACCTTTTTTTTATTCAGCTATCCACGAGGCCAAATAATTAGAATAACACTTCCCTCCTGGTATGTAGAGCGCCAAATTGTCATTGACCTATATTCTCTATACTAACAATTGCCTAGGTCCCTCCTTCATTATCTTGTAGGATGGCGACCGCATCTCCTCCGCCCTCAGTGAGGCATCGAGGGGGTAACTCCAAAAAGCGCTCTACAACCCCTAATCCAAGCACTGCCGTTGATAACGTCAATGAGGTTTTAGGCAAGGCAAAACAAGAGGCCAAAGATATTCTAGCAAAGGGAAAGCAAGAGGCTAAAGCTACTGTTGGCTCAGAACGGGACTACAAAATCTCCCTCGTAATAATCACGATTCTTGCTTTTATCACAAGGTTCTATGCCATCACACATCCCAATCAAGTAGTTTTCGATGAGGTCCATTTCGGAAAGGTACAATACATTGCTCTATGAATACCACTACCATAATTCAGTCATTAACTAACAATCCCTTACAGTTCGCGTCATACTATCTCCAGAGAACCTACTTCTTCGACGTCCATCCCCCTTTCGGTAAGCTTCTCTTCGCGTTCGCTGGCTGGCTAGTGGGGTATAATGGTGAATTCCTCTTCGAGAACATCGGGGACTCCTATATCAAGAATAGGGTCCCATATGTCGCGTACCGATCGATGCCAGCTACAATGGGAGCTCTTACAGTCCCAACGGTTTTCCTAATCATGTGGGAGTCCGGTTATTCTCTCCCTGCTTGTATCGCTGCAACTGGACTGGTACTCTTTGATAATGCGCATATTGGCCAGACGAGACTTATACTACTGGATGCTACGCTTGTTTTTGCCATGGCGCTCAGTGTCCTATGTTACATCAAGTTTTACAAGCTTCGACATGTTCCCTTCAGTCGCAAGTGGTGGAAATGGCTACTCCTAACGGGCGTTGCCCTCAGTTGTGTCATCTCCACTAAATACGTCGGTGTTTTCACGTTCTTCTCCATTGGAGTTCCCGTGTTCCTTGACCTGTGGGACCTCCTTGACGTGAATAGGCGGCAGGGCGCATTGTCAATGATGGAATTTGGCAAACACTTCGCAGCTCGTGCCATAGGTCTTATCATTGTTCCATTTTTTATTTATCTGTTCTGGTTCCAGGTCCACTTCACCATTCTAAGCCGTTCTGGACCGGGGGATGACTTCATGAGCCCTGAATTCCAGGAGACATTGTCTGATAACATCATGACTAGCCAAGCGGTGTCAATTGACTACTTTGATCATCTGACCATCCGCCATAAGGAGACCAAAGTGTATCTGCACAGTCACCCTGACAAGTACCCACTGCGTTACGATGATGGACGTATCTCCAGTCAAGGTCAACAAGTCACTGGATATCCTCACAATGACACAAACAACCACTGGCAAATTCTCCCTACTGGTGATAAACCAGCTAAACTTGGACAACGGGTCAAGAACGGTGACATAGTTCGTCTAAAGCATTTGGTTACTGACACTGTGCTTTTGACCCACGATGTTGCATCACCATCCTTTCCGACAAACCAGGAATTCACAACTGTTGGCCCAGATGAAGCTAACGGAGACAGGTTAAATGATACAATGTTTGAGATTCGATGTGAGAGCCTAAAAGTTGGGCAAGATTTCAAGACTATGTCAGCCCAATTCAAGCTGATCCATGTTCCAACGAAAGTTGCTATGTGGACTCATACCAAACCACTTCCGGATTGGGGTTACAAACAAGCCGAAATCAACGGTAACAAGAATGTCCAACAGCCCAGCAACATCTGGTACGTTGAAGAGATCGCATCTCTTCCTCCAGACAGCGAGCGCCTGCTCAAGGAACCACGTAGGATCAAGCACAGGCCATTCCTGAAGAAGTATTTCGAACTGCAACGCGCAATGTTCATCCACAACAATGCCCTCACTAGCAGTCACCCTTATTCCAGCTTCCCTATCTCTTGGCCCTTCCTCCTCCGCGGCGTCAGCTTCTGGACCGAAAACGACACGCGCTCGCAGATCTACTTCCTCGGAAACCCCATCGGCTGGTGGCTCGCGAGTTCCCTCATAGCTGTCTTCCTCGGTATCATTGGGGCCGATCAACTTGCTCAGCGCCGTGGTGTTGATGCGCTTGATGAGAGTGAGTCCCTTTCTAATAACTTCATATCCCTTAACCCTTAACTCATAACCCCTGTCCCCTTATGCACGTTTCATGACTTCTTACAGACTATGGTCCAGGAACCCGTTTGCGTCTCTACAATTCCACCGGCTTCTTCTTCCTCACATGGGCAGCCCACTACATCCCCTTCTACATCATGGGCCGCCAACTCTTCCTGCACCACTACCTTCCCGCCCATCTTGCCTCGGCATTAGTAACTGGGGCTCTCGTCGAGTTTATCTTCAACATCGAGCCCGCCGCCATCGAGGACGCCATCCTCTCCGATAAGAAAGACGGCATTCCCGGTACCCCGGTCGGCTCGAGGAAAGGGGGAAGGCCTGTCAGGGAGCGGATGGGACAGCAAAGTCTTTATGCGGCATGGGCGGCGACCCTGGTTATTTTAGCAGTGGTGATTTGGGGCTTCCTGTTCTTTGCACCGTTGACTTATGGGAAGCCCGGACTGAGCGTTGAGCAGGTCAAGGCGAGGAAGTGGTTGAATTACGATTTGCATTTTGCGAAATAGAGGATCCTTTCCCTGAGCAAAAAAAGGTAAGTTTGAGATAAAGAGGAGGTCGAAGGTCTGAATGATGCGGAAGGACGAGTGAGGATGGAAGTTTAATGCTCTTGTGGAGGTGAGCAGCGGTCGGTCAGATGTTGTGCTCTTGTGTCATGTTGAATTGAAGCGAAGCAAAATTTCTCTTTCTGCCTTTGTAGTTTCCTCATATGCGATGTAGGGACCCGGTTCTCAGATCAGGGGTTTGGACTGAGCGGTTTATCTACTTTTACGCTTCTTTCTCTTCTCTTTTGTATGGTAGGGAAAAAATAAATAAGTTGTATGCTTAGTGTACATGATTTTCACATCTTGAGCGATATGAATGTATCCTTACTGTGAAGGATGATCCAGGGGGGTGATTTACGGTTGGAGAGAGTAAGTTGGGAAGGAGCGAAAGGGAGAATATGGGTTTGACGTTTAAGGGTCAAGTTTATACTGTCTACCCCTTTTACGTAGACATTTGCTCCAGTTGATTGATCGTCATTTCGGACAGTTATCATACAAACAGGGCGACGTGAAAGTCAGTTCGAACGCAGCATCTCTTGTGGTTCGCATCATGGTCGGCACTTCTATATTATCGTTGAATGGGGGGTAAGATACCCAAGTACGGTAGGCTGCTTGCTTCCGTTGAATGGAGCAGTATGGCCCTGCGGCAAACTCTTTATTGGAATACTGATGGTTAAACGCGCCCTCATTGAATGCTTGTCTATTGAGGGTGTAATTGTGATATATCCTTAAGCAGGTCCCAGGTTTAACTAGTTTTGTACAAGTATAGATATTTAGACTCGATGAATTGGTCTGCAAGGGGGATAAGTATATGTGATGGTTACATTGAGTTGTGAGATGTTTTAACGTGATGCGGTGAGCTGGGCGGAGGAGGGAGCCAGTGATGTTCGAATAGTTCTTTTCTATCGCTTTCAAAGTAGTTCTGAGTACAGCACTATAGTAATGATATCACGGGAATAAAAGGTCAGATTACGGAGAGAAGCTCTACTCATATCAAGCGAATGATGATTGCATATCATGGAAAAGCCAACTTTGGAATAATGACTGACTTGATTAAGTATTTGCAATTTTCACCGTTCAGGAAACGTGGACAAAGTTTACTTAACAGTATATTGATAAAGAGAATAGATTTAAAGTACACGAACGCCAGCGACCAACGATAAAGAAAAAGAAAAGAGGTAATCAAAATCAAATAGGACCAATGATGGAGTCTAAAAATCTATTTCCCAACAAACTACTCACAACAAACAACTCATAGAACAACTTGATAGCTCCCAAACCCGAAATCCCGTGACCAAAGGCCCCATTATCTCTGCCCCCAGTTGGGGTAGCAGATGTACCACGTATCTCATCGGAACGCGTGGGAACTGTTTCGCTCTCTTTTTTTTTTTTTTTGTCTTTGTAGCGTCTCTCTTTCGTTGGCAGATTAAGTAGAGAGTAAATCCTACCTACCCTGTGATGATATCCTTTTTCTACTTACAGAACCAAGATGACGAATGGATTCAGCGCGGCGAAACTATGAGCTGGTAGGGTGGGTGGTTGTTGGAGACAGACTAGTTGCTTCATTTTCACTTGATTTTCTTCGCTGTCCCTGGGGTCACTGGATATGAATGGTATATCCGAATGTATAGCAAAAGGAGATTCCCAACCGTGGTGGGCTGGTGGAGAATACTCCAGATGTCGAGCATGTGAAATTATTACCCCCTCGTTAGAGCGGTATAGTATGGAACGTACAGTACTAAGTTCATGGTGAGTAGTATGGTGATACCACGTCGACAGTACGGAAGAGTTTCACCTCAAGCCAAAGAATCGTATAGAAATACCGTGAAATGATGTCTCCCTTTTGAACTTTGGCTTCATACGATGTCCATCGCTACTAGTTTGACCGATGGTTATGGGTGGGGAAGAGGATCACTGTCGTCCGTGCCGTCTGGTCCCTAAGACCCGTTATCAGGGATATCAAGAAGTCGACATTAGGGACTCAGTGATGCGTATACCAAGGATGATATTGCAGGAGTATCTTTCGAGTCGTCAACAGTATCGCACCCGTCAGTGTCTACACCCTGAACTTGCTGACATCGCATATCCGTACTAAGAGGTCGACATCGACGATTTACGGTGTCCGGAATCCGCATGTCTGTTTAATCTTAAGGAGCAGAGTGATGCGATGGCAGAATCAGTGAGATAGATCCCATCCGGATCCGCTGAGTTTGAAGCAAAGAAAGTTAGTTTAGGAGTAAGTGAGGAAACCAGTTATGTTTTGCAGAGCTAAGGAAGCGGGAAGTAATGAACATCTTAAAGCTCAAATTGACGCTAAATTATGTGCTACAGTGGAAGATAGGGTAGAAGTGATATGATACGCCTTTTTTCTGAACGCAAGCGCCTCCACCAACGCCACCGATGTCCACTTGCAGACAGGGTCTCATAAGATCGTCTAACGATCGCTAAATATATCGCGTGAATCATGATTGTCGTAATGTGAATACGAAAAGCCAGTCTTCCTCGTATTTACGCCGTGGATACGCTCCGTGACAGGTTAAATCTTACCGGAGTTGAGTTCGCACTACAAACCACCATGCGCAGGAAATAACCCTCTAGAGATTTAGAAAGAGATCGGAGTGATATCAAATGGGAAAATTTTGGTGTTGCGCCAGATAACGCCGGTAACGATGTTAAAGAGGATTCTTTGGGGTGCTTGCAGAATTGCCCCCACGCTTCACGCCACCACCTTTCTGCCCTGTGTTTTTCGAACGCCTATTTGCACTCTGATAGAGCTTGAAATGACAGTGATATAATTGAACATAAGAAATGATGGTTTGCATGCACTTCCCTTGTTGTGTGAGCCTTGGATGCTGTACTGTAGCCTTGGAAAGACGTAGAGCCTGGACTGTTTCGGCTACTGACCTCTGAGCAGAAGTAAGACTAGAGAGCACAACGGTATGTGTGTACTTGTACAGTATTGGTCATGACAAGGGGGATATGTTGTACTACCAAGAATACGAAAGGAATGCGAGGTACGGAGCAACTAGTCCTGAGTAAAGGACCATGTGTCAAACATGTTGCTACTATCTGATAACGGCTCAAAGCTGTTGAACGAATCGACCGTAAAAGCCAATCCCATTGAGCCACCAAATGCATTCTGGTCGAACACGGACGAATCCCCAAGCAGTGGCACGACTGCCTGGTTATTGTTGACATGTTGATCCACATCCGGCGAGTCAAAACTCTGCAACGTCTCAACGGTATTGGGATATGAACACTGTGAGGGTTGTTGAGAAGAAGGACCAGAAGGGCTCACCGAGCCAGTGAGACCGGTCCGGATTCGACTGATGAGATAGTCAGCTTTAGCCGCAAGGTCTCTCGTCACATTTGCGGCACTAGCCGCGATAGCGAAATTGTTGCCAAAATTTTCGAAAACGGCAATTGCATTGTTGATCGCCTTCCGAGCCGAGGGTGTAGACGGTGCAATAGGGTAAGCGAGCACAAAACCGATCATGGATAAGGTTGCGTTCCACTGCCATTGGAACGGTTCATGCCACCCGCTTAGAATATCCGTCTCTGTCAGTACTTGATGCATAATATGAGTGATTGCAATCGCGTGGTTGACGCACGATATAGCGTGCCCTTCAGCTATTGGAGTTGCGCTGGATGCTGGAGAGAATGAGATGAAAGGTCGATATAGGTTCATTGAGAGGTTATGATAGAGGAGCTCTAAAAGCAACCGCTGTCGCTGAAGCCACAAGGGAGCGAATAGTTCTATCTCCAATGCAGACCTGTCCGTCGAAAAGGCCTCTCCCGCTCCCTTGCGCTTTGTCTTTAGTTGCTTCGGCACGCTCTGCAGCCAGTTATGGAGACATTTCATACTTGAGTTGAGGAAATCTGCACATGTCTCAAGCGATTGGGGGTCGTTGTAGAGATTCTTCCCGCCATTTGAGCCGAGAACGTCGGCGCATTTATCGTAAAACGCAGTGTAGATTGCTCTAGCGGCCAGGATGAGATTCGCATTCTGCAATGTGTAGGTGAGCCAAGTAATACTCTCATCAAAAGGCGAGAAGTTAGAGCCAGACACCAAGGCGAGTTCATGGTCATCAGCAGGAAACTTGCAGGTCACCTGGGAGAACTGAGCTGCGAATGGTCGTCCAAGCTTCATACTTGTCTTACTCTCAATAGCGAACAGCGTCCACCAGAGCCGTCTTCTTAGTTCTTTCTGCTTCCGTGGCATATCTTCTGGAGGCTCTAAATGGAGGCCTAGGATATGAGCTGTCCTCATGGACAAAGCAAGAGAAAAATGAGCCATATTCGTAAACGAAGCGTTGCAAAGATAAATGACCGAAAGAAAATGACATTGAAGTGTCGTGATCGAAGGACTTTCCATATCACATGTAAGTAAGGATTGGCATCTTCGATAGAACCAACGTCCAGCAACTGTAGCATCGTTGATGTTTACATCCGCTCGAGGTTCTGCATCGTTTCGGGGTAAGAATGCTGTACCATACTGCATGCATAATGCAAGGACGATATCAACAAGCGCTGATGGCTTTCGAGGCGCTCCAGGTGTGGTCCATAATGACTTGTAGTGCTCGCGGAATTCAGACTCATCGATTACCTGTAGCGTACAATGGTATGACTGCCAATATAGGCCTAAGAAGTATTCCTCTTGAGTACTTGTCAGATATTCTTCAGTAATTGGAGAGTCTGTCTCCATCATATTTTGTTCAACACTACCGTTCCATGGGCTTGTGGGACTTGCGAATACCCTACTTGCAGAATTTGGTTGCATATGGTGGTCTGAATGAGGTTGCTGGAGCGCTTTTTCCAAATAGGAACCCATCCGGCCTATAAAGTAGAATAGTGACGAGGGGCCATAGCACTGTGTTTGATGCGATTGCGCAGTGCTGGTGTGAATCCCTTCCCAGTATTTCCTCTTCCCTTCAAGCTCTTTGAAGGGATCTAGAGCAGGAGGCGGTGATGCAGCCGAAGAAGCTGGAGGAGTGGGTAGTGAAGCAGACCCATTTTTAAGGGATCTATCGCCGTCGAGCTGCTCTTCTAGCTCCTTTACTCGTAGTCTCAATCTCTCGATTTCCCTTAGGAGCATACAGTATCAGCTTGAGTGTGGAACCCGTCGAGCTCGTAGGATAACAGAGATATTTATAGAGACAACAGAGTCACTTACCTGACAGCATGAGGCAGAGTTCGGACATCACTTGTGCCTTTATTGCTACATTGCCCTCCTCTGTTCTGACAGTTGTGGCATGGATAGTTGCTATCACATTTGATGCGATGAACTCGACACCAGTCGCAAGCTCTGGCAACTTGGCTACGCTTCGGCCGTGCTGGTATCGAGGGAGTAGCTCCAGTGGAGGAGTGGTCATTCTTTAGAGAACGAGGCGGGGCACCTACGAAAGTGGTAAACATGTTGAAGCCCTTGGAGTTGATTGTGCTGAAAAATTACAACAGCTAACTGTGCCGTACTTAAATCTGATAGAGGCCAAATCGAAAACACAAAGCAGTGCAGATCGCCCCTCGCACGAGCTGAACGTCAAAGACCGCTCTCTTCTGTACGCGTTCCAACCTTGAAGCGTGCTCATGGGGTTGTTGCATGCGCTAAGAGACTTCGTCTTATTACCCTGTTTTTGATATCAACGTACGGTACCGTATTCCCGGCATTTCGAAAATAATGGATATGGATACACCTTGGTTATACCTTTTAACCTGGAAGCTGCTGTTAGGGATATGAAACTTGTTCTCGGTCTCGGTCTCGGCAGTAGCGTAAGAGAGAACTAGATGCGTCGCGTACGAGTGCACGTGACCGAGGTAAATCGTCTATGTAAGCGAAACAGTACAGTATAGGAACATCAATTTCCCATGAGATCTAACATTAAGGCTTTAGATGTATTCTTCTTCAATAAGAACGTTAATTCGATTCTCCTACTTTCTTCTACCTTTGGACGAGACACAACTTCTTTCCTGGAATAATCTTAGAAGCTCCAGGCTTCTCATCTCACCAAAAACCCCACAAAAGAGTTCACCGACAGATTGAAACTGGGACAGCCTCTTCTCGCATATTGTTCAGCTTGTACCTCAGCCTTGTACAACGTTGGAGGTGCAAAGCTTGTTTGTGTAACGGCATGCAAGCATAGGCAGAGTGCTGATCCTGCAGCGTAAACCTGGAATCCGTGGCGATGAGTGACCAAAGTCGAAGGCCATCTTTTGTCCATCATTTCCTTGTCATCACCTTACATGCAAACATGAAGGTTTCACCCACCAAAACGGGATCTGTTATGTCCCTTACCTATATTCCCGATAAGAGCTACTGATGATCTGAGACCCTGGAGAGGGTACAATCCTTTATCCTCACCGGATACGTACAACCATGCATAAGGGAAGAGAATCCCAGCAAAGACCTGACCATCGCTTAAATGAAAATTTCGAAACTTCAAATGGTACTTGTAACAGTGGCAAAGTGGTTGAAGGGCTTTGGTATATAGATTTGTCGTGATCAGTATCAGAGCTTTTGAGACGCCATACTCTGGAATACAGAGGAGGTAATTTCAAACTCCATTCAGAATGATATTCATCTTTTGTTGAAATTCGCTATCGGATCTCGCTTACGCTGTCAGATCAGCGCGAATTCCTATCCAGGGACGTAGATATGTGGTTTTTGAACCTTCTTCATAGGGCAGGTCCTCTCTTGACGTTAATCTCGGAAGTATGTATCTCAATCCGACGACAAAGAATCTGGTTGTAGAGATGCTTTCTCGCATGATAGTCTATCCCACTCGGTCTATGATTTATGTAGATCACAGTTACGGAGAAGTAAGTTTCATATGTAATGATTCGTTTGGTAGTACCATACCAAAGGGTTGGTTGTGATACTAATTATCTAGCTACCAAGGCTCAATTAGTTACACACGTTATATTCATCCAACCTAGAAGGGTGAGAACTGGGACAGTTGATTCACCAAGAACGTCCGCGGTAACCCGACCTAGGGGTATGACGTCGAACCGATACTCGTCCGATCAGGTACTCCTATTGAGCGAGGGCGGGGGATATCCCAAGTTCTTCCTCCACACACCTTTGAAGGCAAAACCGTGTGCATATAACCTGCATGAGGCGAGTCCACGTGACAGCTATCAGACGTTTTAAACACTATCTATTCGATATTAGTTGAAGAATTCCGATATTTACTTGCCACTACAAATTTTAGTTGTTTGTGGTGGGATAAGATAAATTTACTCACTTCAACACTAACTAGACGATAGTATGAAGACGCTCACGGACCGAAGTCGATATGTGATGGCCTCCCAGTATCAACATAGCATCATTTAACATTTTACATAGCTTTTCCAAACTCCTGTAAGTACAATAGAGCAGACACCATACATAGTCACTATGTTTGAACCGCTAAGTAATTCATAATTCCGACTCCATTGGAGCGTATTCTCGGCCGTCGAGCAGCAATTTGGAGTGAAACTTCTCTGAAGTTGATACGTATGACAATATCCAACCAGTAATCGAACCGTATCTATGGAAGTGGCGCTATTACTCTCGATTAGTATAAGTCGCATGGAGAGTTAGACTCAGTATATTCGTTCGTAAACTGTGCCACGCGATCGCGTGGGATGAGCATCGTTACGAAGATTTATCCCACCCGAAAATGCAGCATTGTAGATCTATCAAGGGAGAAGAATAGACCAGGTACCGCATTTAAGGTCATAGCTCTAGCATCTAGAGATATATATTCTCTGAGTATTGCTTGTATGTTCCGCAATATAAGTCCCGGCACCTACCGTCTGACAGAGCATGTCGATCTAGGATTGCTCGTCTAGAATGTTATCTCTTGGACCTTGGACTAAATGATGCATCTGTTGGAATTTTTTTAATTTTTTTTTTCACTAAACAGCCCTTGTCCTGCCAAGTTACGGCTTAGTAACTATCTGTACGCGGGTATCAGACTTGCAGCATAAGGGAGCAAAGAGTCTATCTGGGGGTGGTTTCGGGTACAACGTACGGTTAGGGTGAACTTTTGAGGGAATATAGGGCTGTAACTCCCGGTCGAGTTCTAGTACTCCATTGGATAGATGTCAAGTATAATCCTAGTACCATAGTCAACTTCACTAACTTTCTGGAGTATAATGTTTAGGCCTGTGGACCATTACCGCCAAGGGAAAGGTACCCACTATATTGCTCTGACACATCCCATCCTATTGGGCTATTAACAATACTGCTCCTATTTGTAATGCATCTGATCTCGAAGATAACTGACAACTGGACTTACCCATGCAAAATAGTAAAAAGCCATATCAGTTCGAACAACAGAGCACCAAATATTGACTGATACGTCAACCCTACTTCAACAACAAGGTATGCCAACCCTCGGCATGGATACTATATGCCCCGCAGTACCCCAGAATTAGGGTCATTTTCTTTTTGTTCTGACTGCATCAGGTCTTCAATCGACGGAGTTAATTGACGATAAGGATATATAGATTTTACATCACCCCTTGCTCGCGTCTCTTCAAATAAGCCAAAATCCTACTGTCGGCCTTGTATAGGCGGATCGGAATCGTGTCGCTGTGTCATTTGATTCGCCGACTTCCTCTCTATGCAAATTTTTAGATCCCTATAACGAGGCTGTATTTGACCACCATGGTAGCCCTATTCTTGGAGATGTTGTCAGCTTGGGAATTTTCTTTCAGCACCCCGCGTGGCTGACTTCAGGCCCTAGAAGAGAAGCTGCGAAGCTGATGAGAGCGACAAACTTTTGACCAGTCTTGATACATTGATGATAAGTTTGGAATCGATGAAGACTACTAATGGTGGGATTCTTGTGAATTGAAGTGATGTTTGGGTTTGTTCAGAATGCTTCGCGGTTTAGCGTCTTATCTCCGAACATGAACCAGCCCCTGAAAATGAAGCACTAATTCCCAAAGGAGAACTCCGAAACTCCGAAATCTGCAAACGGCTAGACTCTCTATACGTTCCTCGTCAAAGTGAGCTTAACCCGAATTCATCGAAATGAAGACCTCTAAGCTGATTGACAAGTCGTTCCGGGTTGAATCATGACGCGTACAAGAGTGAAATGCTACTGGATAGAACACGGTCGTATTAGGAGTCCCTTTTGCTTAAAGAATGTCGTCTGGGAAGAGATCTCTTTGACCCCAAATCTAAAGGAGTTGCGGACTTTCCGTTTTAGGAAGTACATGATTAGAATGAAGCAATTATGTATAGCATGTCGTCTCTTCCATTCATATGAGTGTTTATTCCGCTTTGATTATACGTCTTCAAGTCGTCTACACTTCTACATCCTCACATTTCTTTCTATTCCGAAAATAATATGACAGAAAACATCGGGTACATATCGAATTCCGCCCAAACCAGCCAACCAGACATCGAAAAATCAATTGGTGAGGATATACCTTCGGAAACTACGAATGGACCTACACAAAGCGGCTCGTCTCTGTCTAGTCAGGAAAAGCAACAACTGTCGAGCAATAATGACGGAGTAGAACCGACCCGTCGAGTTACAGGATACCGTTGGATTTTAATTTGTATAGCAATTTACTCCGCAAATATCCTCTATGGTCTCGACACCACTATAGCAGCTGATATACAAGCGGATGTGTCCGAAGCGTATGATAATGTTACTCAGTTAGGATGGCTCGGTGTGGGATTTACCTTAGGATCTACCGTAGCAATATTACCCCTTGGGAAGGTCTATGGCATCTTTAACAACAAGTGGATCTTTATCAACTGTCTAGCCCATTTTGCGGCTGCGAGCGCATTGTGTGGTGCCGCGCCTACTATGAGTGCTGTGATCGTCGGGCGTGTTTGGGCCGGAGCTGGGGGTGCCGGAATGTATCTTGGGTGAGCAATCGAACGGATTTACTGTGATTGTAGACTGACTCTTGAGGAGAACTTTGAATCTAGTAACGGTTACGAGCACCCCGAAAGAGCAACCATTCTATGTTGGCCTAACTGGGTTCGCATACGGTAGCGGTTGTATTCTGGGGCCAGTCGTTGGTGGATTGTTCGCGGATAGTGCTGCTACGTGGCGTTGGGTACGTCTTTCGCAAGATATCCATTCCTGTCGAACTGTTCTAATTGTATTTGTTAGGCCTTTTACCTCAACCTCGTGATATTTGGAGCTATGAGTCCCATATACTTATTCTTGCTGCCATCTCTTCCTCGTCATCCCGGCACTACTTTCACGCAAAAGCTAAAGGGCCTCGATTGGCTTGGCACTGTACTCACCGGGGGTCTATACGTCTCCTTCACTTTAGCATTCACCTTTGGAGGTGCTATTTGGGATTGGGATGATGCGCGTGTCATTGCGTTGATAGTGCTGTTCATAATCTTTACCATCGTCTTCGCTGTCACTCAATACTACTCCGTCTTCACTAATAAGATGGACCGACTTTTCCCCTGCGAGTTTCTTCGCGATCCCCAACTCATACTTCTATACGTTTGTATGGCTTGTGGTGGTGCAGCTCTTTTCGTATCAATCTACTACATCCCTCTATACTTCTTGTTCGTTCATGGAGATAGCGGTACGGAAGCGGCTGTGCGTCTTCTCCCGTTTATATGCTTCTACGTCGCGACAATTCTGGCATGCGGAGCGTTTATGGGACGTGTGGGGTACCACTGGCTATGGTACCTTATCAGTGGTCTGTTCATGACAGCTGGAGGTACAACCATGTACACGGTGAATGCGGACACAGCAGCAGCAAATATATACGGCTACACCACTCTGGTTGGCCTAGGTATGGCGACCACACAAGCAGGATATGCGGTTGGTCCTCTTCTCGTGAGACCTGAGCGTGTTGCGGAACTCATACAATTTTTGAATATTTCCCAAGGATCCAGTCAGCTCATCGGTCTAGCTATCGCCGGTTCCATGTTCCAAAGCATTACGTTTGCAGGATTGCAGGATGTCCTGAGAGGAACAGGATACCCTGACAGTGAGATACGGGCTGCTATTGCCGGCGCTAGGAGCGACATACTTCAAAATGCGAATCCGGAACTTCGAGCACGATGCATCGATGTTATTGTCCGAAGCATCCGCAATGCATGGGTCTTGGTTATTACAGCAGGTGCACTGTGGACAGTGTGCTCTTGCTTTCTGACTAAACGGCGTTTCGTAACTTGAATGCACTTCGAAGCTTTCGATCCTCTCCATGTTTTCTCTTTTCTAATTAAAAGCATCCGCTGGTTCTACTGCGAGCACGGAGCTATTGTATAAAATAATTTGGGGCATAGTTCTTGCTTTGGGTCTATAGATAGGTCCAGGTTGTATTTCTATTATAGTATGGGGAATATACCCTACCTATTGATATTAGCAGTGACTTACAGAAAGAGATTAGATGTGCTTGGCACCTACACTTGAAGCTACTTCCGTACTAGTCGCAAATCCACTAGGCTTATTGAACATCATCGTAGAAGTTGAATTAAGCTTTTCTCTCAAGCGGTTTGAGCCGAATCTAAGATCTACGTTCATATAGGGATCTACATTTGGAGCGGACAATGCACTGTAATTGACTGTACAGCTATCGAAGCATGCTAATATTCGGGAAGACAGATCAGGGGTTCATGCACTTGAAAGTAGTCGGAAGCTACAACACTTTTAGGCGATCTAACAAGGCTCCATGCTCTTTTCCTTGTGCATATGAATCCAAAGCTGCATCTGCTATGGACACGGAAAGCTTCGATGTGCCTGAATTGATGTTGAAAATTAGTCAAGCTTTAAACTTTAGGTACAGTCCTTTTAGCACCGGAAATGTCAATAGAGGAGATCATAGAATGCAGGCTAAGGGAGCAAAAAGGTTAGTGAGTATTCCAGATGATTGAAAGCCCATTAGAACACACAATACGGACAGGCCAATCTTCATCATACAAAACATGACCAACTTTGGTATGAAACGGGAACTTCCTGCTCCGTTGGGGACTAACTGGCGCGTTTGCCCATAACAGAGCAAAACGTTTACCCCAGCCCATAAGAATACAAGGAAACTATATCTGAAGAAACTAAACCGGGTTCGAGGGTATAGATAGAATAGCCCAGCAATCTGTCGCTTCTCTGATGTTTTTTCTAGCCTTACAATACGGCTAAACGTGGCGTCCCAAGAGCTATTCTGGACACCCGAGTTTAGGGATTCCAGATGGATTCGGCTTGAACCTCTTCGTTGGATCCTTATCAAGGTAGCATATTCATCAAAAGCCGCTATGCTAGGTGGAAGCGTTTTGATGTTGATATCGAGGTTCTGTACGACATGGTCGATCTACAACGATATGACAGCACTGGATATTTGCATTCTTAACGCCGGTGACGTAGACTATTTAATTAGAAATATTTCAAAAAGATCGTGGTTTGCGGATTTAAGATATCGAAGGTAACCTCCTTGGCTATTTTGGCTAGTCATTGAGCTTCCTCTCCGGGCCTCCTGGGACGTTTTCGGCTAGGTTCCGGAGCACTCCTTTAGGCTAGCGCCACAGGAACCCTATAACTATACAGAACAGCATTCTTTTTTCTTTGCGACGCCGCATGTCTACACATCTCTCCAAATCCAAACTTTTGCGATTACTAGTGAACAAGTTTAGGACCATGGGCCTTCCAAAGACTTACAAGCAGGCGGTTTTCAACGACGCCGGCGCTCCTCTCACCATTCAAGAGGCTGAATTGAGCTTGCCGAGCAAGGGAGAGGTGCTGGTTAAGGTTCAGGCTTGTGGTGTTTGTTTCTCGGATATGTTCGCACAGCATAACATCATGGGCGGTGGATTGTAAGTTACTTCACCTTGAATCTAATGTAGTTTGAGATTCTCTTAATGGAGAGACAATGCATCTGCAGATATCCCGTTCAACCGTACCACTGACTCTGTCGCTTAGCCCTATCGTTCCTGGCCACGAGATCATCGGAACCGTAGCTGCTGTTCCTGAGGGAGAGACGAAGTGGAAAGTCGGAGATCGAATTGGTGGAGCGTGGCATGGTGGTCATGACGGTAAGATACATGCATTCCCAATCTGAACAAATTGAAGATCGCATCAATAACGTAGATATTTCAACCAGGTACTTGCCATGCATGCCAAAAGGGTCTCTTCCAAATGTGTGATAACAAAGCAGTCAATGGCGAGACCAGAGGTGGTGGATGTAAGTACACTTAACCGCATTAGAGCACATACACTTATAGTGCATAGATGCAGAATACTGCAAGCTTCGCACTGAAGCTGGTGTTCGTATCCCAGCTCACCTGGACGCAGCCAAGTATGCCCCAATTCTTTGCGCTGGAGTGTCTGTATTCAACTCCATGCGCCGTATGGAAATACCACCTGGATCGACAGTTGCAATTCAGGGTCTTGGTGGTCTTGGACATCTTGCAGTCCAATATGCAAACAAATTTGGATACCGCGTTGTCGCTATCTCTCGCGATGCTAAGAAGGAGAAATTTGTTCGCGAGCTCGGTGCACATGAATACATCGACACAAGCAAGGTTGATGCGGGTCAGGCGTTGAAGAAGCTTGGTGGCGCATCGTTAATCGTTACCACGGCTCCCTCCGGAGATGTTATTACGCCATTGCTACAGGGACTCGGTCCATTGGGAAAGCTACTTATCCTGTCGGGTAAGCTAATTTATAAAGAGACCTGTATTAGAGCTGTACTGACATTTTCAGTTCCGGGTGAATTACCGATCAATACGGGTGTCCTTCTTGGGTACGGATTATCGGTACATTCATGGCCTGCCG
Source organism: Patellaria atrata CBS 101060 (assembly GCA_010093705.1). NCBI lineage: Eukaryota > Fungi > Ascomycota > Dothideomycetes > Patellariales > Patellariaceae > Patellaria > Patellaria atrata. Next base: position 136,021 of record MU006104.1, read on the forward strand.
GTCACGCTACCGATACCGAACAAGCCATTGCATTTACCGAGCTGCAAAACGTCAACTGCATGATTGAGAAGTTTCCGCTTCAGGATGCCCAGAAAGCTTTCGGTAAGCCGCTCCGTCCTATGAGAGAAGTACATAAGCATGACTAATCAAACTATAGACGCAATGCTCAAAGGAGATGTCCGTTTCAGGGCAGTTATCGTGATGGAATAAATTGGTGGGAGTGAAGATTCAAAAAACAAAAATCTAGCAGTTAGCATCATGAGTGCGTCCCAGTAACTCCTGCAGCCTTGCCTACATAGCACTAAATGGCTACGAGTGATCTGTACACGCTGGAACTGGAATCTAGGAGTGACCTTACGTTTAGGCGACTAAGGTGTGCAGAAGAATTCTAGTGGTCCTTTAGCGATGTAATTTAGCTTTCACAGAACCAATAAAATATGTGTGCTCAATATGAAGGTGCAAAAATACTAGTGAGTCCTTAACGAAAGTCCTAGGATCATGAATCCGTGCTCCTAGCGTTTTTGGATTGAAGAATGGAGACTGAAGTAGAAATACCGGCTTAAGTCATTACGAAGACTTTAGCCTCTACAAAAAGGGATTAAAGATGGGTAACTAGATTAGATCACTTCCAAGAGAGTTCCATTCGGGAACATAATGCAACAGGGCTAAGCCATATCCTTGAGGAATATTAATAGCAGCTGGACCTAATCTTGTGCTACCCGTAGGAGTTATCAACTAAGACGGAAGGTGACAAGGGGGACACGTGCCAACCAAGTAGGTGGCAAATTCAAGGAGACTGAAACGTGCTGAGTGGGCTGTATCAAGGATTGTACAGTACCACGTAAGTGGCTCTTGGGGCGAGGTTTGCGAGTGCTGTAAATGACAATGCGTAGAGTTTACAGTGCCACATTGGCTGCGGATATGGTATGTACGTCCGATGGCGGAGTCCAGAGGTTTACGAGGTGTGATACCTAAAACTCCTTAGGAAGGTTGAGTTTAGGGATTGTGGTTGTGTTGGACGAACCTTGTCTCAGACGTGGGGGATATGCTTTGATGGTAGCGAGGTATGGGATAAATGCTACATATTTGGTAATGATTGAGGTATAAATGCTTGCTATTCCACAACAAGGGACGGAATGTTATCTGTGGCAAATCGAGGTTCGCCTTAACAGGCGATTAAAGTTCGTCGTTGCAACGTAGAGGCTAGTTTGAAGTGAGCAATAAAGAAACATTAGCTATGAGGATGACTGTTGGAAAAATAGTGACCACCTATTCAAGGATACGGTGCTTGATCCCCCCTTACGGGAGATATCTTTGGGCATGTTTCCCATGATTAAGGTACGGTATGACCCCGCTGAACGTCTTGTGCCACTATACTGGTGATACACGTTTTTTGGGACATTGAACGTCAGACAGTAGGGCGGAATCTGTGAGGTGGTTGGTAATATGTCTCATCTGTTTTACTAATTGGCGGAGGATACGAATATGTCCCAGATAGATTCGCTAATTCGGACGACCCCGGTGTGGATTGTATTTTTGTGCTCACTTAGCCAGGGGCGACTTATCCTAACAGAATGCGAAGAATGCGATGGTCCTGAAATATTGTGGCTTTGGGCTTCAAAGGACACTTGACGAGATTTTCCATTCTTGTAGGTTGCCAGCTAATCGAATACGGGTGTAGTTCTTGATAATTATCTCTGAGAATTGGGCTCACAGCTAATATCGGGTCCAAACCTGTCTAATGTTGCTCCTTTTGACCCGGTTGTATGGAAACGGGTCCGTGTGACGCCGAAAAACGTGGAAAAGCAAGCCTCACTTGCACAAACTATCCCATGACCAGCATTGATGGTAAAGTCTCTAAATAGAGCGTATAGGGTTCTCATTAGTCGTCCTTGATAATCTTTTGATCGAAATCCAACGCTATACACAGTTCTTTCGAAGCTCAGGTAACGGCGCTGCATAGGCTATCAAGTTGCCCATGTTTACTCGCTTGTTGATCCAGCATTTTAAGAACAACTCCTTATGGAGACACTTTTTTGTGGCTTGGGGGCTCCGGAGACTCCATAAGACAGTTGACGGTTACGCCTGATGACCTCGAATCCTGTAATTAGATGGGCTGAGAGGAGCTAAGGTGAAGTTGCGAAGTACCAAACTGAACAGTATCATTCTGAGGCGAGCTTAAGCTATAAATTCGATGGACTAGGTGCAGTTTGTGAGGCGACAGATTGTTATATCTCCCATCTTAGTTTTGTGTAACCAGGAGGCCATATAAAATTGTTCTTCTTTTACAACATCGTTCTCTCTCATATTTTGCTGCGTCTCGTCGAATATCATGGCGACAATACGATCATTGAGTGCGATCGGTTTTATTTTAGCTTATGGATCATACGCGCTTGCCGTTCCAACATTTTCACACATCGAAGCTCGTCGCCTGCTAGGTTCATCTTTTGGAATACCTGGTAATAATGCCACATTCGACTATGTTATCGTTGGAGGCGGAACTGCAGGTTTAACTTTAGCAACAAGGTTAGCGGAACAACAAAGCGGGAGTGTCGCTATTGTGGAAGCTGGTGGGTTTTATGAGGTCGGTAATGGGAATATTTCCCAGATACCGGCATACGACGGCGTTTATGCGGGAAGGGGAGAAGATGATTGGCAACCCATGGTTGACTGGGGATATCAAACCACCCCTCAAGTGGTGAGTGTACATGAATTCCCATGGAAGAAATCTGTTGATTTGATAAACAGGGGGGGTATGGTGATTCCATCCATTATGCTCGCGGAAAATGCCTAGGAGGAAGTTCGGCAAGGAATTATATGGCTTACCAACGCGGAACCAAAGCGTCCTATCAAAAATGGGCCGATCTCGCCGGAGATCAAAGCTATTCCTGGGACTCATTCCTGCCATTTTTTGAAAAGAGCTTAAAATTTACACCACCGAATATGGAGCTCAGATTCGCGAATGGGACACCAGAGTACGATATTGAAGTGATGGGAGATGGTTCAGGCCCTTTGTCTGTTACGTTCTCTCACTACGTCCAAGCCTTTGGAACCTGGGCAACTAAGGGTTTAGAAGCTATCGGAATCCCGATTGCACCGGGTTTCCAAAGCGGAACCTTGGAGGGCCAGTCATACAGCATGTTTACGATCAACGCAACAACAATGACGAGGGATTCATCCGAGACTTCCTTCCTTCGCAGGGCTTTGGCATACACAAATTATTACGTATACCAGATGACGCTAGCGAAGAGGATCCTCTTCGATGATTCGAAAAGGGCTGTTGGTGTGCTTGTGGACACTCAAGGAATGGAGTACGTCCTTTCCGCAAGAAAGGAAGTGATCTTGACCGCTGGAGTATTTGGATCACCGCAACTTTTAATGGTCTCCGGTGTTGGTCCAGCTGCCGTACTGGAAGAGCATGGTATTCCTGTTATCGCGGACCGCCCCGGAGTCGGTCAAAATATGCAGGATCACGTTTATTTCGGACCGTCTTATCGGGTAAACGCACCTACACTATCGGCCCTTAGTGATCCTGCATTCGTTGCTCAAGCAGCTGTGGAGTTCAATGAGAACGCAGCTGGGATGTTGACTAACCCCACCACTGACGTTCTTGCATGGGAGAAGGTACCTGAGCCCTTGCGCTCACAGTTATCGAATGAGACTCTTGCAACTTTGGCCACATACCCTGCAGATTGGCCTGAGCTAGAGTACCTCTCTCTCGGAGGGTACCTTGGCTTCCAAGAGAATTTGGCAAGGGGCGGTCCAAACGATGGGTACAATTATGCATCCCTAGCTATTGCTCTATGCACGCCTGTTTCACGTGGTAACTTAACCATTGCGTCACCCGACACCTCGGTTGCTCCACTCATTAATCCTAACTTCTTGACCCACCGGGCGGACATAGAGGTTGCAGTAGCTGGGTACAAGCGGGTACGAGAGTTTTGGCAATCTGACGCCATGGCGCCATTCGTCATTGGTGAAGAAGCTTTTCCAGGCCCAGAAGTTGAAACTGACGCACAGATTGAGGATATCATTCGCAGAACGTACAACACTATTTACCATGCTGCTTGCACGTGCTCCATGGGTCGTTCTAATGACACGATGGCAGTCGTGGACAGCCATGCGAGAGTATATGGGGTGAAGAGGATTAGAGTTGTAGATGCTTCATCATTCGCTGTACTTCCTCCTGGTCACCCTCAGGCCACAGTTTGTAAGTTGATCGTTCATCGCTATTTTTCAGCCATTTTGACATATCACAGACGCGTTCGCTGAGAAAATGGCTTGCGCTATCACGGGTAATTGCGAAGAGAGTATAGTAGGCGCTCGAAGGTTCTAGTGGACAGTATAGAGACACTAAGGTAAGATCGAAGCATATGGAGCACACATGGAGCACATATGGACGTCGCGAAGGATTGTTTGTGTCGTGTATTTTTTTTTACAAGTACGATATGTGCGCGACTAGTTGATTCCACAATCACAATCACGATACGATCATATTATATTGTTTAGTTCTACCTACAATTGTTAACTTGTGAGCGAAATGAAGAGTGGTCTATCTATTCCTTTACTTACACCTTTTAAACAAACTTCTCCAGGTTTACTATATCCCTTTTTCATTACATCCCAGACTAAGTTTAAGGTATTAAAACATTTATGTCTCGCAATGAGTGAGTTTGATAACATATCAACTTCTCTACAGTAGGATGAAGCGGCCGGAGTGCGGTGTGACTAAGATCGGGTCGTTATTCCTGTGGAAGACATGTCTGCGGCTTCCTACGATAGTGATCGACAAAATAATAATTTCTTACGTACTTCATCTTGTAGTTTTCTAGGAAGATGTTCCTACAACTGTCCGTTGAGTGCTGATCATGAATGAAGGTGGCGGATAATTGTGGAGGATGTGAAACGTGGGGGTTTGTAGAGAAGGCGATGTGGGATTGCAGTATGCTTGACGGGGTTCTCAAAGTTATCAAAAGCCCTAGACGAGAAATTCTAATACAAGGTAAAATGTTCCATTTTTAGACGACCTATCTAGTAGTAATTGCAGAAAACTGGAGGTTCAAAAACACAAAGGTTGTGCCTATGTTGTAATCCTATAAAAAGCTAGTCCACGTTCGGTAAGCTTCAATATTAAAGCCAATTTCTATCTCAACCCCATCTCCTCATCCAGGATCTCAAGAACTTCCTCACATATCCATCTTTAACAATGTCCGGTGGCGACCTCATGGTTGCACTATCTCTTTCGGCTGCTTTTGTCTCAAATCTGACGCGCTTATCACCCACTCCATGGTCAAACCCATAACTTGTTTTGAAGTACTCAATCAACTTTACGGCAGGATTACGATTTTCTTGACCGAGTGTTGCACTTTTCTGCAGCTTTTGAAGCCATTCAGTGAAAGGTATCGTTTCAAACTGTAACCCAGCGGCACGGAGTTCCTCAAGAAGATCATCCCAAGAGAACTCCTTCGGGTTTACAAGGTTGTAAAAGATGTCAGAGCGTCTAGGATCTACTCCATTCAGAGTTGACGATTTTGTAAGGGACTGAGAGAGCTCAAGGATTGCAGTTGCAAGTGTATCGACTGGGATCCATGAACATTTCTATAAACATGTCAATTTTGAAGATATCGGACGAGACCGAGCGCCTAGTACTTACTTGAGACATAGCCGGTAAGGCTTTCAACGTCAGCGCAGATCGGATGAGTAATGGTATTGACTCCTTATCGTTCCAAATACCGTTTTCAGCATCTCCAACGATTTGGCCGATCCGCAATACATAGGTTTGAGCGCCAGCACGTGCTGCGTTCCGTACGATATGCTCGCCGACGAGTTTGGAATGCGCATATCCCATATTAGATGCGAAAGCGAAGTTTTCAACTGCACTTTCTGGGACTGGTGCATTCGTTCGTGTATTCGATGCCGTAGATATTGAAGAACAGAAAAATAATTGAGCTGGTCCATCCCTTTCAACTGATAGGGAAAAATGTATGAGGTTGTTGAGACCTCCAATATGCGGCTCGAAACTCTTCAAGCTAATGTTGAAGTTCACTGGCCACGCAATGTGGATGATGAGGGAGACCTCCTTTCTCATCTTCTCAATGATCGATGGATTAAGACCCAAATCTGAACGGACCAGATCACTTGTTAATGCAACGATCTTAGCTTCTTTTGCGCTTGAGAGCTGGAGACCTCTCTCTGTTAAGGAATCCAGAACTCGTTGTCTTGGATTCGCGCCCCGGACCAGGCAGTAAACCGTCCCAACATTAGCCTTAGCAACAAGCTGTGCCAGAGTATGGGCGCCCAAAGATCCGGTAGCTCCAGTAATAATCTGTACATACATTAGCTGATTATTTCTTTTGGAGCGAAGGTTACGAACCACTGCTTGCTTTTCAAAGTTCGAATACTTCTTAATTAGTTCCTTCATTAACGTTGACTCATCATTGTGGACTTGGCTTTCTCCTTCTCTAAGGCAACGAATATAATGAGCTAACCGCCGTGCATTCCCATATTCATAAACGACGTTCTGGCCTAGAACTTGGCCATTCAAATGGAGACTTTTCTGTATCACACGCCTCATCTGGATCGCTTTTAAACTGTCAATGCCTGCACTGAAGAAATCCGTCTCTGGGGTTTCCAGTGCGACACCAATGGCTTCCTTGAAAGCCTTCATTAGAAAGTCCTCCAGTTCTACTTGGTCCAATATAAGAGTCCCTTCTTGTTTGCCTTCCAGTGTAGCATACATTTCTTTGATCTCGTCTGCAAACTCTGCGTAGACTTGGGCTCGGATGATGCTCCCCTTGTCAGTCTGTGGGTATTCCACATGTGAGGGTATTGGGATGATCATTTCTTTCGTGATCTGTGAGAATGCTTCAGCACAAGAATTAGCGTCGGCAACAGATGGCCAAATGGATTCGATATAAGCATCGTTAGACATATGGTCGGCTTCCTTGGCACGGAATACAAGAAGGCCGGGTATGGGTTGATCTACGCCGACAACTGCGGATTCCCGGACCAATGGATCTTCTCGAATACGACCCTCGATTGGTAGGGGAAGGACCTTCTCTCCATTCACCAAAGTTATTCTGTCATCAATACGAGTGACATACTTCCAAATATCTGGAATGGTTGGGTGTGGGCTGAATACATCCCGGGAATGCCAGGACCCAGGCGCAGGAAAGTCGGAATTCGAGGTAGAAAGCGCCGGATGCCCTTTCAAGTATACACACTCGTACAAATTGTCTCCTAGTGGGTTCATGTAGACGTACTTCCTAATATTGGCATACAACCGCAAGTAATTCCAGGAGTTGTCACCTTTGGCCCTCCGCATGCTATCGCCGGCAAGACCTGCTTCGGTACTTACAACAAATCAGCTTAAGGACGAGACCTTACGGAGCATGAGAACTTACGTTCCGAACACGACGCCAAAATTAATTCCTTCCTTGACCAAGCGATCCCCTAATTCATCCGGGGTTCGAGCACCAGCTGCAGTTACAACTTGGCAGGCTCTCATTGCATCGATACCACTTTTCTTCTCGGCCAATAGTCCTAAGCAATACGGCACCGCATGTATCGCTTCAGGTCTTATCACTTTCATTACAGCGACTAGATTTTCTGAAGTCAAAGGCAAAGAGGTATTGTACAAATGGGCCGTTTTACGCATCCACATTGCCTGGAGAGAAGTGGAAATACCGTACAAGTGATACCACGGTAAAGCGTTGAAATTATGCAGTCCAGACCCTTGAGTAGGATGAGTCAGAATCGCTCTATGAGAAAGCATGATGGGCTTCGGCAGGCCTGTAGATCCAGAGGAGTGTAATATCAACGCTATCCTCTTGTTCTCTTCCTCCCTATCGTACTTGCGAACGAATGGTGCCTCGCCAGAATTTGGTCTGTCATATTGCCTTCGGATCGGGATTTTGAGCGCCCGTATTTGGAAATCTTGGTTTACCCTTTCAACAGTTGACTTCACTTGTGCCGAATGCCCGTGTATTATTGTAGAACAATCAGTCTTCTTGAGAAGATTGATAACCGCTAATGGGGCTATCCTCAGTGACAAGCAGAGAACGCTGTAACCCAGTCTTGTGAGCGCAAAAACAGAGACTATGAAATCAACATTTGAAGGCGCTAAAAGTGCAACAGTTGCTCGTGTATCCTGTGCCAACGTTTAGCGAGTGCAATCCAAGGCTACTCCGATAACAGCGTGGAGTTCTTCACTTACTGGCTCGAGACCTGAGGCAAGATACACTTTGACTGTAGCGTCGATAAACTCGTCCAGTTGTTTTCCAGTGAAGCGCTCATAGTCATCAACGCTATTCTCAAATCGTGGATAACCCAAGATAGGTGTGGGTGGATTATCAGTAGAGCGGTGACGGACGATGTCGTCCAGTACTTTCAACTCACCAAATGCGTCGTACAACTGCTGCACCCGTTCCTGGGACAGATGTGCCATGTTATCTGCAGAATGGGCGAGGAGAATGCAGGTAAATTAAGTTGGGGTGTGCAATATTCAAATGTGTTGGAATCTAATTCGGAAAGTGCAATTACGTTCCTTCCCTCACTTCATCTATTTACCACGACTTCCAAAGCCCTTTTAACTCGATCAATCTAAACACGTACGGGGTACTCGAACAGCACGAAGCCATGGCCCCAAAATAATCCACCATCAGAGCTTGTATCTGAATTTCACTGAACTATTTCTGCCTACGGGGGAGGCGTACGAAGCGCAATCAGCCTTGATCAAAGCTTCAAGCTCTGGTCAAGTAACGAACATGCAAGAAGCGATGTCTCCACAAGATGGAACCTATAATGACATATCCGCATAACTCCCGAAGGAGTAGAGGAGTACAGATATAGTTATTACCGTTCCTGGTGACGGAGTACTCAGTTCGATGCGGCTGACTTTTGAGCACCCTGGCTATTCCAAAAACTGCCTCCAGGAGGATCTGGGACAGTACACCACAAAGATGCCTTTTGGGAATCGGGTTTAGGATATCGCCCAAAACTTCCCGCAATGCAGTCCCTGTTTGATTTTTGCTTATTTGAGGTGATTACGGAACACTAATCGCAAGGAGACAGCAAATCAACGCACCAACCTCAGTAGCGATGACATCGGTCAGCACCAACTTACTGGACTGGTGCTTATACCGGACAAGGGTAGCTACAGCGTAGGTTCCGCGAATCAGGATGGTCTGAACCTACATAGGCATCCTATTATAAGCTATTGACCTAAGTTTAGCGGCTTAACCGGTCCCGTTTAATTCGCAAAGCTTAATTCGGACGACAACCGATGAAACCATGTGTTTTACTGTACTACGTAACTGATTCAACCACCTTACTAGAATGGAGTCTAACATCCTATGTAACCCGGTCTTAGTTCTTGTCTCTTTTACTGTCACACTACAGAGGCCGAACACCTGGCCAAGAACCCTCCAGCCGTAATGGTGGGTAACAACGCCAGTAGCTGAATCATACCATTACAGGATTGGTAGTCCCGGATGGAAGAACATGCTGAATCTAGCCCGAGCTATTCGGCCGCTGCGTTACCCGAGCGTCTCTGGAATCGGTGCCGACTTTGGCAGAGGGGGTGTGTCCATCACCAACCCGCCCATCAATGTCTCTGCAACCCTTGTGCCATGTACCTCAGCGCGCTCGATTGCGTCCCTAATCAGATTATCTTCCTCTGGCGTCAAAGTCACATTAAACGCTCTTATGTTTTCCTCGAGATACTTGACCTTTTTAGTACCGGGAATTGGAAAAATGTCTTCCCCTTGATTCATGAGCCAAGCTAATGTGAGCTGGCCAGAGGTACAGTTCTTCTTGTCTGCAATTGAACGTAGAGTATCCACAAGTTGGAGGTTCTTGGGGAAGTTCTCTTTCGAAAACCGTGGAATTGATCTCCGGAAATCGTTCTCGTCGAAGTCGTCGATAGACTTGTATTGGCCTGTAAGCATACCACGACCAAGAGGTGAATATGCAACTGTGGCAATGCCTAACTCCCGGCATGTCTTCAGAAGTCCAGGATCGGGTTTCTCAATGTCCATTGAGAAAGGACTATATTCTATCTGATATGCTTGGATCTGGTGGATCTTGCTTGCACGACGCAAGGTGTCTACTCCACACTCGCTCAATCCAATATACTTAACTTTTCCAGAGCTAGGAATTGATCAATCTCGTGTGCGTACGGTTGAAAGCTCAATATCATACTCAACATATTCTTTCATTGTCGCGACAATTTCTTCTACCGGTGTCTTTCCACTAAAACGATGGCTATTGAAGTTCATTCATCAGCTTATACTACGCTTAGGACACTGTCTTTGGACTGGTACTAACCAATAGAGGAGATCAATGTAGTCTGTTTGCAGTCTTTTCAAACTCTCTGCAACGGCCTGATGGATATATTCGGGTTCGTTCCTGATTTCTCGGCCACCTTCGGGAGTGACATGATTCCCAAATTTTGTGGCTAGAAATATCTGGTCCATGTCGGCTTAGGAGCTTTTCTTCTACTTATGGGACAACACTTTATCTCACCTCCGTGCGTTTGCCTGTGCGTTGGAACCATCTTCCAATCAATTCTTCGCTATCACCATACAATGCTGCCGAATCCCAATGCACACACCCAAGCTCGTACACGCGATCTAGAAGCTTAAATCGGTCTTCGTCCAGCGTAGGGACGCCATAGAATGCTACAAAACCTTAACAATTTCATGCGAGCGCAAAAACTCTCATAGGACTTACAGCTTAAACCCATCATACCAAACCCGAGGGCTGGTATTTCGGGGCCATTTCTTCCCATAACTCTAGTAGGCAGCTTGTTTGGCATCTTAAGATATGCGATAACGATAATGGGTCTAAAGATACTTTTCTCGGCGAAAGTAGTGAGCTAGGAGGGATGATACCCGCTTTGCAGACTCTAGAAAATGGCAGAATGACAAAGGGGGGTATAGTCCTACTTATAGACGTATGAGGACTTGTATGCGATCACGTGCACATCTTATCAATTTGGTTTTTTTCCCCATGGAGTTTTCGCTGAATAAGGCATCACTATTTCAAAGGAAACAGTAAGGTATCTTAATGATCGCACTTCGGGAGACAAACTCTGGTATACTCGATTTACTATCTCTCACCTCATGCATTTGCACTTAAAGAATCACTAGTAAGCGATAACCGTAGGATTAGAGCTGAAAACAGGATCGTGAGGTGAGGTGGTCGCACCACCGGGTTCTTATTCAGTTGTACAAAGGTACTTCGCCCCAGATTTCCCAAGGGAGGTGGGGTAGCTGCTTTTGATTCTCATCCTAGATTTCTAAATTCACTGAGCTATTCAGATACTTCTTATTTCCTACTCAACAATGGAAAAAGCTCTCAATTTCTACTCATTCGAGACTTTCGTGGTATAGCAAATTTTCAAGTCACGGACAGATCACGAGTTACGACGAGAGAATGGCAGACATATATGGAACTTTTTATTGATATCGACTATCATTCAGTTCCGACTTAAGTATAGGCCTAAACGGATATTCCTTCGCCAACATTCTCAGTTAGCCAATTCGAGGAAGGTAGACGGCTTCCACTTGATAAGAGTTACTCCGTCATACACCGGCAACAGGATAGTGTCAATCCTGGTGTCATTTTTGCAAAAGGTGTTGAACCTCTTGAGAGCCTTGCCGCACTCCGTCCAGTAGGGTCGAACCTTCTCAGGCAGAGTAGGATTCGCATCTGTACTAATTGTCATGCCGCGGGCGAAGACTGTATTTCGGTTAACTTGTGGAATTCAAATTGCTCAAAGATGCTACTTACTGTTGTCGCACATGATAAATCCATGCGGTGAGAGCAATTGCTTGTCGAGGATGTACTTGACATAACCCTCGTAACCTTCCTTATTGGCGTCGACGAATATGATGTCAAAAGTCCCTGACAGTTTTGCAAGCGACGCTTGAGCAGGCCCCTCGATAAGGGTGATCCTGTCGTTGACCTTGTATTTGTCAAAAGTCCGACGAGAAGCAGCAATCATCTTAGGGTCCAGTTCCAGAGTAATGATCTCAGCTTTGGTAGACTCCGTCGCTTCGTACCATGCCAACGCACTATAACCAGTGAAGCAACCAATTTCGAGGACTACGTTTGTCAACTTGTGTTCTGAGATAAGAAAGACTTTCTAGTACCTCTCTTTGCCTGCTGCCATTCCGCAAGGAATTTCATGGTAGCGCCCTGGAGAGGCGAGGACATCTTATCGGCATCCTCAAATTTCCCACATGTCCACTCCCAAACCTCGTTCATCTCTTTGGAGACATCGTTAGAGTGCTTGGTACAGTATTCAGTAACTGTAGCAGCCATTTCAGGCTGGATAAAAGATGGTCAGTAAGCGTGTATCGCTTTTGAAATTTTACGGAGACTTACCGTGAAGGACAGGACACTGGACAACATTTCTGCGGTTGGATGGTGTCGAAGACTATTTTGGATCTTGTCTAAGGCTTCAAAAGGGTTATCAGGTAGGTTGTTTGAAGAACTGGTGAACAATAGACTCGAGGAAGAAATCTTCTAGATTTAATACACTTTTACCCACCCTCAGTCTCCTCTAGGTATATCCTAATTCTGGCTAGAGCAAAGCAAAGTTCCACAACTCCTTCACCACTACCTCCAGGTAATGCTCCAGAACGATCTGAAAACCTTCCCGAATTGGCACACTCTTTTGGTTGCTCAAACCTGCACTTCTCCATTCCCCATACGACCACGCTCGGATGAGTTCTGCACATCAGCTTTCAGCTTCGACTCTCTTCCGCTGATAAAAATTGACTGAAATGGAATCTTCCCCAGTTACTCTCCCGAAGGAAGCACACAACAGGGATGCTAATAGTTTCCCACTGCACTGTGAGTATGCATGGAGACAAACTCCTTGATAATGGATAAAGGAGTTTAGGAGCAGGAGAATCTTTCCTTAACTACGGTAAGTTCGATGTGACCATTTCAGGAGCTTTTCCAAAAACGCAGTTCTTATCACGGTTGATCTTCAATGCGATGTTTTCTTTCATTCTCGAATAACATGGTACACTTAGGGCATGCGGCAAAATTGTGTGTGGCTGTCGGAATATTACCTCCAAGTCAGCACATAGAGGAACTACTGACAGGACAAGGTTCATCAGGCTACCTTTGTTATCTGGCACTACAAATTCCAACACTGCGACAAATCCATATATCTTACCAACAGGCACATCAGTTCAGCTGCACAGTAAGCCATATCTCTAGGGTTTTGTCAGTGGCGGGCCAAAAGGAGAAAGTACCTGGATTGACCCGAATAATCGGTAGCGAAAATGCCGGAGTAAACGGAGGTACGGACTCAAATAAACTACCCAAATAGGACCAAGAACATTTGAAGCAAAAACCAAGGGCTCACTAAACTGCACCGCAATTATACAAAGATGCAATCGAGTATTACTTACACTTCTATTCTTATAAGGCGGTGAGAAAAGGTACTTATAAGTTTACTTACACTTTTGCAGGCGGTGAGCGTACGGCTGACAGCTCTAGTTCGTGTAGTTGGTCGACAGAATTAGGATCAAAGAACCCCCCCCTCTGTCTTTCGAATAAAAGACGAGTCGTTGTGGAACGTATTGACGTAAAATAAGACAAGTGATCTATACTAAGAATTTACCCTGTTACTCGCCTCATGCTCTCTGTCATGAAACCTGGAAAAGCCTTTCTAACCGTATGGCCTCAGGTAGCATTAGCTAATTTGTCAACAGTATATACGAATATCTGTATTGAACGATCATAATAAGTATCAAGACACAAACGAGCCCCAAGGGATACGTTAGTGGGAATACAAAGAGTGTACTGTGAAGTATTGGCCAACTAGAATGATATGGACTGCGCATATTCCATATTAACCTAATCAGGGGCATACCAACGACATCACGCAGCGACGCGGCAATTGAAGGATCTCATTTTTTATCATCTCAAAGGTCACTCTGCAATATTTGACCACTTGGAGCAATGTTTCAACCTGTCTCTAAGGGTTCAGTGGTCGGTTGAAATGAGGATTGATCTGTTTTGTGAAAGCTCTATTTCATTTCACAGAATCAGGGATTTATCAACTTGACATCATCACGCATATTTCCCCTTCTCAATATCTGTACCAATTTAAACGGAAGTTCTAGCCCAATATCATTTTGATTACTGTAACGTAATTTTTACTGAACCGTCCAGGTCTCATTCCGGGGTTGCAGTTCTATCCTGAACCTATCGAACCTAAACTGAAGGTAGAATGTTATTACATTTCATTCCTTGTCGTGAGTGGTAACCCCTGTCATTAGGGTACTTGCCGTGCATACGCTGGTTAGGAAAAGCTCGACCCCTTATAAGATCTTATGATTTTGATACTCAAGCAGGGCGCCGCTGAAGAGAGTAAGCTAGGGGTACCATGGAGGAGAACGAGGTACAAATATAACTTCTTAATTCAATCTCCTCCTTATGAACACTTTGTCATTTTTGTCTCCCTTGATATTGTCTTTCTAATCAACTCGGTTGCACTATGTCTGAGGCGCCGGCACCGCGTGGAGACATTCCCAAAGTTTTCCAAGCTTCTTCAGCTTCTGCTAATCGTTTGATACATCTGATTCCAGACAAGCTAGCAAAGGCAGTCCCTGACCATGTTCTTTTCTCATACCCGAAGACTGCGAAACCTGAAGATGGTTTCAAAGATGTGTCCAGCAAATGCTTCGCCAATGCTATTAACAGGGTCTGTTGGTACCTCACATCTGTATTTGGAGTCCCAAAGAACTTTAACTCCGTAGGCTACATGGGTCCCAGTAAGTGTATCATTATCATGCTCACACATCTTTCTTACACATTTCAGACGACATTAGATACTTCTTGCTTATGTTCGCAGCTATAAAAGTTGGCTATAAGGTATGTTCTTTAGAAAGACGAGAAAATCATGTTTGACAACAAGCAGATGGTGTTTGTATCTCCTAGAAACAATCTTGAAGGCCATCTCAATGTACTCAAAGGATCTGACTGTCAGATCTTCTTGAAAGCTATTGGGACTAATGTTGATGACATCCTGGGAAAACTGAGCATGCGGACCGCTGTCATCCCTGAACTCGAGGAACTTTTAGATACCACTGAGGTCGATATTTATCCTTACACCAAAACGTTCGAAGAAGCTCGCATGGATCCCTGCCTGGTGCTCCACACCACCGGATCAACCGGGCTACCAAAACCAATTACCTGGAAAGTGGGAATATTGAGCACATATGAAGCTTGGAGAACCATACCACATGTCGACGGTTATGTACCCACAACTGAGATTTATCAACAGTCACGCAGAGCATATACCTCGATGCCACTTTTTCACACTAGTGGCCTGAATGCTGGTATTACCTGGGCTTTGTTGCTTGGTGTGACACTGGTGTATGGTGCACCTCATGTAGTGCCGAATGCAGCATATGCAGACGAGATGCATAAGTATGCAGGGGTAGATGTATCAATGGGAGCGCCTTCTATATACGAAGAGTTAAGCCGTGACCCTGGGTCTCTAGAACGTATCAATAGATTTCATTATGTTGTTGCGAGTGGAGGTACGTATTTGGTCGCCCCTAAAGAGCGTAGCACTTACTTCATACAGCACCTCTGTCACAAAAAGCTGGTGCTCTCATCTCCAAGCATACGAGGATTATATCAAACCTAGGAGCAACGGAGACAGCGTGCCTGCAAAGACTTGCACCATCCATCAATGATTGGGCATACTTCTACTGGCACCCTACACATTCTGGAATCGAGATGCGAGAGACTGTCGATGGGCTCTATGAGTTATTCTTGGTGAAAGATCCTAAACTTGGACTCTACCAAGGGGTCTTCAATACCTTTCCACACATCCATGAATGGTCAATGAACGATTTATATTCAAGGCATCCGGATCCAACAAAACATTTCCTGTACATGTATAAAGGCCGTAAAGACGACGTAATCGTGCTGAGCAACGGTGAGAAAATAGCCCCTGCATTGGTGGAAGCAACACTCATGAGCCACCCGCTCATAAAAGGGGCGATGGTCGTCGGCAGAGGTAAATTTCAGCCCGCCGCTCTCATCGATCTCAATGTAGATCCGCCCAAGGGTCAAAAGGAGCGGCACCAGATGGTGCAGAAATTGCAAACAGTCATTTTAGAAGCTAATGAGCACGCTCCTGCTCACGGTAAATTGGACCAATATCACATTCTTTTCGCAAATCCAAATAAGCCAATGTACTATCTTGGTCAAGGCAAGATTCAGAGGTACAAAACTCATAAGGTCTACGAAAAAGACATTGAAAATCTGTACAAGAGTGCAGAAGAAGCCAGCGAGCAATTTGGACTTTCCAATCTTCCTGTACTAGACTTTACAAGTAAAGTTTCCATTATTCAGTGGCTTCATTTGTTGCTCGCAGAAGTCTCCAGCATAAAGGCCCTCGATTCAGAGCAAGATATGTTCGAAGCAGGACTTGACTCCCTCCAAGTCATTCGGATGGCACGAGAACTACGATTCCAGGCTAGAAGAGCTGGACTTGAAAGGTCTTTGAGTGAGGAACTTCGCCAGGCCACAATCTACGCTCATCCCACCTTAAATCAGCTTGCTGTGTATCTCCTCCGCCAGGGTCAAGCGAAGATAATTCAGAACTGTCAGACTAAGATTATACCCGATACTGAGACTGGAAAGCTTGTTAGTGAATCACCAATTAGGGTTGACGAGCCCCTGAATCCTTTAGATATGGAGTCCATCCTCCAAATTTACGGCAAGGACCTCCCACGCTCCACGCAACAGTCTTCCCCTTCCCCAACAAATAATATGACTGTCGCCTTGACGGGTAGTACTGGCTCTCTGGGATCCTATATACTCGACACTCTCTATGAAGACCCAAGAGTATCCCGTATTATCTGTCTGAATCGGAACCCCAATGCTACGGAGAGACACCGGGATATCAGCCTCAAGCGTGGTTTTAGTCCAATTAGTCCGAAACGTGTAGAATTCCTTCATTCGGATCTTTCACAACCGCAGCTCGGCTTGGAGACATCTGTGTATAGCCGTCTGTTAAGCACGGTAACGCACATAATCCGTAAGTTGGACATTTCTTTGTACAAGTAATCCTTAACTAACACTAGGAGTATAGACAACCAATGGCCGGTGAATTTTAATTGGACTCTTGCTTCGTTTGAGCCCTATATACGTGGTGTCCGCAATCTCATCCACTTTTCTTACGCCTCAACGCACAAGAGTTTCATCCTCTTTATATCAAGCGTTTCTGCCGTTGGAGCTTGGAAGGGTCATGGGTATGTCCCTGAGGAACCTATCTATGACCTGAATGTAGCGAGCAACATGGGCTACGGCCAGTCGAAGCTCATATCGGAGTGTATGCTTGACCGAGCTGCAGCAATCTCAGGTGTGCGATCGGCATGCTGTAGAGTCGGTATTGTTGCTGGACCAGTCGACAAGAAGCTGGGCATGTGGAATAAGCATGAATATATCCCTTCAGTACGTCCTGATTCCACATCGGGCATATATCCGACCTAACCACTCTAGATCTTCATCTCTTCCGCACATCTTGGTCTCTTCCCTTCGACGTTTCCCTCCCGCGACCGGATCGACTGGCTCCCCGTGGACAAGCTCTCGAAAATTCTCCTCGAAATTCTCATCTCTACCTGTGACGAAGGTAAACCTAAGACGTCTAGCACTCCAGACGCACTTACCGGTCCAATTCCCCTCGCAAAAAGACGATTGCACCACCTTACCACAAACAGTACACCGAACCTAACCCCCACCCCCTCCATCTCCTCCTCTCCCACCACCACACCAGCAGCGTCCCGCTCACCGTCCCCTCCCTTATCCACCCCAATAACCGAAACCAGTGAAACCAACCCCCGCCCAGGAACCGAGATGTACCACCTCATCAACCCCACGACCACGATCTGGCCCTTCCTTGTGCCGTCGGTACTCAAGAACTACTCTTCCGGCAAGACCATCCGCGCTGTACCCATCGACGACTGGGTCGAGGCCTTAGCTCACAGCGCAGAAAGGTATGTGGACCCTGAGCGAAACCCTGCCGTTAAGCTGGTGGATTTTTACCATGAGGCGGCGAAGCAGGGGAGGGGGGCGAGGATGTTGGCTACGGGTAAGGCGGAGAGGGCGAGTAGGACGCTGGGGAGGGTGGGGAGCGTAAGTGAGGAGTGGGTGGGGCGATGGATGGAGCAGTGGGGTTTGAAGGAGTAGATGTGGATAAATGTGTCGAGATGTAGATCATTGATGGTTGGGTAAGTAGCTAAGTATGTAGTTTAGGTTTCAGTATGGTTGATATATAGCGAAGTGTGTATCTCTTTGGTTGTTAGCTAATATCGGTCTCATTCGAAATTCAATCTTCCGTTCGTTATTGATTTGCGTACTCAATTAGTAATAATAAAATGATGAGAAAGTAATACTAAACTTCTCGATCATGCCTTAATTATAGCTTTCAATTTATAAATACCACTTATCTAGTAGTAAAAGAGCAAAAAAAAGAAATAAAAAAAACAAAAAGAACTCTCCCCAGGAGGGGAGTCAAGTGAACCCTATTAATAGGATTTAAACTTGAGTAATATTCCAATATTAAGCCATGGGCTGGCGGGACTCGAACTGTGGTTATTGGATCGAGAATACATACCTAAGGTTGTCCTACTGCACCGTGGCGGAATGAGGATTTTTGCTGTTTTAAGAAAGTATAAGCTACGTGTTTCATTCCAGATTAGGAAGTGGAATGTGACCTGGGAAACTGCGTGGAGTGACGTTACTGGTTTGCAAAAGTCCGTTTGTCATGGAGGTAATGACTAATTGTGAGGTATCATTTTTGATGTCTATTCTGTCTGTGATACTTTTACAATCCTATTGGCACACAACTCTACAGCTCCCTCATCCACGAGAATTAAATCATAGAAAAAGAGGCCGAAGATGAAAGTCCAACCTATAATTTCAATTTTCTCTCCTAGCTATTCCCACCATCAATAACATCCCATTCACTATTCTGATCTTTCATCAGCGTGGTACAACTGAAAATCGTTCAATTAAAGCCTTCTCTATTACGTCTAAGCGCTTCTCGGAGACCTTCGCCATAGCCCCTTTTATCGAGTAAAAGAACAAACTGATAAGAAATTCAGAAGGACCAAATCGAACCCCTCACAGTTGAAGGGAATGGAATATAGGACGATGAATTGGGAATACATCTTCACAACATAACTGTTGGTCGGATGGGTGAGACAGCGGATCAAGGGCCGGGTTTAACATGATTGAGAGGCGTTTTCAGTGATGTTTCTTCATAAATGAAGTTCGTAGCTCTGAGAATTATACAATCGCCATAATAGTACATACTTGACTTCTTCTCTGAACGCGAGCTATACAATTCGCATTACCCCTGAAGTCACATACTCGCATTGTGTAACCGGCGAATTATGCTGAGAACGGGACTTGAAACATCCCCATGATAGACTACGGACCCTGAAATTGTTTTCAAAATACCCGAGCCGTCAAATTTCATCAAGTCCCTGGATTAGCTTCCGAGTATATCCTTTGTCTCTTCATAATCATGATTTTAGGTTCCATCCTTACGCTCACCCACCAGCCACCTGCCATCGGTCTACACCATCTTTCCAAATTCTTCAACCATATTACCCAACCTTTCTGCTCCTCAGGACTCGATATCTTCGCCAGTCCCTCCTCAACCGCTTCCTCGACTCCACCACCCCCACTTCCACCTGGCTTCATCACCTCAACGCCAGCAAAACCCCACACCACATCCACAATCTCCCACTTCCCTATCACCTTCTCCGGTCTCTCTGCTAGCGCATAGTCGAAAGTCTGCCAGAAATTTGGATCTAGCAACTTCTCCTGATCCTCGGTTTTGTCATGCTTCCAGACGCTGTGGCTCAACCCTTCAGCATTCTGATCATCCGCCGGATCGTATAATTCAAGAAAACGGGTGACACCTGTTTGACACGCCAAGTTATCAAGGTGCGCAGACAAGCGGCCCGTATAGTAATCCTTGGCTGCTATGTCGTGGAGACGGACTAGAGCTTCGGCGCCCGAGTAGTTTAGACTGGATATTAGGAGGAGAACCGTGCTTATCGCGAAGGAGAAGACGATACTTCCTACTAATCCAAGAGAAAGGATGCGGTGGAGGAGGGTTTTGGATCGTCGGTCCCAAATCCAGGCAAAGCTGCTCGCGGCCACAGCTGTCAGCGCTGGGATGATGTAGATTATGAAACGCCATTCCTTGTGTGGGAGGATAGAGTAGACGCCTACAAATATGAGAGATGGGGCGATAAGTGTTAAACTTTGGGACCGGGTGCTCAGGTTGAGGAGTGAGAAGGGAATGAGAATTAGGGAAAGGGGGTTTAGAAGGAGACGAGGTATAGCATTGAGGAAGTAGAAGTAGAATGGAGATGTTCCCCAGTCTGATGATCTCCCGAGGATGGTGTTATAGTAGAACCCGACGAACTCAGGCCATAAAAAGGGCTTTTGCCAGAAGTAAGAGTCAATAGGGATGGTAACAAAGACGGCAACGGTGGCGCTTTTCAGCCCGGCTACAACAACTTCACCAATGGATATTTTTCCGCGAAGAAGCAGAACAAGTACCACCGCGGCGAGGAAAATGGCAAGCTCAGATCGAAAGATGACGCCCGCGATTGTCAGGAGATAGATACTCAATCGGACCTGCTTCATAGCTTGAGGATTCGCAGGGGGGATGGTTTGGCTTAGGAGCAAGCTACGAAGGGCGAAAGTACTCAGTCCGAATGCAAACATGTTTGGTAGCGTCCGAGATGCATAGTAAACCACGTGAAACTGACTCGCCTGGAGCAAGATGTACCAGTGTCGGGTCGTTTTACCATACGCCTTCTCTACCGCGTTGCTGAATGATCCCAGGGCAATGGCGTTGAAGCTTCCCAAGGTAGCTCGTGCTTAGAATTTATCAGAATTGACTCAGTACCAAATGATGGGGCTCAGAGAATGCTTACCGATAAACTGTAGTCTCCAGGACGCAACAGCCCATGCTGGCCATATCGGTATCTTGGAAATGCCAGCGAGAATCAACGAGCCCACGAAAGTCCTTGGAACAGAACCGGGAAAAGAGGAGTGATCATACTGGGAAATAAGAGTTTGGTTGACATTCTTTATAGGAATTCCAAATGCAGAAATATCATGAATTGCTTGGATATTGAATGATTCTTCAACTTTGGTATAAGGAGCACAGGCAAGGTGGACTAAAATAACAACTTGTAACGTAATATTTGTGAACTCTATCCACACCATTAGCCGTCTTCTAATCAGATGAAAAGCCCGAACTTGTTTTACTTTCTGTTATAACCCATATTTTCCCTAGTAAATCGTTCATGATGTAAGTCTCAAATATTTCGATTGATGCTTCAGTCCTCTCTCTTATGTTAGTCCCTTTGAGGTCATCGCCAAGGGACCGTCATCTCGCCTCGAGACTTCGACGTTCACCTCGACGCGTTTAACTTAGAAAGATGCAACAACTCCCATCTCTCTCATCTATTGCGGTCCCCTCTGTATTGCTTTTAATATTTTTCCTATCTTATAGCTCCCAATATCTTTTTTTGAGCCTCGAACCAGGTCCTCTAAAAAAGCATGAGTTAATCCGCTTCAATGTGCTCCTAATATGCCTCCATATATGTTATCTGCGGTCATGGTTTACCGATCCCGGGCGTGTTCCCAAAAGCTGGAAACCGGCTACCAAATCAAGCAAAAAGTCTGATTCCGCAGGGAACTATATAATCTCCAGCAAGCCTCGACAGCGATGGTGTGGGAAGTGTAATGCCGGAAAGCCTCCACGGGCTCACCACTGCAAAGTGTGTCAGAGGTATATCACCGAATATCATGCTATCTTAGTATACATAGACTGAACATAAAAGATGTGTTCCCAAAATGGATCATCATTGTCCGTGGACTGCAAATTGTGTTTCCCATATCACGTTCCCCCACTTCCTCCGCTTCATATTCTATGCGGTAGTTTCAATGCTGTACTTGGAGTACTTCCTTTACGTCCGAGCAAGGATAGTATGGAATAAGAGACATATGCCCAGCGTGAGTAGCATTTCTGTGACAGGAATAGAAATCAATCTGAGCTGTGCTAATGTATGCATAGTACTATGGTCCCTCTGTCCACCAGCTCGTGCACTTGTTCGTCCTCGTTGTCGTTAATTCTCTCACCCTCTTCGCTCTATTTATAACATTGATTCGCGTGGTTTGGTCCTGGAGCGTAAACATTACAACAATCGAAGGTTGGGAGATCGAGAGACATGAAGCTCTTTTGAGACGAGCACGTACGCTTGGGGGATACCTTGACGGGCCGAACGGTGCCCATATAAGAATAGTCAAGCAAGAATTTCCATATGATATTGGCATATGGTCGAACTTAAAGCAGGGCATGGGGACTGGAAATGTATACCTGGAGCTTCCTATACGCTCCTCACTGACTAGAGAATTACTAACATTTCTAAGATACTAGCCTGGTTATGGCCATTATCGAGATCAAGTTCGGTTGAGACTGGCTTGGAGTTCGAAGAGAACGGATTTGAAGGTGACACAATTACTGACGACCCTGCATCAAGCATTTATTAATGGCGTGCTAGATCCTTCGGTATCTTGGCCTCCTCCTGACCCTGACCGTATTTCACGAGCCACGAGGATTTCGGAACAGGACATGGCGTTCACTTATGGTCGAAAGTACGACGGTAACTATGACGAGAAGGAAACTTTCCGCAAACGTCAAGAAGAGGATTACAAACGTTGGAGTGAGACATCCTCTGGATTTCAGCGCAGACGGCCATTTCATCAGAGATATGATGTTTTTGGAACTTATAAAGAGAACCCAGATGAGCAGACTGATGAAGATAAGAGATCAGAAACGGGTGAAGAAGGCTGGCGAAACTGGGAAGGGGAAAGGTTAGGAGATTTTGGGGTCGATGAAGAAGTTGAATTTTACGACGAAAAGGGGCCAGGAGATGCTGAAGACGACGATATTCCCCTAAGTGAGTTGATCAGACGAAAGAAATTACAGGGCCAGCCATGAGGAGCTGAGGAATTACCCCGCGATTGTTCCAGCTATCTTTAGGGATACCAATGTTGGAATCCGTTTCGTATACATGCAGATAACTCGATGAATCACAACACTTATTCTTATCCAAACTTTGCGTTATCGGAGCTGCCATACTACGCATTCCCGATCCCGTCCTATTGTACTCCGATTTCGGCAGATGTTAACATCTATTTTGAAAGGATATATAGTTTCTAATTCACTATATGTGTAGGTGCCGGTTCGAGTGATCTACATTCTTTACAAGTCTACTAATCGACCAAAAAACGAGATATACACTGCATGCAAAGATGAGTGATCAAGCTACCGAGAAGGATCGCTGGTCTTCTAAGGTATTTCATTTTATAAATCTCATCTATCCTACAAGACGCTTTGTGAATGAAACGTCCCATATGAAAACCGTTATAGCGATAAGTCATAGTACTGGTTCATACATTAACATACGCCAGACCTACACGTCGTCCGCTTCTTTCGTTCCCAAATTAACGAATAAGGTCCTCTCATTCCTACCCGCGCCTGGTACTAGTAGCTTTAACATACTAGACATCGGTTGTGGCGATGGCGTCCTGACCTCTAAACTCCTCACCCTTTACCCTGATGCAAACATCATCGGCCTCGACTCCTCCCCCAGCATGATCGAAACAGCCACCCAGAACTACCCCAAAATTTCTTTCCAGATCCAAGACTGCACAGATCTCCTTGCCGCCATCAAAAATGCCGCTCCCGACCTAGCCACAGAATCCTACGACATCATTTTCTCCAATGCCGCGATGCACTGGATTCTGCGCGAGAAGAGCTGTCGTAGCGAGTTTTTCGCGGCCATGAACGCCCTACTAAAGACGAACGGCCTGTTTGTTTTTGAGATGGGAGGTTGGGGAAATATAGCGGAGCTTCATACCGCCCTCGTCGCCGCGCTCGTTGCACACGGTATTCCAGTGTCCGAGGGGCGGGAGGCGTCGCCTTGGTTCTTCCCTTCTGATCGCTGGATGGAGGAAATGCTTCAGAGTGTTGGGTTCGCGGTTGAGGAGTTGGAGCTAGAATTGAGGCCTACGAGATTAGATGAAAGGAGAGGGGAGGATGGAGGTGTGGGAGGCTGGGTGAGACTTATGGGACAGCATTTCCTTGAAAAGGTGGAGGAGAAGAAAAGGGAGAGTGTTGTACAGTATGTGGAGGAATTGTTAAATGATGTGGTAAAGAGGGAGGAAGATGAGGAAGGAGAATGGGTAGGGTATGTCAGGTTAAGGGGAAAGGGGCGAAAGCTTTAAATCTAGGGATTTCGTATCAGACTGAAAGTGTTGATTATCTAGTTTAAACATAATGTGGATTATTTTAATGAAACGGCGAATAGAGTAGTTTTTTTATCGTCATAAAATAATAAGTTACCTGCTCTTCCGAATGCATGTGAGACAGTGAGCTAGAATTCAACTGACAGTAAGCTGGCTTAATCAGTGCAGTCAATTCAGGATTGTAAAGATTAGAAAGTGTGAGGGTAAATCTAAAAAGCTATCAATTACGCACCGCGTCTGTTCGAACTATCTATATTAGACGCATGAGCTAGCAAATACTTACAACAAGTAAGCGTATATTTCAGTGCCTTTGTCCAGCTCTCCTCATTACTATTGAACGCACCCAACCGTATACTCATATCGTGGATCTTGTCTTTCTGAATGTCGTATGGCATTTTCAATCCCTGGGTGGTATGTCCTCTCGCAGGTGCATGTTCTACATGGTCACCGAGCTGCTTGAGACATTCTAAGAATGCGGTCATAGCGCTGTCGAAGCGTCGATTAAAGAAACCAAGACCAAGAGGCATATCACCCGACCAATGAAGCTCTAAAGTTGTAATTCTCGGTTTCACAGGATGTGAAGGATCGTTTGTAGAAGCGGACTGCGGATATTCGATCTTCTCTATTCTAGAAGTTGATCCCATCGGGACCGGACGGTAACCTTGGAATGTGAAGTTCAACTTTTCCGCAACCGTCGCTAGGAGTAAACATGTCTGACCCCAGGCAGCGTTTATTTCTGTCCAGTCCACAGGGATGTTTGGAAGCTTGCCCAGGCGTAACCCGTTTATAGTCCCAAAATAACCATCGTGGCCAATACAAAAGGTGTCGTTATAGACATTCGTCCGTTGAAGACGTTGTAACTGTTTTGCATCATGATCGAATTTGGCATTTATGCGATCTCGTTCGCTTTGGAATGCGGCTAAAGTGGTCATGAAAGCGTTCCGTTCCCGCCAGAAAGCCTCTTCCTCATCGTCGAGTTGTTGCGCTTCGAGATCCAAGGCAAGAATTTGCTCGTCCAGTTCGGCTTTTTCTTTTTCTAGACTCTCTAGCTCGGCAAATGCTTTCTTTTCTAAATCGAGAATACGGTCAAGCTCTTGCTGGGCCTGTTCTCTCTCTGCTTCACTTGGGATATCTGCATTTGCCTGCCTGAGAAACTCGACGTATGCATCCCGTTCTCTCGTAGCACTTCCTAGGCGTTTCTGCATTCCCTCCACTAACATTTCCGTGCACTCTACGCATATTGGGTGATCAATATCTGACCGAGATGAAAGGATTTCGAACAGCCGGTCCGTCGATTTGATCTTAGTCGAAAGCTGACTACCATGTTCATTGATCAGCGAGCAGTGATTCCCAGCCGTGGAAGTCTCCTGCTTGCGTGCTGTTCCCTTATCATTCTGAACATGGTTTGCGGGCTGTACTAGCTGAGATTCCGTGAGGAGTACGAAGGACATAGCAGGATTATCTTTCAAGCCAGAACGCGAGGTATGACTTAAATTAGACAATACAGTACGCCTGAATACTGGAGTTGTTGCATCACGGGAGACACGGTCATGCTCCTCCTTACGGTCCTGCGAATAGACTGGTCGGTCCTGGCGTTGGAGAGGGGGAGGATGCTGCAGCTGTAGCGAAGAGCTTGTAGCATCTGCAGGACGCTCATATCAGTAAAATAGTACGTCAAAAGGATGTCTACGGAGGGTACCTGTCAGGAGTTTGAAAGCTGCCGGATTCAAGTCATCCAGCGAGCTATCGAGAGTTATGAGGGTTCTGCACTTCTGGCAATACATGGCGGCCATGCTGGAGAAGTTACTCTGAGAGCGAGCAGACACATATCTTGCAAAGGGATATTGTAGATGACAAATGTCAGTTCATGGCTTGGAGGTTCACATCTGATTCATCTCATGCTCGTGCATTACTCAAGGTGATCGGTTGCTCCACGAAAAGACGCCGAGGCTCCGCCCCTAGGAATCCACCCCGCTGAAACTTTGTCATTTTATAAGGCTCCCGCTTTCTAGTCTAGCTAGTCCGTACTATTCTCACTTGATACACTTTACTCCAAAATCACCAAAGTCTCCACCTTACCTGTTTTTATACTCCCGTGTGAATATGACGAGCAATATTCCAGCAAAGTTGAAAGCAGTGGACATCACTCGTTTCGCCCAAAGAGCAGCGCAGTTAGAGAAAGTTAAACCCGTAGCCGCCTACTGGTGTATGTATGGCCCGGGAATACTTAATAGGGTTTAATTCTGACAATCATAACAGGCGAGTTCCATATAGTCAATCAGATACTAAATAAGGGGCTTCATACTGCCGACGATGAGTGCATGGCATATACCACTACCCTCATGGACAAACTGGAACACACGAAAACGCGAGAAGCTAATAATGATGCTATTATCGATGATCTTGCGGCACAAGCGTACATGGAACAATTTGCTTTAGAAACTTTTCAAAGGGCTGATAACGCAGTCCGTGCTAATAAAGCATCAGCGTATGATACCATAAGTTCCTCGCCTCAAGTCATGCTAACCCGAGCTGTCCATAAAGCCAAACCGCGGATACCTTTAGAGCTGCCGCCACATTTCTTGACTTACTGAGCACATGGGGAGCACCTAGCGAAGAGTTCCTTTCGAAATCGAAGTATGCAAAATACCATGCTCTCAGAATTGCTAAGGCTCTGAAAGCAGGGGAGGACCCAAACCTGTCAAATCCAAAACAAGAACCCACGCCAAAGACTGAGGAAGTACCATTGGACCCAAATGATCCAGATGTCCAAAAGATCAATGGCATTTCTAGACCACCCTATGTAGAAGATTATCCTGAACATCGACAATCATCGTCACCTTTTTCAGAAACTCGTATATCTACGGCTGCTACACCTTCTATCCAAAATGCTCGTTCGCCGAATGTCACGATGGGCGATGTCTCACCACTAGAACAATCCCCAATTGAGCGTCAAGGATTGGGCGGAGGAGAATATTTCCCTCAAGTACCAACATTTACCTCTGAGTCATCGGCACCGGGTCTCCCTACTGCCCCTCCGGATGATGGTACAGCAGCGTCCCCCACCGCCCCTGTGTTTATTGATCAACCTCCCCAAAATTTCTATCAGACGTCGCCTATATCACAACCAGCGATATTTCCACAGAGTAATATTCCACCAGCACCAGCTCCGTCTACGCAGACCAACACCAACCGCCTGCCCCTTTATAGAACAGATGACGAGGCCATACTCATGGCGCAAAAGCACGCGAAATGGGCAATATCAGCCCTTAACTTCGAGGACGTCGAGACTGCGGTCAAGGAGCTCAGGATTGCTCTACAGTCTCTCGGAGCAAGATGAAAGCACTTACACCGTTTATTCCAACGAAATCTAAAATGATTAGACCTCAGACTGGAGTTCAACGTCCGGAGGGAAAGAGAGCCATCACGTAGCACCTTTGTTCTCTCTCAATCCCGCAGTCGCAAAAGACCTGACCATGCCGAATTCTAAGGAATACAACAAGCTGCAGGTCCTTGTTGTGATGTATATCCAACCCCTACATGAGCGTAGGAAGGAAGGCTAAATCCGGATTCCCAGTATGATCTGGATAAAAACGCGGACCAAGAGAGATATAAAGTAGGGAAAAGTTTACTAATTGTCCCGAACCTTCTATTATACATTTTCTTCATATACCGCTGTATTGTCATTTCTTCGCTAATCTACGGCTGACCCCTCGAACTAGGACGAAGAGGATCGATGTCGCAAGCGGCAGGGTGTTATTGCAAAGTACCACAGAATTCCGAGTAGTAGTACTATTGTTATTATACTGTAATTTACCTGTAGATATGTCCTATTTGCGAAACAGAAGATTAATACACTCTGTATCCCTTAAGTTGAATTGATGTTGAAGTTCCTTGGCATATCTCGGGAGCCCACCCCAGCCCACATCAGCCCCACTTACCCCCCGGTTGCCGTGCGAACTCCAGCTTTAAGGTAGCTTGCAAATAAGGCTGAGTCGACTGATTTCATCCAAAGCCTTCCATTACCCGCGACGCACTCCCGTCGCGCGTATCTCATGACACTTACTTCTCTCTACCTTTACCCCTTGAAACCGTTTACGCAGACGATATGGTTAGGCGGTTCGTCGAAGGCTCTTTCACTAATGGCCAGTGGCATTGTTCGTATTGCAGAACTCCCCGCTCAAGTAGACCTCTAACAGCCCTTCTCTAGGCGCCTGTAATAAACCGGCGGTACGTCTTCAGGTGAAATCGAATACGGCAAATCAGGGTCGCTACTGTATGTAATGAGTCAATCCACAGTCTTCACACTAACAGTTCATTCAGTCCAGAAATGCGCAACGGATAAGTGCAAGTTTTGGTGGTTTGAGAATGAACTTGACAGGAAGTTACAAGATCAGCCTTCTACGAGTGAGCCATCTTCAATAACACCCAGATCAAGAAGGACAGGGAATCTCTCCTCACCCCCGCCACCATATTCGGAGCTGGGACAGCAAGCACCAAGAACTCCGACGAATCAAAATGGGAACAGGAGGGCTCAGGGTGAAGAACATGCGATAGCTCAGGGCATAGAGTCCGCGCGACAGTTGACATCAGAAAGGGCCTGGAAAGCCCCAAGAACTGGCACATTTACAACTCCTGCGAAAAGGAGGTTCTCCGACATGAATAGGGACGGGAATCACGAGGTGCCTACTCCTGCGACTAAACAAGGGCCGCACGATCGAGCTACCACCGCGTGGACAGGGGCGAACGCAGTCCGTAGGACTCTCTTCCCGCCGCGTACTGAAGAAACGCCCATAAATAAAACTGTACCTGTTCCTCCCTCCCCGGTAACACCAAGCTCGTCCCAGGATAGAGTCACTACTGGCCAAGGTCAAGATATGGTAGAAGAGATATTAGATTTCTTAAAGGAAGAAGGAGTTACACTCAGTGAAGAACCCTATGCAAGGTTCGCAACGTTACTTAAGAGATATGCTCTCAACCTTCGCACGATGGCTAAAGGGTACGCCACCATATCAGTTAGGTTGAGTTGTGCGCTAACTACTGGGTAGCCGTGATGCTGTCAGGGCCGCCGTGAACGCAAAGGAAGAAACAATCAAAGAAATGACGTATCGGATCAGTACTCTGGAAGCGCGGTTAGAAGCAGAGCAAGCAAATACCGCTGCCTTAACAGCTGAGATCGAAGAGTTGAGGTTCGCAAGAGACCATTATGAGACAGGTTGAGGAGAGTGTTATAATCTGTTGTGTTACACACCTACGATACCCCATCTTTTGCTGTTGCACGAGTACCCTAATCCTTTTCTGTCCATGACTCGAATATATGGAAGTTCGGTTCGTTCCTCGTACTTCTCTATCTCCCCTTCGATTTGTCGCGAGCATTAAGAAAGCACTCTCTCGAAATAGTCAACCTTTACGCTTACGAGAGGCGTCTCTCTGAAGGATCACAAGCGTAATTCCGAATTTGAGGTCATCGTATCCTGCAGTAAGTTTATCCAAGCTGCGACTTGGACCTCATCCCTTTTTTCACCCTTTGAAAGGAGATGCCCGACCTAGCTAGCAGTTGCGGTATTTTAGGTTGGTTATACAGCTCTATGAAGGGCACATATCTGGATATAGCTACTGTATCCGCGTGGACTAGGATACAATAGATGGCGTATGCTACATCGGAGCTTGTGAGAAAAGCAAATGTTGCACAGTGCGCCCAACGCCTGTTAGACGGGGTTGTGAAGAAGTGGTTGCAACGGTCGGCAACGCATGATTTTCCAAGGGCCTCCTTAGAGATTGGAAGCACAAAAATTCCTTGCTCGGTAGGCCGGTGTTCAGCTGGGTCGGGTAGAACTACAGTACATAAGACAGGGACGCAGGGTAAGCGTAAGCGATGCCGGGCTATTCGGAGTCGGCACCTTTTTAATCAAAGGCTGATCGCCTTATCAAGTTGTCAAGGCTCGCTATACTTCTTTGAGACGTAACACGTGACTTTGATTCATTGGACTTAGATGCAAACAAAGCAAATTTCCGCTTTTAACATGGATTTAGTCGAGCTCTCAACTAGAACACGAAGCTTAAATTGACCCGCACTTTGAGGTGACCAGTTGACTAGTTGACCACGGTGACCTTATACCATCTCAATTAAGAATTAATTCCATAGTAGAGATGAGGGGACGTAGAAATCATTAGGCAACTTTTTGCACATAAGGTAAGACAGAGGTAGGGATCCTTGAATTGCAATCTGCTTGTTTCCCATTCCTTCTCCTCTAATCATGACGATTGCGAGATTT
The DNA here is from genome assembly GCA_010093705.1 of Patellaria atrata CBS 101060. Lineage (NCBI taxonomy): Eukaryota > Fungi > Ascomycota > Dothideomycetes > Patellariales > Patellariaceae > Patellaria > Patellaria atrata. The sequence goes on from MU006104.1 coordinate 166,683, forward strand.
GTGCGCTTTGCCACGCGCGCTTTGTGCGGTGGAACATTCACGATATTTAGCTACAAGTCCAGATCCCAATTTCACTCTTTCGATCCTGTGTATCGTGCTTCTTAATTCCCTAAACATTCGTTATTCTTTGTGTTCAGAAAAGAATTCGATAAGAGTTGCCCGTAACTCCTTGCATCAAGTAACAAGGCGTGTGCTCAATACCGAACCAGTCATATCACCCAATTGTCGGCTCCGTCGGGGCGAGGGGCATCAACTTTCATTAAGAATATTACCTGTACCGGAAAACTGTTGATCCTGCACGTTGCACTTCTGCATTTCTTGGTACCCCGGTGATATTCGATATAAATCCCGGAAACAAGTGCACCATGGCCAGTTCACTTAAATCTGCCAAGGCCCGATCTACCTGGGCAAGTCGTTTGGTGTTGACAACTCTGTTCATATCTAACCTTCATTGCCCATCATGCGTCAGAAGCATTGAAAACGCTTTTCTGGAACTGGTACCGAAGCCACTCTCGATTTCCGTATCCATACTGTCACACCGAATTGACGTTCGACATGATATCGACTTGACTACGGCAACACTAATCAACACTCTCGAGCTCACCGGTTTCGAAGTCCACAGCACATTTCAAACTACTGCAGAGAACACTGAGCAAATCGAAGTGAAGAAGTCTGATGACCCAATCTGGAAAGAGAGTCTCCATAAAGCAGTTTCCCGGTGGGAAAACGCGCCAAAACCGGAACTAAACGTAGCAACGGAGAAAATGGAAAAGCATTTAGAACAATGTGAGCAGTGTAGGGTTGAGGTGGGATCCAAGGACCAATCCGATGTTCCCAGTAAAACCACCACCAAAATAACATCTGATCATTCAGATATGGGAATAGAGAAGATACCCCAGTTTCCATTCGGTAAGGAGTTCATCGTTGTTGAACAGGTCCCCCAAACCGAGCTCTTCAAAGCATCATTGACCATCACTGGGATGACATGCAGTTCCTGCGTGGCAAGCATCACAATGATCTTGGATGCTTATCCATGGATCGATTCTGTTAATGTTAACCTGCTTACAAATAGTGCGAGTGTTTCTTTCCAGGGCAAGGATCATATCAACACAATCATTGAATCCATTGAGAATGCTGGCTTTGATGCTGCAGTGGAACATCTGGAGGAACTGAACCCATCGAAAGCCCACCCTCCTCAACTTGGTCATGATCGCTGGCTAGCTACATATGCTATTGGCGGTATGACCTGCGCGGCCTGCGTAGGGAATATAACTCAAGCACTTCAGCAGCATGGATGGATTGAATCTGTCGATGTTAATCTGATCTCAAATAGCGCATCAATCGTCTTCCAGGGGAAAGACCACCTATCAACCATCAAGGAAACCATTGAAGATGTAGGATATGATGCAACCCTGGATAATATCATTAATGCTGCAGTAGAGGTCAAAGATGATGTCGCCCGGTCTGTTTCGATACGAGTCGATGGGATGTTCTGTTCCCATTGTCCAAATCGGATTTTACAGGCACTAAAAGAAACGTACGGTCCACGTCTAGATATTGAGACAATTGAAGCTAGCAGGACAACGAATTTTAAGATGTCTTACCTTCCACAGGCGCCAGACTTTACGATACGCCATATTTTGGCGTCTATCGCGGCGCTGAACCCGGACTTCGATCCTTATGTGTATCATCCTCAGTCACTCGAGGACCGAGCAAGAGAGATGCATTTAAGAGAAAGACGCAGGATTCTCTTACGTCTTGCTCTGTCTGTCACCGTGGCCATACCTACATTTCTCATTGGTGTAGTCTTTATGGCGTTGTTCCCAATGGGGAACTTCTCGAGGCATTATCTGATGCAACCGATGTGGGCAGGGAGCGTCAGTCGCGGCCAATGGGCCCTGTTTATCTTGGCTACACCAATTTACTTCTTCGCAGCGGATGTTTTCCATAGACGAGCCCTAAAGGAGGTCTATTCCATGTGGCGCCCCGGAAGCCGGACACCTGTCCTAAGAAGATTCATACGGTTTGGTAGTATGAATATGCTCATGTCTCTTGGAACCAGCATTGCATATTTCGCCTCTGTTGCTGAGCTTTCCTTGGGCGCATCAGGAGCAGTGATAATTCATGATGGCGATTTCTATTTCGACGCGGTTGTCTTCCTCACCATGTTCCTTCTCACTGGGCGTTTTCTCGAAGCATATAGTAAGGCTAAAACGGGCGATGCTGTTGCATCGCTCGGCAAATTGCGCCCAGAACACGCAACACTCGTTGACCCTTCAGCTGGTGGCGATCAAAAGATCGCAGTGGACCTTTTGGACGTTGGCGATATTGTCAGGATTCCTCAGGGCACCTCACCCCCATTCGACGGCGTTGTTGTCGAAGGTGATACAAACTTCGACGAGTCTAGCTTGACGGGTGAATCTAGGCTCATCAGCAAAACTGTGGGGGATGAGGTATTTTCAGGCACAGTAAATCGCCTGGGGCCGATATCGATCAAGCTCACACGCACGTCCGGGAAGTCTATGCTTGATCAGATCATTAATGCTGTCCGAGAAGGGCAAACCAAGCGGGCTCCAGTAGAACGTGTTGCTGACATTATAACCGGAAGCTTCGTACCTATTGTCGTACTGATAGCTGTTACAACGTGGATCGTGTGGCTGACCCTAGGTACCACCGGTGCGTTACCTAAGGATTACAGAGGCGACGATAAAATCAATTGGGCTCTATGGTCTGTAAGATTCGCCATCTCCGTCTTCGTAATCGCATGTCCTTGTGGTATTGGTCTCGCAGCACCGACTGCATTATTCGTCGGCGGCGGGCTTGCTGCTCACCACGGCATCCTCGTCAAAGGAGGTGGTGAGGCCTTTCAGGAAGCAAGTGGCCTCGATTGTATTGTTTTTGACAAAACAGGAACTTTGACGCAGGGTGGTGATCCAGCTGTCCTAGATTTCGAGAAATTGTCTGAAGTGGACGAGAAGACGTTGTTAGGAATGACTAAGAAAATGGAAGAAAGTAGCAGTCATCCGATTGCCGGCGCTATTGCGTCCTACTGCTCAGCCAGATCACCTGTTTCTATGGAACCCACTTTCATCGATGAGATCCCGGGGAAGGGCCTAAAAGGCGAGTTCAGAACTGAGAGTGGAGTTACAGAGGTCATCATCGGCAACGAAACACTTATGGCTGATTTCCACGTTGCTGTTGATCAACCAACTGGAGAATTGCTGGATATTTGGAAGCGACAAGGGAAATCTGTAGCATTACTTGCTATTGCTCCGCCAGTTGCCTCCGATGCTGACGTCACGGAGGCGTCCTCGACTACTTGGATGTTAGCGGCAGCATTCTCCATCTCAGACGCAATACGAGAAGAGGCACGGCCGACTGTCGCGGCGCTCCAATCGCGAGGAATCGCTGTGTGGATGCTCTCTGGGGACAATCATATCACAGCTACCGCAGTAGGGGCAGAAATCGGCATCGATGCTTCCAACATCATCGCAGGTGTCCTACCAGACCAAAAAGCGGAGAAGATCCAATTCCTCCAAAAGTCTCTTCCTAAACGGCGTGGCAGAAAGGGTCGAGCAATTGTCGCCATGGTTGGCGACGGTATCAACGACTCCCCCGCCCTCGCCATGGCCGACGTAGGCATCGCAATCGGTTCCGGGTCCGACGTCGCCCTCTCCTCTGCGTCGTTTGTCCTTATCTCTTCCAACCTAACTTCTCTGCTCGTTCTTATCGATCTCAGTAGGAAAGTGTTCAGGCGCGTTTGGTTCAATTTCGGCTGGGCTTTGGTGTACAATGTCGTGGCGATGCCTATTGCGGCGGGCGTATTGTATCCGGTGAAGACACCGGGTGGGGGAAGGATCAAGTTGGCTCCGGCTTGGGCGGCTTTAGCTATGGCACTGAGCAGTGTCAGTGTGGTTTGTAGTAGTTTGCTGCTGAGGAGTAAGGTCCCTGGGGTTGGATTCAGGGTCTCTAAAGAGGTACAGACTGTACAAGTCGTAGGGGGGAGATGATAGGCGTTGACTCTCTACCATGAGACTTTGATTTGAACTACATGCTGTGTGTAGTTGCTGATATAATAAAGAATGCAGCATGTTTACTTGTTACACCCTCATCCTCTTCGGAATTTGTGGTTACCTTTTGTGAGTTGTCACAGCTTTCTAATTTGGTTGATGCTGTGCTACTACGGTACGGAGTCGGTGAGGTATCTCTCCTTGCTTGTGATGGGTGAAATCAAAGGTATTTATTTATTCGGGAGGTTGAACTGTCAGTGTCCGTCCCAAAGTGGAACTGCCCACATTTTATATGGGGTGCCAATACAGGTACCACCCCGTCAAATTATAGAACTACATTAGCATAGCAAAGAACGCTAGCAGAATGATTACATCGAACTTGTAAAACACGCAAACCTTTACTTTTAAGATGAGGATGGAGTATCTGTGAGTTTTGCTTGCAAGGTATGAATGTTTCGTTTCCTGAATACTGTGTACGGGCAAATGATGGAAAGTCGGCCTGAAGGGAATGGCCGGTATGAATCGGTTTCAGAGAATGCGTGGGTAGCCCATGTCATCGTCACACGGTCCCGACAGCGGGCCGAGGGAAGGCAGATCTGAAATGCGGTGCTTCCAACAGGCCACACTGTGGACGTTTCATCTTAGGTCGTGATGCCAAAGGGAGGGATATGTCATTTACAGGCATTATAGAAATCGTTGCGGATGTGATTCATGAGTTGTTGAGAGCTGAAGTTGATGTCAGCGATGCGAATGATAGATAAAAGATTTGATATGCGGTAGAAGTTTAAGGGGAGGTTGGAATAGATGGATTGGGCTTTAGTGTAAGTGTAATAAACGAGTTGAGCGTGTGTCACGAAACGGTGATTGGTTCAGGGGCACGGCAAATCTCTTTTTCTCATCATTCCAATTGACGTCCCGAGCAACCGCCAAGAGGAGAAGATAGAGTGGAGAGCTGCTTCGTTCATCTTCAACTCCCCTTCAACTCCCCTTCAACCCCCCTTCAACTCCCCTTCAACCCCCCTTCAACCCCCCTTCAACCCCCTTCAACTCAAACAATTCCTCGAATAAACTTCATCCGGGAAGCTCAACATCCTCAATTCTCTCACTGCTTCACTGCAGGACTCCCCTTGGACGCTCGTAAAAAACTAACCATAGTCGCTCGTTGTAACGTTCCTTGTCGCATAAGAATCCACCCGAGTTACGCACCACGGGCACCCCTACAACCTCATCCTTGGCTCCCATCACCTGTAACCTGCTTTTCCTCTCTCACACTGACTGCATCCCTTTCAATCGTCATGTTCTTCGAATTACGAGCTTGAGAATCGAGAAACCAACATCGAGAAACCAACATCGAGAATCCTCGTCGAGCGATTGACTGAGCACCTATCGTCGCGACAAAACGCGCTTCTCATCGCCGCCGGTTCGGGCGATGAGGAAGCTCACTTCGTTACTGGGCTCAACCGAGACCAATCTCGCAACCCTTCTCCTCGCCATATCTTCTCTCACCTTACACAATGTCGCCGCATTCGATTTCAATCCCGTTCCATCTCCAAACCTCGATTTAGATCAGTTGGGCCGCGTCGCTCTCGCTGGAGATTTCGACTCGATATCGCTCTACCAATATGAAGGACAAACTCAAAATGGCTTCTCCTCCAACGGGACTCAATCCGTCCTTGCTCGCTTTCCCAATGGCGTCTTCACCTCTGTATCAAACGCGGACGCTCATATCGAGACTATGTGCTCTTTCGTCGACAAAGCAGGGAGAATGCATGGAGTTGTCGTCGGCGGAAATTTTACTAGTCTAGGCAGTGATGAAGCCAATGGAGTCGCGCTGGTGAATCACACAACTGGATCAATAACTCCTCTGCCGGGATTGAACGGAAGGGTAACAAGTCTTCTATGTGATCGGGATGGAGGTATAGTCTACGTGGGTGGCTCATTCTCCGGCGGCAATTCGACAAATGCTATCGCATGGGTCACAGGATGGACTAATCTTCCCTTCGCTGGATTCAATGGACCCGTAAGATCTATCGTCAAGGGACCTAGGGGAAGAATTATTTTTGGTGGTTCGTTTGATGGTCTAGGTAATACAACCGCACCAGAAACCCCAGATGAACAGGATGTCCCCATTTCTTCGGCAAACATCACAGCAGATGGCAGCTCATTAGATCCAAGTTTCAGCGATCCACGCAATATTGTCTGCAAGACAAATGCTGGAACCGGAGTGGGAAATTCATGGCTTCTGGCAGACAACCGCCCGGGATCCTGGACAGCTAACTTTGCCTTTGGCTTTAATCCCACAAAAATACGCCTATGGAATACTCCCGAAGGAGATCGAGGAACGAAGACTTGGAGATTTACTGCATTGCCACTGGGTGGAATTCTCAACCTTACCTTTGCCGATCCAGAAACTGGAGAAACCCGATACTGTGATCAGACATGTCCTCTCCCAGATAACAACTCCACGGCACAAGATTTCTTCTTAGTAAATAAACCGATTGGCATGAACGCCTTTAGGATTGACATCTCCGACTGGTACGGAAGTGGAGGAGGATTAGCTGGTATTCAGCTTTCCCAAGACGGTATGTATCCTAAACATTTACTGCGTTTCAACTTTCTGTCTTACATATCTAGATATCTACACATTCGCAATTGATGATTTCAACTCACCCAAATGTACTGGCGAAGATGTCGGAGCTTCATCTACAAGTACTGGACCGTGGGCTGTGACACCCTCTGGACAAAGCTCATCATCTTATCTGACCGCATCGTTGACTGGCGATGATATTGGCATCAACTCGGCACAGGTAGTATTTCGACCCAATATCAAGCAATCGGGTAACTACTCCGTGACAGTCTATACTCCAGGATGTATTCAAGACGACACATGCGACTCCCGTGGCAGAGTCAACATCACAGGTGTCATGGGCTCCGGTACTCGCTCCTCGAATAGACCTATGTCAACCGAACTTTTCCAAACCAACAACTTCGACAAATATGACCGGGTATATTTCGGTTACGTTGATGCAACCAGTGATTCATTTCAACCTGCCGTTACACTAGCTCCTAGCAATGGTCAGCAGGGAGATGTCACTATTGTTGCTCAACGAGTTCGTTTTGAATTGCTCTCATCCGAGGCCAATGGTTTAAATGGACTTTTCGAATACAATCCGAATCAGGCCGAAATTGACACGGATTTCTCAGCTTCCGCTATCAATAGAGCTGGAATTGGACTCAATTCACAAGCTCTCATCACATCTTTAGCTGTTCAGGATAACACGCTGTTCGTCGCTGGCGATTTCGAAAACCGCAACTATAGCAATATCTTCTCTATTGAAGGAAACGATATTGACAGTCTTCCGGGAGGTGGTCTGAATTCGGGAGTGTTCACTTTATACCACAAAGAGGACGATGCCTTACTTTACGTTGGAGGTAATTTCACTAGTACTCGAGATAACAGGACGGACGGGCTCAAAGGAGTAGCCGCATACTCGATCGAGGATGGCGAATGGCAACCCCTTGGAGCGGGTGTGCATGGTTTTGTCATGGAAATTGTGCCATTCACCTTGAACTTGACGGCGGATGAACCCGAAGATGTGATAAGCATTAATGGGTACTTTGACCGAGTTCACAAATTCGGTAACAATACAGATTTCCCTGCTCAGAACTTCGCCATCTGGGTCCCATCGCGACGGAACTGGCTCAATAACCTAAATATAAACACGATATCGATAACGGGAAGGCTTACTGCTACAACTGAGACCCCAGACTCTGAACCTCTCTGGGCTGGTAGTGTGTCATCTCAAGGGAATAGTGCGAGCGGTGCCGTTGCGATGACAAATTCTGATCGTTTGGCCCTTCAAAACATTCCAGTCAAGATCCAACCCAAGCAGATATCGACGGAATCATCGCGCAAGAGGGCCATTAACGGACAAAATCTCACTGGAGTAGTCGCCGGCTTGATCCACCAAGAAGGTGGCTTCAATCTAACAATATTGGGAGGTCACTTCACCGCTATGTCATCCAATGGTTCTCAAATCGACAATCTCCTCATAATGGACGGAGATGATTCGGACAAAGTCTTTGGAATCGGAAACAGTGTTGATACTGATTCCACCTATATGGCGCTAGCTATCCATGGTAGCACTCTCTTTGCGGGTGGAATCGTATCTGGGGACGTGAACGGTGATGAACTCAACGGACTCGTTCTCTATGATCTCAACAGCAAGACTTTGGGTAACGATCAGCCACCTGCCTTTTCAGGTTCAGATGTCGCCGTAAACGCTATCCGACCCCGGCCAGAATCAGGAAACGTCTATGTTGGAGGTAACTTTGAATCTGCCGGTTCCTTTCCTTGTCCGGGCCTTTGCGTTTTCGACACGAGCCGGACCCAGTGGAGTAGCCCAGGTGCTGGTCTCTCTGGTAATGTAGCAACTATGGCCTGGGTGACCAAGGACCAGCTCATTATAGGAGGAAATCTCACAGTCGGCGGTAATACCACTACTCTAGCTACATACGATGCCGATGATCAAAAGTTCCAAGAGATCACTGGCGCCGGCAGCTTACCAGGCCCTGTTACTGCACTTACCGCTGCCAATGAAGAAGGTTCGCAATTTTGGGTAGCAGGCCAAGATGTAAATGGAGCCGCGTATCTGCAAAAGTTTGATGGTAAGAAATGGGTTTCTATTGGCGACGATCTGGACCAGGGAACCATAATCCGTGGCCTCCAAGTATTCTCATTACAAGAGGATCACGACGACAGTAAAGTGATGGAAAACGATCAAGTTCTTATGATCCTTGGTACATTAAACATACCCAATTTCGGCAATGCATCTGCTGCTCTGTACGACGGACAGAAGTTCACACCTTTCATTTTGGCGAATACCGCTTCCAATACTGGGGGAAGTCTGTCGCAAGCGTTTGTGCAGAAGCAGAATTTCTTCAAACCTGGTAGTCAGTATACGCCTTCAATATTTGATCTTTTTGAAAATGCTAATTTGAAATAGGAGGCGGTCTTGCAATCGGCTTTATAGTCCTAATCGCTCTCGCCATTGCCCTCGCACTCACCTTCCTCATTGTCGTCGCTGGCATCATTGCTGAGCGCATTCGCAGAAAGCGAGAAGGTTATATGCCGGCCCCGACGCATGCGTATGACAAGACGAGTAATATGGGTCGTATACCACCTGAGACTCTACTGCAGGGCGTGGGAAGTGAGCGATGACTATGAGAAAGATGAGTGCAAGGTGATGGGATGTACAAAAGATTTATAATGGGTCGGCGTCAACGGGGGCGGCTTTTATCTCTGCGTTTTCATCGTCGATCTTTAAGACCGCATTTGGGTGCGGCGTTCTGAAAGGTATCATTAAGGTATTGTCTGAAGCCACAATCGCGCGGCGACTTTTCCTTTTTTGTCCATCAAAAGGCTTTGCTGGGAGCCTTGACAGGACATATGATACCATTTTCCCAGCGGTAATGTCTACTCTTGTCTATTTTTCCTTTCGAATTTCGAGTGGGAATTCGCTATTGCAAAGCTATTACGGCAAATTTTCTTTTTAAGTTGAGTTAATCTTGTAACAATAACAGCTGAAAAGGTCTGGTGGAGGGGATCTATCCAAGGATGAGCGAGTAGGTAGTGAGCGCATCTAGGTAGATTTGAAAATGCAAAAGTACAGGAATTACAATGTCTGATATTCAGAAGTATAAAGAATACAACGTCTGATATTCAAGAGTATAGGAACTGCAATGCTAATATGCAAATTGACCATTCGAACCAATCACAAGACGTCTGGTGGCACGGTGTGAGGTCACATATTCAGGACAAACTAGTTCTACAAAAAGCATGATCTTCTATGCCACGAATCTTCTTTCCCGTCAAGAATCTTTACCTAGTTCCTTCTCTAACTTGGGTATTCTGATGTTCAACGCATATATCAAAAGCCCATCACCGCCTTCAGTTATCGGATAGAAAGAACATCACGTCAGGTCAGCAAACAGGGGAGCTGCAACCTCATCTGCCCCGCTGCGTCATATCCATATCTACCCTACCCACCACACCCATCATCTTCATCCTCTCCCAACATCATCCCCCTATCTCCATTCCAACCACAACGACAAATATGGCAGAACATCCCCCTCCCTCCTCACCAAAAGCTCCCTCCTCAGTCGGTTCTAAAGAAGCCCGACCCAAACGCCCCCCACGCCCCCGCTACTTCCGCAACGACGCCCCCCTCTCCCGCCGGGACCCACACAAACAATTCCTCGCCTCCCTCAAACGGCTCGTGGAAACCTACCCTCCGGAAAAGGTCGCGCCGGGCGGGGGGCTCTACTACGGTCCCATCAGCATCGCTTACGCCTTCTTCACCTTCCACCGGCTCTACCCGGAAACCGAAGTCAGCGGCAAGACGATGGGCGAGTGGAGCGCAGCCTACATAACGCACGCGCAGGCCTTCATGAAAGAATACCCCGGCCCGAGTCCCGCCAAGTGCGGGATCAGCGACGACATCATGGCGCTGCTCGCACTCGGCGCCGCGAGCGCCAAAGACGCCGACATGGCGAAGGAACTGTGCGAGTGTGCTGATGAAGTCCTCGACGAGGGCGCCAGCAACGAGTGGCTGTACGGGCGCGCCGGGTTCCTGTACCTTTTGCGTCTCGTGCGCGCCAGCTTCGACGACGACGACGACGACGGCGGCGGCGGCGCCACGAAATCCCTGCTCGATGAAACGGCGCAGGAAGTCATCGAGACCATACTGTCGGACCCGCGGCCTTGGAAATGGCACGGCAAGGCGTACATCGGCGCGGTCCACGGCGCCATAGGTATAATAACCCAAATTGTCCTGACGGACGCGAAGTACGCGCCGAAACTCGAACCAGAGCTCGGCGCGCTATTGTCGTACCAATACCCCAGCGGGAACTTCCCCTCCTCCATCCCGCCCACGCGCGACAAATACGTCCAATTCTGCCACGGGGCGGCCGGTTTCGTTTCCTCCCTGCTCACTCTCCGCCCTTACTTTCCGCACCTCGCGCCGCGCATCGACGCCGCGGTCGCCAAAGGTCGCGCCTGTGTCCTCGAGCGCGGGTTATTGACCAAGGAACCGTGTCTCTGCCACGGCATCTCGGGGAACGCATTGGTGTTGGAGAAGGAGGACTTTGAGCACTTTTTGAGTTATACGACTGGTCATGAGATTAGGAGTATGGAGAAGGATGGCATGATGGAGAGGAGTGAGGACCCCGCCAGTCTCTGGTGTGGGGAGGCGGGACGGGCGTGGGCGTGGGCGGTTGCGGATAAAGGGCTCGAGAGGACGTTTTTGGGGTTTAATGATATTTGAACGTGTGGTGGGTTTGTTCTTTGTGTTCGGTTGGGGGTGTGGTTATGGGGTTGGGGGAAAAGGGTATTGGGAAAAGGGGTTTAGGGGAAAGGAAAAGGGGTGCGTGTGTGGGTGGATGGATGGATGGATAGCCTGATGATTGATGAGATATGATCGGCATGCGAACACGGTATTTCCCACACGGAAACCCGATTTCCATTTTCTCCCCTTTAGACATCTTTATTTTTGTTTTACTAAAGCGGGGGAAGCTTGGTTGAGGAAGCTATCATACTTTCCCCCTTACCTATACCAGAACTATATCACCAGAGTCGGAGGAAGTGGAGGACTTTGCTGAATACAAAGAATTCGATTTGATATGAGCTTAATGTTTCACTCTATTCTCATCCCAGGGATTTCTGTAGAGATGACCCCAGTTGCATATCATACCTAACGCCTCACATGTCCCCCAGCCACGATCCCTAAACCCCAACCTAACCCAAATAGAATCTACCATACAAACATCACCCTTTGCCCCATACCCCCTACCCCCTCCGACTAATCCTCTCCAACTTCGCTCTATTCATAGCAATCTGATCATCCACGCGATCCGTCTTCCCCGTAATACGATCAATATGACCATTCTGCTCATCGACCTCTCGTCCCATCGCCAAACTCAACCCCTTCAACCTCCCCGCAGCCCCATGCAAAGCATCCAAATTCGCATCAATCTCATTCTCCATGTCCTCGTCCTCCGAATCCGCCTCAAACTGATACTTCGCCCGTTCCGCCAGGCTCGCCGCCTTGCTCCGCTGCTGCTGCTGTGACGACCCGGCAAGGGACCGAGAGGACTGGTTGTGCCGCGATGCGGTCTGATAGGCGGCTTCGCGGGTGGCGTCGCGCTCGGCGCGCTCGCGGTGGTGCGATTCCATTATCTCGGCGTCGCGCTCCGCCCGACGGGAGGTGGCGGTGAAGGGGTTCTTCATGTGTACGGCGAACATGCTCCTGTTTAGTGTTTTGAGCTCGCGGGCTTTGTCTTCAGCGAGGCGGTTTTGGTGGGAGGCTAGGTCGAGGTTTTTTTCGGTGCTGTGTGCGGGGTTAGTCGGTTAGTTTGGGTTTGTGGGGTGGGAGATATGGGGGATGGGGATAGGGATCGGGGATGGTGGGGAAGGTGAATTGGATTATGGGAGGGGGAAAAAACTCACTTGTGTATCCTCTCCCCTTGCTCAGCGAGTCGAGTAAGCGTGCTGCGACCTTGTTCCTCAGCCTGCGCGGCAAGACGTAATGCATTCCTTGTGGACGAGACATCCTGCTGCTTCATGAAGCGGATCTGCTGTTTCGACGCCTGGACATCCTCCTCCTCTTCCTCCTCGGCCGTGAGCTGGCGGTCCTGATACGCGCCATAGCCTCCCTGGCCCTCGGTGCCGTAGCTAGGACCGCGGCCGGAGTCTTGCTCCAAACCCACGCCCTGCTGTTGCTGCCGCTGCGTCGTGTTCCCGAAACGGTCGTCGTGTGCGGTGGTTTCCGTGGAAGGGGTGTTTTGCTGGCTGTTGGCCCGTCCTAGACCACCATATCCGCCAGCCCCGTAGCGAGACCCGGTTGTAGATGAAGCCTCGCTCCCGCCGCCGTATCTGTCGTTGCCATACCCGGTCGGTGTACCGTACCCACTGCTCGGTGCTGCGTACCTCTCGCTCCCATATCCACCAGGAGGTACAGGCGATTTCTCTTGGCGGAACCTGTCATTGCTGCCGTCGTAGGGCGGGGGATTCTGGTCTGGTTTAGCGTAAGGTGAGGGTTGACCACCGTACGGGTCGTTGGCGGCAGGTTGAGCGTAAGGGTTGTTGGAGCCAGCTGGGGATTTTGATTTGGAGGTGCGGGAGGAGAAGAGGGAGGAGCTGCGGGAGTCCTCGTCTAGGGAGGGGGTGGAGGAGGTGTCTTTGTCTTTCTTTTTGAAGCCGAATTTCTTCATATTGGGGATTGTTGGATTGCGTGTGATTTCTGAAGGCCTGTGCTTGAAAATCAGGAAAGATATGGAAAAGAATTGGGGTTAGGAGAGAAGGGGGAAAAGCTGTTGGTTTTTTGACTTTTTGGGGAAGCTCAGCCCCGCTAGCTTTCGTTACAGTCGGGTGTGTCAGCTCGTGCTTCGCCTTTTGCTGTACGCGACTGTAGATACCGGGTTTTGTTAGGATCGAACAACTACTTTTTGCCAATATATGCATTAATTAAGAGTTGTTGATATACATTAGAAGTTGTGTCTACGTAGTGAGAATCATTACACCAATTCGTAGAACGCTGGTGAGTATCTGTAGAGTGTTATGGTCGATTTCTTGCCAACCTCGCCTCTGCTCCATCAATACGTCTCCGAACAGCTTCAATTAATTACATTGTGTAGGACTTATTCCCATTAATCTGCATTGGTTTGCCACCGTCGCTCTGTTCATCCCAAGCCTCATACTCTTCCCTCGTAAATACTTCGTTTCCTTCATACACAACGGGAAACGGCGTCAATATCCTACTAATATCTCCCCACCATACCTCACCAAACCGTCTATACCAATCCACCGTTGCACGTAAACCTTCATCAATAGATGTTTTCTGCTTCCACCCTAGCAGTGCAAGTTTAGATCCATCAGTGGCGTATCGATGATCGTTGAAGGGTCTATCTTCCGTGTATTGTATCCACGAACGTAGATCTTCTGAAGTCGAATGCGGAAGGTTAAAAAGTTCGAGAAGTCGACGGCACATGTCAAGGTTGGAAATCTCGTCTCTCGAATCGATGTTGTAGATTTGGCCGATAGTGCCTTTGTGGAAGATAGTATCGATCGCGTCTACAATGTCTCCTGCATAGAGATAGCGGCGTGTTGGTGACCCATCTCCATGAAGAAGAAGCCTTCGACGACGGTGCAGGAGCATGGCGAATTTGGGTATGATTTCTATTCATCGTTAGTCATGTATCTTCACACAGAATAGCTGTTGGAAGGGGTAATTCACTTTCTGGGAACTGGTGAGGTCCATAGACGTTGTTACTCCTCACGATGATGACCGGTAACTTGAAACTCTTGAAGTAAGCATTTACCATCATCTCTGCCGCAGCTTTACTCGCAGAATATGGATTGGTAGGAGCGAGAAGACTACTTTCGAGTACATCGTCTCCTGCTGCATCAACTTCTCCGTACACTTCGTCCGTAGAGATATGAATGAAGCGCTCCACCCCCTGAGCCTTTGCAGACTCTAAGAGTACATGAGTACCGTAGACATTAGTATTAGTGAACTGGTAGGAATTTCCAAAACTGAGATCCACATGAGATTGAGCCGCGAAATGGAAGATGGTGTCGATGTTGTATTCCCGAAGACAACGTTTAACGTCAGTCGGGGAGGTAATATCACCTTGGACGAAGGTGAAATTGGGACAGTCTTCGAGAACTCTGGTATTGTTCAGAGAGGAACAGTATTCAAGCTTATCGAACGATATGATACGATAGCTTCCGGCATATGTTAACGTGAGATGGCGAACGAACCAACAGGCGCTAAAGTATGATTAGTTTTGAACGGTAATCTGGGTATAATATTGATATCGTACATAAAACCGGCACCTCCAGTTACGAGAATATTAGAAACTCCAGGTAAGGGGTCGAACTTCGTCGTCCCTTTCAACACAGGAGCTCTTGTCCAAATGCTCGAATCGACATATGCTCTAGGATTGAGAACTGTAGAATTACGTCTACCTACCGAGTGTTAGTTAGTCCTAAGAACTCCGGGATGTCTTGGATCAGATTTAGTTACCGGTAGATGGATGTGTATTTTCATCTTGAAATTCCGTTATCGCGGTCATACTTGTTGAGAAGATTTTCTTGTACGATAGTCTACTCTAGACGGTTTGCTATCCCTTCCAACGTACACCAGTACTTAAATTTCTAATGTAGGGGGTTCACATGATCGATATCCATATAAATAGTTTTGAGTATCCAACTCATTTGTTGGAGACTTGGGTCGCATCGTGTATCGCATAATAGTTCAAAGGTTGTTTGAAACATCAACTAGTAGAACTACTTTAGTATCCCTGCATGATCGGCAGCTCCTATTACTTTTGACCCTAAGGGGGGATATTCTGATATAGGAAGGCCTGGTTGGATTGTAATGCAGAGTTATAAAATACAATTCAGTTGAAATTTGCATCCATCCAATTAAACAGCCCTTAATCGTATGCTTCAATTACCGCCATGCGCCCAACTTTCTTAATATTACACGTTCAAATAACTTGCGGGAGTTTTTTGGACCGTTGTTCCACGAATCCCGCTTTTTGCATTCAGATCTGTCAAGCTAGGAATGATATATCAGGAAGACCAGAAAAACAGATGACCGGAAAAGTCACAGGTCTTAAGATCCCTAGAACGACTTTAAGCCGTCTTACCAAGCGTTGACGTCGAAGTATTCCTGTTCGAGAGGTTAGTAAACCTAGTAGTATCCTTTTAAGCAGTAGACACTTACTTCTCCAAATGGTGTCACAATGACCGTACGATCAGCGAACTTTCTACCAGCAAGAGAGGCCATGGCCTTCTGAGCAGAAGAAGCAGATTCAAACTTGACGAAAATCTTACCAACACCTGGAGCAGGTCTACCCGCGGTTGGTCGAGGAACTTTGATCTCTAAGATCTTTCCATATTTGCCGCATTCGTCCTGAACGTCCTGGAGGATATCTATGCGGTGTTAGTTCAAAATGATTACAGTGAGGAGAACGAGGAGTGCATACCCTCGTATTCCTCTCCGTCCATAAGTTCCTCCATCGTTACCATGTTCATCAATTGAATAACACGGCTTTGTTCGAGTTCTCCGGTAGAAGTTCCAGCGAGCAAGGACATTGCGTTGATATTCATTTCCAAACCACCAGCTTGCTGAACACCAATACTAGCACGCTTGACACGAATTTTATCCTCACCAAGTTCCATGTTGTCCAAACCCTCAACAGCAATTTCTGTCGTTGAAGGATCGAGGTATTCACAGAATGCAATACCCTACGGTTGTTAGTAGAAAGAAACGTATTGTATACAACGAAAACTTACCCTTGATTGTTCCGTATCTGCATCTTTAACTAGCACGAAAGATTTCAGCTCTCCAAATGAGGTGAGGAGCTCGGTCACTTGCTCATCAGTGAGGTAGACGGGAATTCGAGTGACACTGATTTTGTTGGGAGAATCCCTAACAACGGACGAGACATTACCTTCCGCTTCTTCATCCTCGCTTGGCGCAGCTGGAACAATGTAATCCTTGGGACGTCGAATAGAAAGACCACTCCTATCTGGGCTATTTGTCCCATTCGAGGTCATCATGTTATCGTCATCTTCCATAGTAATGCCGTCAAAAGCCATAGCTACCGTAGCATCTTCTGCGGTTTTAAAATCTAGTAGAGCATATTTACGGTCCTCGGATAAAAATGCGGACACGCAAGGATCAATTCCGCTGACGACATTGAGTCCATTTAGCTGTAAGTTGAAGAACTGTTGAATAGAATCTGCGGTAGCTGAGGCTGGGATATTGTGGACGAAGAGTCTTTTTGCCTGGCGAGCGTTAGAAGGTTTTAAAGTAGAACTGCTTGCTGCTCCAGCAGGTTGGTTCATAAACGCTTGAAGACGACTAGGATCCATGGGTTGTTGTCGAGGCGCACCGGGGAGAGGAAACATGCCAGACAACTTCGCCTGTTCAGCAGTAACTTTCTCGTAGCCAGGAGGTTTGATGTCCCATTGGGTCAGTCTACGGCGCCTTTCAAGGACAGAAAGGACGTCGGTGAGATCTGGTGTAGGCTCTTTCTTCTTGGGTGGTGGACTTGCACTCTTTTTCCTCTCTGCTCTTCCTGGCCCACCCAATATGTCCCTGTCTCTCCTGGCACGACCACCGCGATCATCAAATAGATCGCCACGGTCTCGACGACTAGGACCCTCTTCCTCTCTTCTAGCATCTCTGCGCGCTGAAGCTCGATCTTTGTCCCAAGTACCCGTACGCTCTTCACGTCTATCCCTACCTGAATACCTGTCCTCGCGCTCCCTCTCTCTATACTCTCGGCTAGACGAATAGGTGTCTACTTCATACTCACGGCGTGAACTTCGATGGGCTGGGGACCTCGATCGACGACGTCCGGTACCGCGATCGCCACGATCTCGTTCTCGATTTCTGTCCCTGTCTCTGCGCTCATCTCTATCTCCGCGTCCGGACTGCGACGTGATCAAGTTAGTGGATATCAAAACGCGTCGGTTACAGTTATCGTCACTTACGAAGTGATCTCGTGAGGATCCATGTCGTGGAGCTTCTGTTTTATGGTTAGGAAAAACAGAATGATTGGAGTCGGGTTTCTAACCTCTAGAAGTATAATTGTTACCGTTCATGATTTCGAGCAACTGTAATGCGCGGTGCGGCGCGGGAATAGACAGATAGCCTTTTGTAGCAATGCAGCGAGCTTGTAGGAGTTTCGCGATTTCTAGGCTAGAAGCTAATTGAAGAAGTAGTAGAAATGCATCCACTGATCGGGTGGATGGGGTTCAACGGAGATCGATAAGATGAAGGAATAAAAGCAGAGCCTTGATGCTCATAAAAAGTGGTGCTTGAAGGCAGAGGTCAGGCAGTTTGATGTAGGGCAATGAAAATTAAATTTTGGCGGTGGTATTTAAACGCAGAAGGGTAAAATGCACCTTTAGGTTATGGGCATTGAGATCGCTGCGGCCCGTGTTTACAGGGGTTCACCCGTTGCCTTCAAGACCTTTACATTTAATAGTCGCAAGGCGCGTACAAGGTACCTCGAGTTCTCAAAATCCTCACGCAGTTCAGGATGATTCACATACGCATTGGAGATTGGCATAAACTACCAGTTAGTTTGAGCGAGCTCTGTATCAATACGACACTTCGGTGCGGCCAATCATTCAGGTAATTCAGTACCAGTTTCCCCCTTTACGCGAACTTAGATCTAATGTAAAGTAAGATGGAAGAAATCCTCAGAGGACGAATGGTCAATGGCTCTTCATGGACGGATTTTATCCCTTCGTCAAGACTCGGAGTATCTACATTACCGTGCAATATTTCCCAAGCCCACCAATTCACTCCCAACGCCACCACCCTCGAACTCAGAGGTAGATGAAGACGATACACTGGCATTGATTAAGCATTATCTCAACTTAGAGCCAAATCTGGCGGATCTATATGCTCAATGGGCGTCTGCGGACCCAAATTTCAAGAAGAAGGCGCCAAATTTTACTGGTGTACGAATACTCAAACAGGATGCTTGGGAAGCTCTAATTGGATTTATATGCAGTAGCAACAACAATATTTCACGGATTTCGCAGATGGTTGAGAAGTTGTGTGTTCACTATGGACCACTAATCGGTCATATTGGAACCCAGGCATATCATGACTTTCCCTCTCCTAGCGCTCTCACCGGTCCGAAAGTGGAGCAGCATCTAAGACAGCTCGGTTTTGGGTATAGAGCTGGTTATATTTATCAGACCGCCGTCGCCGTCGCACAAAAAGAAAAGGGGTGGCTAGATGCATTGCGAAATCCGGAAAGTCCAGTACTTGGTATAGATCCAAAGCCCGCGGGAGAGATGATCGAAGGTGGACGCGACGGTTACAGACGTGCCCACGAAGAGTTACTAGCATTAAAAGGAGTGGGTCCAAAGGTTGCCGACTGTGTATGCCTCATGGGGCTTGGATGGGGAGAGTCAGTGCCAGTAGACACGCATGGTATGCTAGATTCTAGAATAATATCATCCCTACTGACTCATTTCAGTATGGCAAATCGCCCAGCGTGACTACAAGTTTGGTAAAGGGAAGAACAGTAGTTTGACCAAAGCAACGTATGATGCTGTCGCGAATAAGTTCCGTTCGTTGTGGGGCAAAGAAGCTGGATGGGCACACTCAGTTCTCTTCACGGCAGATTTAAAGACGTTCTCTGGACGTCTTGTGGCTAAGGTAGAAGTTAAAGATGAAGTCAAGATTTTAAAGACCGAAAATGAAGGCCTAGTCAAGGAAGAGACCATTACTGAGACTGCCGTGGTGAGTGTAAAGAAGAAGACCAAGAGAGAGTTCGAAGAAGAGGAAGAGCAAGTCCTAAAGGTTGAGGAGACGACTACTAGGAAGAGTAAGAGGAGGAAAATAACGTGAGAGGGGATTAATGGATCTATGGAGAGAGGGAAGCAGATCAAGATGCCCTTGGATTCCTTCGCACGATATTCGATCCTCGGAAACTCCCGTGCTTTGACGCACTTCGTCACGAATTTCGAACATGTAATCCGTACTCTCAGAATATGGCTATCAAGTCATAACGTGCGTTGCTTCAAAAGAGCATGATCATTCTTTGAAAATATGAGGAGTGATCCATATATCTCATTTGATACACTGAACGAGAACTTTTGGAAATGCTGTTCAAGAAAACAGTAGAAGTACTCTTACTGTTAGTTAGCCTTGTTACATTGAGGTCTTATTCCAATCTTCATGAGCATATGCGCCTTTGTGCAGCAAGTCTTAAAAGGTAAGCAGTAACAGTCAAAACATCATGCTTTCGACAATCGAACGAATGCAAGTTCAAGGTTAGGTTACCTATTAGGTTGCGTAAGCAAATGTAAGTCAATATTCTACCTGGTAGTCTTTTGGTCTAATAATACCATCTTTTCCTCACCGATTAGTTTTACTACATGCATCAGATCGAATTGTTGAAAGTCCTTGCTTACGACTTCACTTCGCTTTAGGGATCTGGATTACACTTTATTTCCAGAAGTAGAGAGTGGAGGAGACAGCTATATAGATACGATTCCATGGACTTGATATTTCTTATATGGAAAAGGAGGCTGAGTCGTTCTTGTGCATCCAAAGGGTTATCACATGTATCAGCAAAGAAGAATTCCCCGCCTCGCGACACAAATAGCAACTCAGCCTCACCACATCCTCGCTTTGTCTTTCCGTATTACCTGTCGTACCTCTTCGCTTTTACCAACCATCGAAGAGCATTTTCTTTTTTCTCGCACCCTCAACGTCTCAGCCGCGTTCGGGCTTTGAACAAACACATACGTAGCCTGTGCCCGATACCCGCCTTAGGACTCTACATCAGCTCCTACTCTTCCAACTTTATCCTTCTCATCGCTGCTCTCAGCTCTTCTTTCAACTCTCTGATATAGCCATCGCTCAGTCTGTCGATCAAGCACTAAGGTAGCTCCATACCAGATCGATCTTATTTCCCCGAACCCCACCACGCCAATGAACGGTGCCCCTCTAAAGGTTGCTCACATCTGAATACCTAATCACAACACGCGACAACCCACCTCCCCTTCTCACAAACCACAAACCCTCCAGCTCTCATAGCGCCCACCTCAACACTCCAAAATGACAACCTCAGACGCACCTCCCTCCTCCGCCACCACAGACACCCAAACCACAAAACCAACCACCTTCCCACACCTCACAACCACGTCCGCGGCCTCCATCCCCTCCATCGCCACCTCCACTCCCGCGCTAAACCCCGAACCCATCGAGCTCGACTCCTCCCCCGTGTCCAAACCCACGAACCCAAACGGAAGCCGCCTCACGAGTCCAGACGAAGACTTCGAGGTCCTGCGCGAGTTCGGCGGGGACGAAGGGTTGGGCGTGCGAGAGGTGTGTCTTCCCTGTCCCTATCCCCAATATACCACAACCCTATTATCCAGCCCCATATAAACGGCAGGGAAAGGTAAACCGTAGCTGACACGAAGCAGAAACGCGCAGCCCTCCTCTCGGCCCGCAGTCTCGATCCCGCCGTCGTGGTCGATATCCCGGACGTGCCGGCGGCGGCGGAACTGGCGTTCGCGGATGCGGAGGCGAGGGACGGGAAGGCGAGGGCTTTTAAGGGGGATTCTGGGACGGCGGGGGCGGCTACGAGTGCGACGGGTTTGGAGGGGGTGGTGTGATGGATGCTAGGGACGAAGGTGGGAGGGTGTTTGTATGAGTATTGGGAAGGATGATGGTGGAATTTTGTTTTTGGGTTCAAAGGGCTTTTTCAGCAGTGGGCGGGCGAAGGAGTTTTGGGGGATGGATATGGCTCGGGATGGATATCTATGAGGCATGCGCCAGAATAGGAGAGTGAAGTTTATGATAGTGTTTAATCAATCCAGTCTGGTGTGATGATGGGAGTTACAGTAAAGATGTTTTGAAAGAATAACGTAGGTTCTGATTTTTTTTTATTTTTATATTTCCCTCTCACTCGCTCCACATCCTCTCATTTACAATGGAACTACTAGGTCGGATGTCGTTATTCACATGTTGCTGTGAGACTAGATATAAACATACAAATCCATCACTCCATCGTCATGTCAAACATATTATTCATACAATTCCCTCAAATCCTACAACTGTAGCCTAAACGTAGCAACCTCAAAAGCTCTCAGATCCACTTTGATAGCCATACCATCTTCCACAATATCAACCTCATCCTCGTCATCCTCCAGCACATTGCACTTGTAAGCTTTTGATATTTGCAACTTACCCCAATATAATTTACCCCTAGCTCTACCACCAAGGGAATCGTAGACGCGCAGTATAACACTTCTTCCTTTGCGGGCTGGGAAATCACCCGCGGAGACGTCCTCATCGTCTTCGCCGCGTTTAACGGTGTCGATGATGAGGCTCTTGTCGCCGATGATGTTGAAGGCGGAGAGAAGCGGGACGACAGACTGTTTATCGGGGTGAGAGTAGACTTTCATTGGATTGTTGAAGTTGAAAGCTGTGCGAACGGTACGATGATCGAGGGGTCCTGAGTGGGGAAGAATGGCATAGCTAATGTGATGGCGGCCTATGTTGAAGGTTAGTATTTAAAACTTAGTTTTGAGTGAGAGGAAGACAAGGATAGACTGGTGCGAAAAGGACTGGTAGATAGAGTAAAAAAGAGATGATTCAGCTTACCCATATCGGCGTGCGCGTCCGGCGCCTTTGGAGCCCTTAGCAGACTCAGCCTCATCAGGTTGCCCACAGTAGCGAAACCATACTTCGAATCGTTCAGTATGCTAACACCATAACCGTTCTCCGACAAATCAGCCCACTTATGACAGCAGACCTCGAATTTCGCCATATCCCAGCTGGTATTGTAATGCGTAGGTCGTCTCACAATGCCGAACTGTGTTTCGTACGATGCCTCGGTATTCATCACATTGACCGGAAACTCGACCTTCAAGAACTTCATCGTTTCACGCCATTCCACTTCGCTCTCCAGCTTTACGTATGCGACGTCGTCGAAGCAAGCCCCGGAAAGACTGATGGTTGTCTTCACCCAGCTCCGGTCGCTAATCTTGGTTTCAGCGACTAAACTGACGCGGGCTGGGCCACCTTCCACTACAGAGACCTTATGGACAGGTAACTCCGTTCGTGAATCGAGGTGGTAGACCTCAACGTCCCAGGCCTGCCAATAGAGGGGCTTGTCATCAAAAATAACTAATTGTCCAGCTTTCTTACCCTTTGGGATGACCTCACGCCGTGCCTGGATATCGTACAGAGAGGTAATGACACCGTCAGACACTTCTACCTCAAAGTGGCGGTTTGCGAGTTTATATACCCCCTTACGAACTTCTTCAATTGACGCGCCAAGAACCGGGTTTGGGACACTCAATGGAAGTAGCGAAGGGTTATTCCGTCCGCCACCAGAAACGCAGTATACAGGACCATTTGGGAATGGTGGCATCTTCACAAGCTCACATCGTGACCAACTAAGTGTGTTGAGAGGAACAGATTTATTCTTGATCGAGAAGTTCTTATCAAAGCCAAGTTCTTGCAGTGCTTCGGTCAAAAGCCTCTCTCCCGTTTTGAACAGTTTAGCGTAAAGCTATTATACCGTAAGCAAAAGACATAGAGTTTGACTCGGGTATAGTACTTACCTCATCTGAGTCGTCATAACACATTTCAATCGAGCTTCCTGGTAAGCAGTCATGGAACTGGCACAATAGAGTAGCCTCCCACATCTCGTCTATCTCTTTCTTCGGATATTTATATTTTGTTTCCGCAAATTTCGAGTCTTTCCATGCACTCTTGAGACTTGCAAGCGTTGCCAGGTACTCAACATCATGGAGAATGACTTCAGAGCGCCGGTTGTTCCGCTTGTTGTTTGCTTGAGTGGTATATGTACCTCGATGGAGTTCAAAGTAGAGTTCGCCGTACCAAGTCACGAAGTCCAGCCCGTTCTCTGCTTTCTTTTGTAACTGGTCAAAAAAGTCCTCGACAGAGTTTCCCATCTTTACACGAGGTAGTAGCCCTACAGTGTCGCTAATACCTCGTAACCGTCGAAGCTTCTCGATATGCTCCCAGGTAGGGCCGCCGCCACCGTCACCCTTACCAAAAACTAGGAGGGAGGTGTTATCTTGGTCCATTGACTTATGTTGGGTAATGCTTCTTTTGACATCGCCAAAATGAGCAGATGCGGTGTATGTCTCGGCCGGAGTCATATGGCAGAGTACCTGGGTTCCATCTAACGATACCCAATTGAAGGTAGTATGTGGAAAGTTATTGATATTATTCCAGCTGAGTTTCTGGGTAAAGAACCTGCTCATTCCCGCAAGGCGACAAATCTGTGGTAATTGACTGGAATAGCCAAAAGTGTCTGGGAGCCAGAATGTTCTGCATCGTTGTCCAAAGCGACTTTCGAAGTATCTCTGCCCATACAGGAACTGACGCACCAAGGACTCTCCACTTGGCATATTCGTGTCGTGCTCAACCCAACTTCCACCAACGGGTTGGAATGTTCCCTCTTTCACCTTTGCTTTCACGCGGTCAAAGGCTGCGGGATACAGCTGTTCCAACCACTTCCATTGTTGAGCTGAAGACGCACAGAATCGCAGCTCAGGGTAGCGATCTAGCAAGTCACACTGATTCGTCCACGACCGTACGACCTTGCGCTTCGTCTCAGCCCAAGGCCATAGCCAGCAAGTATCAATATGGCAGTGTCCGATGCCATATACTAGGGGCTCTTTTTCACTATCGTAGACTTTTGCGGAATCGACATGATCGCCCAGGTATTTCCGAGCAATCTTTCTTCCTTCAACAATGGACTCTTTGCTTCCATTGCCCGCAATAAAAGCGTCCATTATAGCTAGACATACTTGAAGAGCCTCGTGTGATTCCCATGAGTTTCCAGGGAATTCTCGAGCTCCGTCTATCCCTAATGTTAGAAACATACTTTTACCCCTATAGTAGTTACTTACCTCCAATCATCCAAAAGTCGATATGTAGAGCTCTTGCCTCCAGATTGACAGCCACGATGTCTGCAGTCCCAAGACGGTAATACAAATTTGGATTCGGCGGCTGAATCGAATCACCACCGGGCGCATTACCAAACATCTTATTGCAAGCCATTTCAATATAGAAAACATGCTCTTCGCCATCGTACCACTCCTTAGGTAGTATATATTCCACCCGTTCTCCACCTCCAGTCAATCCATGAACCGGAACGCCGTCCTCAGTCCAAATGAGACCCTCGTTGTTTGCATCCCAGTGGAACTCGAGATGCTCCTTGTCCTTCAGATCTGATGGCACTCTTAGCTGGATACGGAACCAATGAGTCGACCAACTTGGTCCGAAGACCTCTCCGACTTTGGTCGGTTTGAAATCGTGGGATGTAGCCTCTTTGAAATTTGGTCTTTCAAGGTTTGGAGGGGAGTAGACGGATAGTTTGACGCTCTCGCCTCCGGATGCACGGCCTTCATACAGCTTGCTTTACATATTGTTAGAAATACTACTCCTCATAAAGTGATTGTATAGCTTACCCCGGCAAGTTGTGCTGTGCATACTGTCCGCCAGAGATGAATTGCTTGATACGATCAAGGTAGAGGTGATGGATCTGTTGACCCTTAGGACGGTCGACAAGCTTCGGGTAGCTTGGAGAAGAAGCCATTGCAAGATGGCTTTCTCCGCCCATCGTTCAAAATCGAGAGATAGTAAAGGTATATGGAAGCTTGGTCAACGTGAGGAGAGCAGAAGCTTTAATATGCGTAAAGTGGAAGGGGTACAAAAACAAGCTATAAGGTAGGATAGCTCCAGGAAGAGTAAGAAAGGTACCAATGTGTACCTGCGTGCTATAAGCGCCTTCGCTATACACAAGGTACCGTAAAGGAGCTTCCAACAGGTTCAGTCGATCCCCCAGTTGTTGGAGGAGCTGATGACCTTCCCCGCATCACCAAACAAGCCAAGCATACTATGATGTCTCAAGCTCCCTTGCCCCTTGCCCCAACCCTTTTCCAGAACATCGACCCTCTGATATAACTTCAGTTCCTCCCTATGCAGTTATCAATTGATTCACATTACCTTGAGACACTATTTATTTTGAAAGTCATCTGTTCATTTGCATTTTACTGTACATGATGTTTGATAGCTCTGATCGGTATCTCATGCATTAGCTAAGAGATTCATATTCCACCTTCAAACAATCCCTATCATTCATCTGTCAAGCCGGTGATAGTCACGTGTCCATCTAATATGCATTCGTCTGCTGGCTTTCACAAAGTAATTAACAATGGTAGTGTAACACAACCACTCAACTGACTACATACCTAGTAACCGACAAGCTGCGAGAACACACGAAATACATCGAGCTCACTTGGACTCGGTATTGGCGGTTTGGTTGATGTTCTCCACGTGTTGAGCGCCCCCTTTCTCGTTCTGGTTGGAAGACTGGTTCGCAGTGTTTGCATCCCTCTCGTTCGCAGCAGCAAGGCTCTGAGCCTTCGCTGTGATACCGTCCTTCTGGATGTTATTGATACCGTGAGCACGAGCATCAAGTCGGTGCAAATGCTGTGCTTCCGCAGTCGTGATTGTCTCGGGGGCTGAGTTGATATGGTCCAGCATCTGCGCAGCAGCTTCCTGATAGTTCTGTTCTTTGGTGATCTTGGACTGGATTTCGGCCACTTCGCTACCTTTGGCGATTGCGGTAGGACCATGAGCTCGTTGCGCAAGGCTGGCAAGGCGAGTGGCTTCTTCTTTCGTGACTGTGGACGGGTCATTCTGGAGTTTGTCCTCGACTTGGTGGAGAGCAGCCTCGAAGTTCTGTTCATGAGATATTGTTAGTAAACAGTGAGAAAGCAATAAAAAGACAGTGACTAGGAGAGATTTTTGAAAGAACATCATGCTCAAGTTTCCTGTTGATAACTAACCTGTTCCTTAGCAACCTTGGATTGAATCTCAGCTACTTCACTACCTTTCGTAGTCGCAGTTTGGCCATGAGCTCGGCGTTCGAGGTTGTGGAGTCTAGCAGCATCCTCATTCGTGACTGAGGAGGGGTCCTTCTCAAGTTTCTCCTCGACTTCATGGAGGGTCTTCTGGAAGTTCTGTTCAGAAATATTGTTAGCAAAACTGGGAGAGAGAACAATGAATGTGAGTGCAACACGGAATTGATAAGCTTATCTAGCACAACGTGGTATCAGAAGTAAACGTACCTGTTCCTTATCAACAGCAGACTGAGCAACAGCAGAAGTACTGCCAGTTGGTGGACGAGCACCTCCCATGGCATTCTGTTCCTCGCTTTGTACCTTGTGGGCTTCGTCAACTGATGGTGTCTCTCCCTGTTCAAGCTTCACTGCAAGGTCTTTCACAGCATCATCACCAGTTGCGTCCGCTTGGGAAGCGGTGTTGTCAGCTGGCTCAGTAGGCTTTCCCTTCTGGTATTCGAGATCCTTTGCCTGCTGCTCCTTCTTGTCGATTTCATCAACTAGAAGAATCTTTTGTTCATTGCCTGAACATGTTCCGGCTTTAGCAGCAGCATCGTTGTTATCGTTAGCTGCGGGAGTCTTCTTGTCGTTGACGAGAAGTCCCTTCACACCCTCAATGATAGCAGGGACCTTGGAAGATGAGTTTTCAGAGGACATCGTGAATGCGTGTGTTGGAGATGTTTTTCTTTGGGAAAGATTCAGTGCAGAAGTAAAAAGTGTGCAAGTTTATTGCAGAGATTGTCTGTGTGAGAAGAGGAGAAAGGAAGAAGAAATAGGAAGAAAAAGTTTGTGTGAAGGTCTTAAATAGAAAAGGAAAGAAAACAAGAGATTTGTACTTGGGCGTGCCTTCCTTCTGTGTTCAGGTAAACAAACAAGCTTATCCATATCTCACCAGAGTTAAGGTGAGGT
Organism: Patellaria atrata CBS 101060; assembly: GCA_010093705.1. NCBI lineage: Eukaryota > Fungi > Ascomycota > Dothideomycetes > Patellariales > Patellariaceae > Patellaria > Patellaria atrata. The sequence goes on from MU006104.1 coordinate 194,097, forward strand.
AATGTGCCTTTGGACTCTGTGCATACAGCATTTGGACCTTCAATCTCTATCATTCAAACCTAATGTTAGGGGTATCTATACAGTAAACAGAGATTCTAACTTGGGTGAATGTCCCCTTGACGTTTCATTCCGGATAGAACTAGTAGCTGAAAGTAGTCTAGTGTAAGACATATGGGTAGTATTTTGGTCAATTCCGACCTTCCGACATCTTCAGTAATACCGATTTCCCAGCAAAATGTTTTGCAGAGTCTCATGACGATTCAGAGGAGTCAAGTTCGTTTTATAATCGGATGTATCAAGTACTACCCCACTGTCATTTTTGCAGAGTAGTCAAATCGGACTTGATGCGGTAAAGCATATCCGAATGGGGGAACTTGATATTAGATCGCTCCTCAACCATTGTGTACGGTCTGTAGTCACTACCTATCATTAAGATACGTTTTTCTTCATATATATTCTTCATACTGCATACTCAAGTCTATTGTGTGCTATAAGTCCCCTTTCCATACTAAATCTGTGATTGTATTATTGTACAGTACAATACCATATCTTCCTCCAAATCTGATATACACATATCCTTAAACATTTTCCCATCACAATCCTTCAATATGACCACCCCCAATCCCGCAATCAAAGGTCCCGGCATCCTCTTCGTCCAATCCGCCATCTCCCGCCCCGACATCATGGACTACGACACCTACATGAAATGGTACGACGAAGACCACATCGACGAGATCATCCACACGGACGCCATAAAATCCGCTTTCCGCTACATCAACACCTCCCCCGATGCCAAGAAACCTTACTTAGCATTCTACCCAATGGAAGACATCGCATTCACCCAAGGGGAAAGATTCCGCAAGATTAGGGTGCATAGCGACCTACTACCGGGCAGTGGGTTGTGCTATGATCTTGCGGATATCGATGTCAGGTATTGTGGGCTGGTGAGGAAGACTGAAGCAAAGGTTGCTAAGAAAGGTACCGACCAAACGAAGAACTAGCACATCGAGAGAAGCAACTAATCAGTCCACAGAACCAGCTGCATATGTTCTAGTCACGGGAATAGAGCCAGGCACTTCGCAGTCAGGATCGGACGTTGAAGCATATGTAAGCGGTGAGGTAAGATATCCCCACCCCGATTCCACTATTTCACGTCATTGAACAAATCCCACAGCAAATCGAAGCAATTAGCAAACTACAAGGCTACATCCGCACCACCCGCTTCAAACTGCTATACGCTCGGACGAATGCCCAATCGAGAGCGCTAAAGGGACTACCTACTACAGATGAGCCAAACCCGGAACCCCCTACTCACCTATCTCTCCACGAGTTCGAGAGAGACCCATCTAGGGACGAGTTAACGCGTGCTCTTGAGTCTGGGAACGGTAAGAAGATCTTCTCTGAGGCGAAGGAGGTGGAGACGCATATTTATAAGATCGCGAAAGCGCACGGTGCAAAGAAATTCTTCGAAGAGTGAAGATCATGCCGACTGACATTACCTCTTTGTACGTCGTTTTTGCTTCGCTTCTTTGGTTGCTCTGTTTGGTCAGGCGCACCTGCAAAAGAATGTTTAAGATTTCGTGTTGCATTTCATCAAGAAAGTCAAAATTTCAGTCATGACGCTTGTTTGAATTAGACCGATAGTTTCTCGTATAAGTTATAATATGATGTGATGTGGAACAAGGGTGGCCTCAATTGACAGACGGCACCCTTTGACCCTATTTTCTCGTACCCGAATCCATAAGAAGTACCTACTTGGTTCTCTTCAGCAATCGATAGTCCTACTTTGTGTCTGCTTGTTTGACTTGCTTGCAGGTGCTTAAGTAAGGTATACTCTACCACTCAGCATCTGCAGTGAGGTCAGCACCTGCATCCCAGTCTACATTCGCATTTTGATCCCATTCCAGAGCACCTCCTTCAGCTCCTTGATTATCCGGAGCCCAGTCCTTTTGCTTATTGGATGTAGTGCTAGGTGGTTTTGGGGTATCACATTGGGTTTGCCTATTCGACGTAACGCTGGGTGGCTTGGAAGCAGCTCCGGTACAGTTCGCCGCCTTGGGCTTATCAGACGCATGAGATGGCGCTTTATGATCCGTTCGGCGATTAGTACGTGAATGAGAACCTTCGTGATGGCTATGTCCTGAACCAGTCACGCTGGCCTTATCTTCACCCTGGATACAACGTTAATAATCCCACGGATGTAGACAGGGATGAAATACCGCTTACCTTTACCTTCAAGTACTTTTCAATGATCTCATCCTTAGACAACTTCCTCAGGTTCTCTCGAGGGTCGACCTTTTTCTCTTTAATCTTCATACCAAGAATCTGTTCGAGCATAGCTTTGCTACGATATTTGAACCTGAACACCGCATAAGGCTTGTCCATGGCGTCAAGGTATTCTGGACGAGCCGTTTTGTGAGCATATTTAGCCCCTGGCCCAGTTCTCACCTGATTCTCTACCTTCATTCGGCGAGCAACTTCCTCGTCTACTTCCATAGGTGGATGTTCCGGTGCAATATAAATCTGGTCAGAACGATGGCGCTGAGAGCTAGAAACTTCTTCTATAGGTGGGAGTGTATTCCACTTCTTCCAGTATGGTTGAACGCGGACATTGGACACTCCTGACTGATAAGTGTCATTGGACGTTCGAGATTGCCGGCTCACATTAGTCTTTGCTCCAATATCACTGGCTGCTTTGCTAGGAGCTTTACCATGGATCCCCACTTTCGAGATAGCCTCTTCTACAGCTTGGGGTCCTTTCGATTTGATGCTTCCAGCGTCCGACTTGGTCGGTTTCCCATCATCTTCCTTCCACTCCGTTTTTCCCCCAGTTTGACTTCCGACCTTGCTTTTCCCATCATCTGCTTTCCACTCGGTGGTACCCCCGAGTTGACTCCCGCTCTTACTTTTACTACCCCAATCTCCTGCTACGCTTCGATTCTCACCGTCCAATTTCCAACCAGTAGTTGATCCTGAATCGTCCGGGTTAGCATTGGAATTTGGTAAATCACCAAACCCTCCGTTATTGCCGTCAGTGTCAATTAGTTCGTTGTTGAATCCACCTCCATCATTATTATCAATATTCTTGTTCCACTCACCCCCATTATTATCAGTCTTGTTGCCCCAACCATCCATCTTGTTATTCGTATTATCATTCGAGGCGTTTCTATTAGCATTGGAGTTGGTGCCCCACCCTCCTCCGTTCCCGTTCGTGTCATTGTTCCAGTCATCTCCTTTGTAATTAGCGCCGTTGTTCCATTCGTTGCAGTCAGTGTTATTATTGGGAGTACCTTCGTTGTTACTGGTATCTTTGTTCCCAGAATATTCATTCCAACTATTGTTGTTCCCAGTGGCATCGTTCCAGCTGTTATCGTTATTCCACGTGTCGTCATCTCCGTTATTGTCATTGTCCCAGGAAACTAGGCCGCCAGCATTTTCAGTAGTACCTGTCGAGATTTCGTTAGCGCTAATTGTATACGACTCTGTGATGTTTTACTTGCCATCAACTTTACTCTTTCCTTCTTGTCCCAAATCTGGCTGACTCGACCCCCAGTTATCGTGTTTAGCCTCTTTATTTCTTTTACTCTGATCCCAACCTCGTGTTGTGCTAGACTTGCGCACAACCGCCCAAGAACTGCCATTGCTATCTTCTTTTGCATCATTCCAGTTCCCAGCGACGCTATTAGACGAATTCCACAGGGTGTTCTTTGACTCATCCTGATCACTTCCATTAACCCATTGCACTTTATGCTCATTCTCATCTGTGTCCCCCTGAGGCCATCCTTGTGTGGAATGATTGTCATCTGGGGACTTAGGTCCGCCCCAAGAAAACCCTCCCGAAATGTCCTTATGCACCGATCCAACTGGAGATGCACGAGTCCCAGAGAGGCTAGAGACCCTATGTCGCACAGCCCGTTGGGTCTTCCGAGATTCATCACCACTATCATTTATGAAGCGACCGGGCATTGGGAAGACCTCTTCTTCTTCTTCTTCCTGGGAACGGATACTGTATGGTACCATAGGGTCAATACCAGTGCGATGCAATAGGTTTCGAACCTGTAAATCTGTCAGCAGCGAACGAGATTATGTACTGATATCACCAACAGGTATTTGTTGAGATCCTGATCTGTCCCTTGCGCGCCCTCTTGGAGCATCGTGAGCGTTTTCATGCACAATATCCCCGTGCCTAGGCTCACTGGACCGTGTACGTCTAGGACTTACGTGTCGAAAGTTGAGCCTATGGTTCAGATCATGACCTTTTTGGGATAAGGGGTCAGGTAGCTTATCTTCCGGACTTGTGGATTTACCTCGACGGGATACCTTTCGGTCATTGACAAATGGATGATGACCCGAACTTGGATTGGGCGTACGGCGACGTGTTCGAGGTGATGGCGAATGTCTAGCATAATGTCGCTCGTTCCGGTAGTCCATTCGCCGATGTTCCTCGGATAAATTGCACATGGGACGTTTAGAGTGCCAGTCGTTGCTGTAGTAGTCGAGGGAGTAATTCGCACGGTGCCAATCTGTTGGACTTGCGGAATGATCATACCGACATTCATCCCTCGCATGGTAAGTCGGCCAAAACCTTGAAAGGTATGAGCGACGTTCATGAGTTGATGAATGTGCTGGAACCGCTACGTATTCTGGAGCGGTAATATGGCGAGTTCTGAAAAGGGGGTGATCCTCCTCGTAATAACCATCGCTCGATGTTATGTCGCGCCCGTGGTCTTCCATCCTTTGAATATATTCTCGTGATCCATCAGAAGTACCATCGAATAATCCGAAGAGCCCACCGCCGCTCTCTGCAGAAACAGAAGGGGGTCGAACAACAGACGCTGCTTTTTCGCGTGGCGCTTTGGCAGGCTTATCTTTGGTGGAAGCGACATTTACTGGTTGAACTTTGATAGCAAATGCAGGGAGAGTCGGTGCCTTGGCTGGTATCGTAATGGGAATTCGACATAGCTCCGGTTCGCGGGCAAGGCGTGGGAACGAGAGCGTGTCAGTTGGGGTACTTTTGCAGCGAAGGACGACAATCTCGATTGTTCCTATTCCTCCGATAATATCAGGGTCGTTAATTAGAATAGCATCAGCTTGAACTGCGGTAAAAAAAAAAAATAAGGTTTGTTAGCACATTCAAAAGGCATAAACTTTATAGAAGCGGAGCGAACAGACCTATATTGAGTTTATCAAAACGCCATTCGCGACCGATGAACATCCCATCGGCTTTCTTCTCCTCTTTTTGTCGTACGCGAAAGTCGACACTTGAAGGTCCGACGTCGCTATCAGCAACTAAGTCACGTCTGTTGCGATTACATTGATAGACACCGTCCATGTAGACGAACATAGCTAGGCCTTGTGCAATGAATCCTGAAGAAGAAAGATGAACACTAAATGCTGCGGGCTCATCTGGTATCGCGACGTAACATTCGACGAAACCATCTTTGTAAACCACTCTGTACTCTTTCAGAGGTGTCCCGGACGAGGTGAGCTCGATAGAGCAGGAAAGTTGTTTGAGGTCTGGCATTGCGTGCTAAGCAGTCTCCAGTTTTGAGAGATAAAGGAGTTATGATCAATCGAAGAACGGGAGGCAGCAATGATGTGGGAAAGGAAGAGTGTGGGTGGTAGAGGTTAGGCAAGGTCGGAAGCGGGTTGAGTACCTTATCGAGATCACGGGACGGGGCGTGAATGTAGTACGCAATCTCACATAGAAAAATGCAAACACAATTGCAGAATACAAAGAAAGTTGGGCAATGCAGGATGCTTCATGGGGAGGTAGAACAAGCCATATCGCGTCACCTGAACGGGCCCAGTAGAAATACTATACAAAACTGCTTAATATATGAGAGTCTTTGAAGCTAACTCTTTTCTAAACCTCTGATGAAGAGAAAAAATTAGAGAGGATGTATGGAAAAGTGCCAGCAGTACTGCAACGACACGGATATCCCTTGTGAGATGCGAGATACTTTATTTCCCATCGTGACAGTTCCATCTGGCATGATATAGCGACATCTACATCTATTGCAGCTCCTCCCGTAAAATACGGCGATTTGTGCTTTTCCATTACGAATTGATATCCAGATGTACATGAGGTCTCGCAGAACGTCATCCCAGCGCATCCACCCCGACTGTATACTCGTACGTATCCAACAGAAGGCCCAAAAAAAAGAAAAAAATAAAGTTAGACGAGTAAAAATAGAAAGAGAGTAGAAAACGAGGTTAAAAAAATGGTGTTCCGCCGCGGTGAAGTCGGGATTCGAACTTAGACTATAAGGAAATTGGATAGGATAGCTGACAAAGGAGAGGACCAATATCAAGACTATCGGTTAGGAGACGAGTTATAAAGGAAGGGTACGGGAGAGTTAAGGTAGTAAGTCGCGTGGGTTTCTTTATTGCCACTGGGGATGTGATCGTGGTATACTTCATTTTGTTGGATATGTGAGTTCGTTATGTTGTTATGGGCTTGTATATCTCAAAAGGTATTGCCTATCTACCTTAGGTTAAGATACCGTATCTACCTTAGTGTTCAAAAGGGGAGGAACGACGTGAGGCTCGGCCAGCCTTTTAAATATAGTAATAGAGGTGCAAACAGTCCAAACGTTGGACCCCATGAGATGATATTCCCATTGGAACGAAAATAAATTGAGAAAGATATTTAAGTGATATTCATTAAGTAAATTCTGCCTGTCTCGAAATTTGCAAATCTCTCGAAATGATGAGAGTGGCTATCTTCACATTCAGAAGAATTGGTATCTATGTATGCCTCTATTCCCGGGGACACCATGCTGAACTCAGATATATGTGCTTTATACACGTCACTGGATCATCTAATGATGATACCACAAAGAGCCATTCATCTCCTATGTACCGTTCGTGATCTTTGATGACCCGACGGCCTTCTCTAGGGCCTGCAAAATATCCTTCCTCAAGTCTTCTCCGTCCTCGATTCCGCAGCTTACTCTAACGAGGTCATCCCACACACCGGCCGCCTCTCTCTGCTCTCTCGGAATACCTGCATGCGTCATGCTACCTGGAACCTCTACCAGGCTTTCCACCCCGCCTAGGGATTCTGCTAGCGTAAAAATCTTCGTCTGCTGGCAGAATCGTTCTGCTGCTTCTTTCCCGCCATGGATGCGGAAAGATAGCATTCCACCACCCATTCCATTGCGGTGTTGTTTCTGCGTGATGTGATACTGTGGATGTGTGGACAGACCGGGATAATTGACAGAAATGACGTGGGGAGATGAAGCGAGAGTTTTGGCGACTATCGTAGCATTTGTAGTTGCTTCCCTAGCTCGAAGATGTAAAGTCTTTAGACCACGGTGAGCGAGCCAGCAATCGAAGGGCGAAGGAACTGCACCAATAGCGTTTTGAAGGAAAGAGAGTCTGTCAAAGAGTTCCGGCGAGTTGAAGGCCGCTGCGCCCATAAGGACGTCGCTATGACCATTTATGTACTTAGTCACGGAATGTACAACAATATCCGCGCCATGGTCCAGTGGATTTTGCACATAAGGTGAGAGGAAGGTGTTGTCTACGACAACGTGTATTCCGTGGTTGTGTGCAACACTTGCTACTGCTCGAATATCTACCAAGCTCAAAGTAGGATTGCTAGGAGTCTCAATCCAAATGAGCCTCGTTTCGTTCGGTCGGATGAGTTGTGCAACGTCTACTTCGATGTTCGGAGAGAAGGTTACTTGTACGCCATGCGCCGCAGCAACCTTTGTGAAGTACCGGTGAGTGCCACCATAAACATCAGATATGGAGATGACATGGCTTCCAGCGGCTAGGGACTGCAAGATGGTAGCCGTAGTTGCGGAGCCAGATGAGAATGCGAGGGCGAAACGGGCATGTTCGAGCGCCGCAATAGCCTTCTCGAAGTTGTCTCTACGCGTCAATATGGTCAGCGTCTAAAAGATTGAAGAATGAATACAGAAGATAAGTAATATTTACCTGTTGGGGTTCAAGCTTCTCGTATACTCGTAAAGTCCTACCGGTTTCCCAACAGCGGATTGCGCAAAAGTAGTGGATAGAGATATCGACTCGATAACAGCGCCAGTCACTGGATCGTGAGGAGAGCCAGCGTGTACTGCCAGAGTTCCAAATTGGTTCACCGGACTTGGTGGACGAGGTGGTGTCTCGATCGTATCTTGTGTTTGGGTCATTGCGGGGACGAAGGGAGGAACTTGAGGTGAGTTTGTGGAGGGGAATAGTTATCGGCGTGTAAGAAACAGGAAGATATCTAATGGGAGGACAAGGAGAATGCAGATGTCGACCGCGAAAGGAATTTCGGGTTGGATAGCTCTCTATATAAAGTCATGTCCATGTTAGAAGTCTAGCCAATTCATACCGATGGCGGGGAAATGAATATCAGGTTGGTAAGCGGATAAGGTGGGACTGGAACATGCTCCAACTACACAAAGAGGTCTCCATGGAGAAAGCGATGGCGCAATTCTTGGTGGCGCGACTTAATTGTAAATCGTGACAAGGAGAACTTCCCAGCATTGAAGAATTAATAATTAGCCCGTACTCTCAAAGGCAAATAACCGCGCTTACACAGTAAACCTACTCTATGCGAGCTGCGAGCTTTGACCGAAGCGGCCCAGCTAGAACTACCTTAACCGTGTACAGAATAGGACAATAGGTTCAGTAATATCTATCTCTAATCAATAAACCTCGCTTTAGCAGTTCAAGTCAACAGAATATTGGTTCACCACAGTTTCTCAGATCCTAAAGTCAAGTAGAGATTGAGTTTAATAATTCAACCACCGGTGATCGTAGTGAAACGACGGATGTGCATAGTCCATTCGCTCAATATCATGACTGCAGGTGTAATAGACGGGAGATCATAGATGCTACCTTATGTGATCCTCGAGTTTAGTACCTAAAAGGCGTGAAATGATCAGTCTAGATAATTATCTTATAGGAGGCTTTGTTCCATTTTCTGAATCAAGAATAACGAAAGGCGTCTGTGCTGCTAAAGGAGATCACGATTGACCTATATGAACTGCGAACCCGCTGAGGATGGAAGAATTCACCTAGAAGTTAGAAGGATTGCACTTAAGTCTCCAGAACCTATAGTCCGAGAGGTCGTTTCATTCATACTTTTGCAATTGCATTTGATCATCTAAGCCTAATACATCGCAAGTAACATGCCCGGAAACCCCTTCCGAATCCCAAATTTATTTCAACGGAATGAAACGAGAAGAGTGAGTAGCACCAATACCTGGTCTACCGTGCTTGACTGGTTTGCTACAATGGCGATCAGCAACCATATTTAAGGCCTCCGTTTAGTGAACCGGAACTTACTATGAAATGGAGAACTCTGCAAGATAATGGCCGACCATCTCTGGCTTGATTTCGACCGCATTGAACTCCTTGCCAGAGTAGATACCAATAACGCTGCCAATCATCTCAGGGACGATAATCATATCTCGAAGATGGGTCTTGACTGTGTCGGGCTTCTCATTCGGCTTGGCTTCTTGCTTCGCTTTGCGGAGCTTCTTGATAAGGCCCATGGGCTTCCGCTTTAGGCCACGGTTGAATCGGCGACGAGCTCGAGCGTGGACAACATCGCGAAGTTGCTCCGAGGAAAGGTCAAGAAGCCTTTTGTTGTTAGTACTACAATTTGTTGCCTGAACCTTTTCGAGGAGCCAATGTTCGTCCGGGCGTAGATAAACACATACTGGTCAAGGTCGATTCCACGGTAGGAGAACTTGCGGAACGCTCTCTTCTTCTTAAGCTCTGTTACGAATAGCCAGGTCAGTCATCATCCTTTGTATTTTCAACCGAGAAAGCCTAGTTCTCCCCGGTGCATAATCCTCATTCCGGATGTCGTAGATATAATGTTATTGCATCTAAAGAAGAAATCTGGGAGAAATGGTGCGTACCGGCAGCCTCCTCGGCGTTCTAATGATGATTGTGTTAGTTGGTAGGCTTCAGAGACCCTCTTCGACTGGGCTTCTACTTACATAGTCCTCATCAGCCATATTTGCGGCGGTATCGAAGTGCAACTGTCAAAATTAAGAGAGATGTCGCAAGTTGTTGATGAAGAGGGTTCACTTTGTGGTTGACGATGGAGCGGCAACTGTGTGGGCATGACTAAACTCGCTTAAGCCATCAAAGCCTTGGCATATAATTTTGTATTGATATACAGATGCAAGATCATCACATGAAGACTATAAGCTCATTTGGCCGTGATTCAAATCATAATTGAGTATCAGAGACCGTGGCTTAGATTTTAGTTTAGAGAACTATGGGCCTTGCGATTCTAGATACGGTATGTTGGTTTGAAGTAGGGACACTATATCCCAGTAGACATTCGAACTTCCGTGATTTATCCACACCACTCTATCATGTTCCTTGCCAATCCTATTGCTTTCCACGCCTTGACATACGCTGAAGTTGACACTACAACAATGAAGGCTCTCCATCTAGGATTGTCTAATCGAAGAGACCGAAGCCCATGTCCTCGTCAGACTCCTCTTTCTCCTCTTCTTCCTCTGGCTTCTTCTCTTCGGGCGCATCTGCAGCACCACCTGAAGTGGCACCACCGGAACCAGCGCTAGCACCACCAGCACCACCGGATGGGACAGACGCGAGCTTGGTAGAACCTTCAGCGATGAGCTATGAGATTATGTTAGCATAGGCCCACGGCATAAAACAATGTGGGTATTCCGCGCACCTCGTTTAAGTCCTTGCCCTCAAGTTCTGAGAGAAGCTTTTCAAGGCGGTCATCGTCGGCCTCGATGCCGACAGAGTCCAATACACCCTTGATGTCTTTCGCCGAGGGACTGCTGTTTCCAGCGAGGCCGAGAAGAAGGTAAGCTGCGAGATGCTTCATTTTGATAGCTGAATCGCGTTAAATTCTGTCTATGAAGTAGAAAATGCGAAGAACGCCCGCACAATTGCTGATTAGGAAAGTTGACCGATAGAGTGCAGACTCACTATTTGAATATGAACTGGTTTAGAACAAGAGATTCAATCGATTTAACCGGATTGCCGGAGACTGAAACGTCAGGTTCTTGAGGAGGTTATGTAGTTGTTTGAACTGTGATTGAGAGATGCGTTGCAGCCATAGAAGCTTATGGACTTCGGAATGTGTGAGTGCCAAGGGCCGCTAGTTGCCCCTCGCTTGAGCGTATTGTTACAAAGCCTTTGATTGATTGCAGGCGCAATTTTAAGTGGACAGTTAGATGTTTGTGTTACATAACACTTGTATTGAAAGGTAATCGTCATCTTTGCTGGCATATTTAGGACTCTGGACGTCCACTTCACCCACTGCACTCACTTCTACCAGACCAGCCTGGGCTAGCCAAAGGTTACGCCCTCACTGCGCGTTGGCGCTCTTATTTAAAATCTTCCGAGCACTCCTTTTCCACTTCTTCTAACACCGGCATGCTTTTATTCTTACAAAGCCCACGCCCATAAGTGTCGCACTAGTTCCCTTATCATATCCACGCCATGAGCACTGTGAGTCATAAGCTTCTTCATCCCCTTTGTTGCTGATCGCTGATCTATTTTTCTAGTTTATATCGTCTTTAATCGCATCTATTGAGGGGAATGGGGGTCAACCACAGTCTCCCACTGACGTGACTCGGCCTGTGGCAAAGAGCGGTGTTGCTGGAGGCTCAACTGCAGCCCGAACGTCCGGTTCGAACGGTATTCCCGCAAAACGCAAGGCGGAAGAGGATGCGAATAAATCCATGCAAGCTAAGACGCAACGGGTTGGAGGAGAGGCCGGAATCACGAGAAAGCCTATTTCAAGCGGGCCGCCCACGCCTACAGCGGTCGCGAAACCATCGGTATCTCAAAGTGGTAATCAAATGCCTTATCGTGGAACAGTTGGCGGTCCATCATCGACACCCAAACCTGCAGTAAAAGCAAGTTCCAACGGAGTTGTCGCATCCTCTACCTCTAAGGCAACAACTAACAACGCGACGCAATCGGTTTCGGCACCAGCTCCTAAGAAGGGATATCTTGCTATACTAGCGAGAGCAAATCAGTCCTCCACTAAACAGGTTCCAGTTGGAACGATCGTTCATAAACCTGTTGAAAAAGTCTCTAAGAAGGAGAGGTTAGGACTGCAAGCTGAGGCTGCGAAGGCGGGTTTCCCAGTTGGAAAGGACAAGAAAGCGCCCTTAAATAATCGTCCTAGTACATCGTCCGGAGCCACATTCAAATCCATTGCTCCGATTAAGGAAAAGAAGAAACCCGTCGAATTAGAATACAAGGGTACCATGAGAAAGACGCCGACAGAGTCCGCTTACAAGGGAACAATCAACCGCGCACCCGTTTCCAAATCTGGGATTGGTCAGTCACGTATCCAGGCAACAGGTAGTGGCCGTGGATTGCCAGCTTCTAAGAAGCCCCGTATGGCGGGCTATGCAAGTTATTCCGAAGAGGATCTGGATGACGAAGAAGATGATTACGCATCGGACGGGTCCTCCGCTATGGAAGCCGGCGCATTTGATCTCGATGAAGAGGAACAGTTCAGCTTGGCTGTTGCAAGGAAGGAAGATGAAGAGGCTTTGAAGGAGGAGACTGCGCATCAACGTGAGAAAGCGGCTCGAAAGAAGAGGCTCGCAGAAATGGCTGCGGCTGCCGCGAAGAAGAAGCGCTATTAGACCCTTTAAGCTCACAAGGTGTTTTCCCATGGTTTTCCTTTGGTCTCACTCGGTCACGTTTAGCGGCATTGGACACGGCATGGCGTTAAAAGCTACATCATTCATCAGTGCCATTAGCGGGCGTCTGTCATTGGGGAGGTGGTTAGGCATTATCGGAGGAGTCTTTCTGCTTCTAATAGACTCCAGTTGTGATGGATCATCATGACACTCCTGTACAAATGCAAATTTGTTCAACTTGCTTTATTATGTAATTTAAACCTTTCAATTAAAGCTTGTTCCGTGTATCTTTTCTGAATTCAATCTGATGTCCAAGCATGAATAGTTTCTCAGCAAATGTAAAGTGTCAAATTAAGAACCTCCAGGGGTCCGATCTCTCGGCCCTATGTTATCAGTCGTATATTTGATAATATCTCAGTTAAAAAGATGCACTCACGTGCTTGTGGAATCCCTCTTCCCGGTAAGATATAAAATCTCCAAACAAATCCGATTAGTCTTACTATTCTTTTGTCGTACATTATGGATGTATTCAAAACGGAACGAACGCCTGTTTCATCTTCAAGTAATGCGAGAATATTGTGAGTTAAGGTGGGCCTCCATATGTCAATGCAGAGAGTGTTATAGTACTACATAGTGTCAGGGATTAAACTTATAGGGAAGCACACGCGAACTAATCACTCTGATAAGTGCAAAAGTACGGTTAGGCGCAAGCTGACGGCCTTTCCAACTGAGTAATTCCTAGACGAAGTCACATCCTATGCCAACCCATCACCAAACGCTAGACGGATAATCCGTTGGTATAGCTCGTAGCACACAAATCGTAAACCCAGCTCTCATAACCCCCAAGTACCAAACAATTGCCAATCCCACAATATCTAGACTTGAGCTTGCTCAACTCTCATCTCCTCGTCCGAAGCACTCTTCCACCCGTGATTGGTTCAGCCTCTTTCTTTGCTGCTTCAGATTGTTTAATTCTCGCGTTAGCTGCAGCTACTGCTCTTCCGACAACGCTTCGTTTCACTTCAGGCGCTCCTTTCTTTGTCACAATTGTAGTCCCGGCACTCGAATCCGACGCGTTGCTTCCGTCACTTGGGATCCGTCCCCGAGCTCCTTTCGGCTGAGCCGGTGCTGCAGGTGCAGCACGCTTACCACGTACCGTACTAGTTGTGGTTGTAGTTGCCGTAGCAGCTCTGCTTGTGGTACGGGGGGGAGGTTTCGGTCTCTCCGCTACAGTTCTTGAGGTCGCTGGGGGTGCTGATACGGAGGGTTTGATTGGTGAAGTGGGACGCATGAAGTTTGGTTTGCCCAAACCGTTTCCGTCCTTTAGTGGTGAACGAGGAAGGGTACGCGAATTGTTTGATTTTGGTGATAGCACTTGCGATGGGTTGACCTTGCGAGATGTGGTGCGGGTTGCGCGAGGTAGAGGTTGCGATGCGGTTGCTGTCTTTGCGCGTTTCTTAGGCATACTGAGATCCTCAGCGTGGGCATTTTCCTTGTCTGAGGTCATGGACATTTCAATACTACACGGAATTAGTCTTATTAAGAACAGCTTTATGAGTGTGGCTGAGGTCTTACCTTGCACGTTTTACCCCTTTCAATGGTACTGGACTCGCCTTTCCTTTCCCACCAGCCCTTGGTCGCGGTGGAGGTGGCATTGCCTCGATGCTGGGTTTTACAACCACAGGAGCGGGCTCGATCGGCTTCCGTGGTGCAGCTTGCTGCGAATGTTTGTTGATAAGTTCCATAATATTGGTCTCACGTAGAGTCTGTGGTATTCTGTGAACCCGCATCTCTAACCGTGCTTTCAGTCCTTGTGCGCGAAGGGCATATTGAGCGCGTAGTTTTCTTGCTCTCTCTGTAACTAGAAACTCTTCAGTTATTTCCCCATGAATATGGGCTAGTAACTATACTTTCTAATTGTAGATTATCCATAAGTGCTTGCTTTTGCGCCGCGGTTATCATTCCCCTCCTCTTGCTGGGACTCCGCTCCAGAGTCGTTGTGGATGTTTTTGGCATATCTATATTGAGACACGCCCAATTTGCTATTTGAAAGCGCGTCAGAAACCTTATAACGGTGGTGGGTACGTTGAAGTTGTCAAGTATAGATTGTCTTAAGTTGGAGTAGAGAACCTTAAGTTATTGTAAACAAAGCGATGAGCCGCATCACTTGGCGCATGTAACTTGAGGCTGATAGGTCGGAATGGGTTTAGCTGTCCGTGCACTAGGACGTTTACCTTACCTTACAACCTGGGCTACCTTAAGGTATTAGAGCTCTTTCAATACTCATTACAGTCCACGAATACCTTAAAAGCTTGAGTCACACCTTCAACTAATTGTACTGCTCTATTAGGCTTTATCACTTCCCCTCTTCTCCCACAAGGAAGCGCCACTTTTGGTTTCGTATAGCTCCACAAGGCATAACGCCGCTCGGGATCTTTGCTTATATACGTCCATTTTACAACCGCCAAAATGGTGTTAGAGGCGACAATGATAGTGTGGGTTCAGCTCTCTCAAGATTCGAAAGCTCTATGCTAACTGGGATATCAGGATAGACAACAGCGAGAGCAGCAGAAATGGAGATTATCTGTTTGTGACCCTTCCTACCCGTACCGGTCTGTGTTCATGCTGATATGTCTAAGGCCTTCGAGATTTGAGGCTCAAGCAGATACGGTCAACCTCATCTTTTCTGCGAAGACCGGCGCCAACCCGGAATCCTCAGTAGGCCTTATGAGCATGGGTGGCCAAGGCCCTGAGGTTCTCACCACTCTTACAACAGATATGGGCAAGATTCTTGACGGACTACATCGGACAAAGATTCGGGGCACCTCTCACTTTGTGACTGGGATTAATATTGCAGCAGTATGTTCCGACGAAATCTGACCAAACCCACTCAACACTAACCCCTCATCCTGTTCAGTTGGCCCTCAAACACCGTCAGAATAACTCGCAGCACCAACGGATAATAGTTTTCACCTGTTCACCCATTGCAGAGGATGAGAAGGCTCTCGTCAAGCTTGCTAAACGAATGAAGAAGTCGAATATCTGTATAGATATCATCGCCTTCGGAGAACTAGCTGATGACACCACCAAAAAACTCGAAGCTTTCCAGGAAGCTATCAAGGGTGGGGACGGATCATATCTCGCTATAATACCTCCGGGCCCAAGTCTCCTTAGCGACTCGGTCATCACGACACCTATACTCTCCGGAGATAGCCCGGGTGGAGGTGCTGGCATGGGTGGTGCAACTGGTGATAGTGGAGCGGGTGGCGCTACGGAACACGAATTCGGTGTGGATCCATCACTTGACCCAGAGTTGGCTTTAGCTCTGAGGATGAGTTACGAGGAGGAAAAGCAAAGGCAGGAACGTGAAAGGAAGGAGAAGGAAAAGGCTGAAGGGAAGACAGACTTGGAAGGGATACCGGAATCAAGCGAGGAGCAACCCCTACTAGACAAGGATGGCCAACCAAGTCGTAGCAAGGAGAATTCGGGAGATAAGAAGGATAAGGATGACGACGACCGAATGGACACGGCATAAGCATGGCACGGTATTGCGAAAAGATAGACTGAATTAGAATTAATTAACTACCTATCTACGTAGATGCTCTCGGGTGTTATGCTGTAATTCCAATCATGTAGTTCAATTTGCGATTGTGCCCTCATACGAGAGCAATTCGCAGATAAACATCTCTTCATCCCTGATGAGTCTACTGCCAACTGTGAAGCTTAAACGAACATCCACGGACTTCCCGAAGCTGTGGAATAGTGGCTGGATATAGTTCAAACAACAAAGAGATCCTAGTATATCCCAATGTGATGACCTCTGGTTCTATCGTGATCCCACCCTTTATGCCTTGGCTTTAACAAAACCATCTAATCCCCTATCGAACTTCTCACACCGTATAGGCATCTCGACAGTATAGAACGGGTTTTTCATAACATAGTCGGCGTAAAGTTCATAGATTCTCCGTAATATAGCATCGATGTTTGGTTGATGAGGTTCGGTGAACAACAAGAACTTAGTGCCCGTTATCGTCTGGAAACATTGCATCCGAAACGTCGACGATTCAAGAACCTCAATGCCTGTTGCCTTGCCTGCGGGAGATGACTCGGACTCGGGGAGCCAACGGTGGGGTGTAAGTGAGCGGGTGATGGCGTGGACGCCGTGAAAGGTGCCGGCAAGAATGAGGAGGTCATTGCTGCTGAGCTTGTTGAGACCGGAGTGAAATTCACGATTGTATATGAGGCCACCCGCCTTGTTGATGATCAGGAGAGCAAAGACAACCCTAATACTATATGTTAGCTCTTGAAGATAGAGGTGGGGTATGGGCAGTATCTACATGACTGCGAGGCAATAGCCTTTTAATTATGAAAACTCAAGGTAGCATAGTTCTAGTTATTGGTGTAAGGATTGACTTGAAAAGGTAGACTAGGTGCCGTCGATATCAAGTTCTCTCAGTCGATCCAGTACAATTGTGCATGATCACCTCAGTACCTACAGTGGAGACTAGAAGCGATATGAAGCAAACTTCAGCCTACCTTAAGGTTAACGGGTGCTCGGGACGCTAGAAACTCAAAGTTCCTTTGGATCCTGGATGCTGCGACCCCCTGAAAGCCTAGAAGGCCAGCCCCACTAGAACTACCTCTAAGCTCTCACAGCCCATACCCCCTCCCCACCCCTTCTATGTCCCCCCTCTCACTACCCTCACGTTGGGTTAATTGTCACTCATTTACAGTACGAGAGATAGTGATCTCTTCGCGTCTACTGTACTTTGAACCATCGAAGCTTAAGGTATGCGACTGCTCTCCAAGAAAGAAAGAAAGAGCCCCTCCACTCTCCGCAGCAACGACAACGCACAAGTCAGGGCAGCATCACAGCCTTACTAAGGTAGCTTTTGTCTACAGCAGGCATCCAGCCTTTTTCTCAACTATAGGTCTTGTAGTACCACTTACTCCCATAACTATCACTAGAAATTTCCTGGGGCATTCTAATTCTGCATTCGTCAATACTCATGATATCTCTCTTTTTCCCCATTTTAAAGCTTCAATAGATCCTAAGACTTCGTTTAATCATGTCCGATCAATCTATCCTCCGCATCACGCGAGTAAGTACCACTGCAGAACTTCTCTTCAGTTACATGAAAGACAATGGAGGCATAAGGCTAATTCACCTTACAGGAAATCATTGCCATGCAAAAGGGCTCTGATCTCTGTAAATCCCTCGGCTTGACTTGCCAGTGGCACTTTCTCTGACTATGAATTCTAGCCCTCGCCGTCGCATTCAAAGATACTAACGTCCGCAATGTACGAGCCTTGATCATTGGTCCCCCCGAGACACCCTATGAGTTTGGCTTCTTCGAGGTATGGCATCGTCTAGTCTACAAATTCTTTTTCTCTAACGCCTAGTCATAGTTCGCTGTCAAATTCGGACGAGGTATGCATTCATTCTCCATGCTTTAGATTATTCCTGGACTCATTATGTATTGTAGAATATCCAACTAGCGCACCGGCGGTCAATGCTATTACCACGAACGGTGGAAGGACACGCTTCAATCCCAATATATATGGCCAGGGAAAAGTTTGCTTGTGAGGCGCCAAGCTCATCAGTTCTTTCTGAGCTTAGAGAAAGCTAACTTGGGATGCTTAGGTCGATACTGGGGTACGTAATGGAGAATATCTCGAGGTAACCTAGGTTCTAAATGCGTTCGTAGAACATGGCGAGGAGAAAGGGGAGAGGAGTGGTCTTCAGCACAGGGACTAGAGTCGATCCTAATCTCCATCCAAAGCCTCATGTCCTCTAATCCTTACGAGAATGAACCCGGGTTCGAGGACGCAAAGACAGACTACGACAAGAAAAACCAGGCAGCGTACGTCGCTAAAGTAAGAGCATGGCGATCATGTAAACATCTTGATTCCGCTGAGTAGACATTCAGATCACCCACGAAACCATTCGCATATCCATAGCGGACCGTCTGGAAGATTACCTCGGGATTAACCGTGCAGCGCCACAAGCTATAACCCTGTACAACGCTGAGGAAGAATGCCAATCTACAATGGACTCCTCACTATTCGAACCTTTCAAAGACCTTTGCAAACGCCGCTTTCTGTGGTACTATCAGTCCTATCTGCAGACGATCGAAAGAGAGAGTGCTAAGCACAAAGACGGGAAGGTTTTTGATAAGATGCCTTTTGAGGGTGCGGGTAACACAATGGATGGGACCTTCAACTACACAGATCTTAAAGCTCGCCTCCAAATTATTCGGGAGAAGCTAGACAAAGAAACAGAAGATTGGGCGGAGGTGGGTAAACTAGCAGTGAAAGAGGAACGAGGAATTGCTGCAAGTCTACAGCGGCAGTTTGAGCAAACTGTTGAACATTACAAGAGAAATGACAGCGTCACCATAGACATGGAGCTTGTGGACAAGAACCCATTCGTTTGGCAATTGGTGCTTTTTGGACGGCCCATGACTAACCTTGATGGCGGACTCTTCCGGATCAAAATGTATATCAGTACAAAATTCCCAGATGAGCAACCCCGTGTCAAGGTGGAGACGCCAATGTTCCACATCCGGGTTTCTAGTGATGGTACCCTTTGCTATATTGCGCAAAGACCGGACGATATTCGATCCCACGTTGACGCTATCATCGCGTCTATCGAGGACGATGCTCCTGCTTATGATCCTCGAACTCTTGTCAATCCTGAAGCCGCAAGATTGTTTTGGGGTTCCTCTGATGAAAAGAAAATGTATAACCGCAAACTTCGCAGATCCGTTCAGGATAGCTCTGAGTAAGTTTTGGCCTTATAGAACACGGATTACAGGACGGAACAACAAATTAGGAATTTCAGTTGACGTTTCACTAGGTTCTAAATTGAGTCCTAATGTTTCTTTTCCAATGGCTTTCCCTTAACTTACGCCTTCCGCTTCTCGAAAATCTGAGGCTGCTATCGGGTATTGGCGCACAGGCTTGATATTAGGTTCGCGGCGGTCCAATATACCCCTTTCCTTACACCAGATTGCATAGATTGGTGGGGTCTCAATGACATGAAAGCACTAATCTTTCCTTTTTAATCATCTGCATCTACGGTAATGGGGTTTCGTAGGCTAGGCAGGCGGAGTTTTGTGCTTCCATAAGCTTTTCTCGATCAAATTTGAGCCATGCCTCATAGGTAGTTTGGCTGTTAGTACCGCAGAATCTCACGAATGAATTATAAGTTATAGATCCCGTATATCTACCAACTTTCGATATATTGCATTAGATTGGTATCCCGCTATTCATAATTAATTGTTGATATATGGGACTTTGCAAATTTAGGGGGTGTTGTTAGGGGGCCTCCTACTTATGCCTGCTGATCTGCAGGTGCCCAGAACCGAAACTTTTGGACTGCCCCCAGACTGACTTCGCGGTACAAAATCACAGTACAGGACTATGACAATAACTTAAAAAGAATTCTCGATATCCAGGTTGACCGTAATGGATTCAGACATTCCTCTCGGCCATGTACTCGTTACAGGAGGCTGCGGATTTCTCGGCCACCACATCGTAAACCTCCTTCTCGAACGCGACCCTGAAGTTCGCATCTCTGTATTGGACCTTCGCACTACCCACAACCGCAACCTCAATTCGCAAGTGTCATATTACGATGGAGATATAACCGATTATTCAAAGACGAAATCCCTGTTCGAAACCTTGAGACCAGATGTCGTTATCCATACCGCTAGCCCTCACTTCAATCTAAGCCCTGATATTCTGTTAAAAGTGAACCTCGATGGAACAAAGGTGCTACTGCAGGGAGCTCAAGAGACGGGTGTGAAAGCATTTGTGTACACAAGTTCGGCGAGCATTATACACGATGGGAAGAATCTCATAAATGCAGACGAGAGGTGGCCGCTTGTCACTGGGAATAAGCAACCAGAATACTATTCAACGACTAAGGCAAGACCATTTCTATTTTAACATCTTACATCGTAACTGCTGGAGAACAATCTTTACTTTCACTGACCATCTGGTGTTGGGCTCTTGTTGATGGGCTTTTCTTGACCACATACTGACTTCATCTGTTTCACAGGCATATGCCGAATCTGCCGTTCTTGCCGCAAATCGCTCAGATGCATACCCGAACTTCCTCACGTGTGCAATCCGTCCAGCGGGTATATTTGGTGAGGGAGATGTGCAATCAGTTCCCAAGATGATCACTGCATACCATAAGGGGCAGACTAAGTTTCAGATTGGAGATAATAATAACCTTTTCGACTTCACATATGTGGGAAATGTTGCGCATGCCCATCTCCTTGCTGCGTCTGCACTTCTAGTCACAGCAAAAATGGCTCCTCAACGTCCTCTTGACCATGAGACGGTGGACGGAGAACCGTTCTTGATTACCAATGGTCAACCTGTGTACTTCTGGGACTTTGCACGTACAATCTGGCGTGAAGCTGGTGACAAAACCCTACCCAACCAAGTCTGGGTCCTTTCAACCGATATGATGTGGGCGATCGGTGCTGTATTAGAAGGGATATTTTGGGTGATGGGCAAGACACCCAATTTGACCAGACAACAGGCCAAGTACAGTTCGATTACGAGGTACTACAATATTGACAAGGCCAAGAGACGGCTCGGTTACAAACCAATTGTGGATCTACAGGAGGGTATCAGGAGAGCGGTCCAGTACATAATTCAAGAAGAGAAGAAGCAAGGGGAGAAAAAGGCGCAATAGGGTAGGTGTAAGAAATTGAGAAGTAAATTTAGAGTTATGATATTGTTCAGGGTAATACCTAGACGGGTGCCGTCATTAGTAATACTGCAGATATTGTACAGTTTAAGCATAAACTGAAGGTTGAGGATATCCCGGCATCCTCGCATATCAAGGTGGTGTCCAAGTGCGTCTCGGGTGAAGGAACTCTGGAGGGTGATATGCGAACCATATGCTACAGTAAAGAAGGCTGAGGAAAGGAAAAAAGAAAGGTTGCGCAAAAATTTCAATTCCAACATACGGGATCAGGGGAAAGACCGGATGGCGGCACTTCTGACAATCCATTGTGTGACTTTTCCTTTTTCCTGTTTCCTTACTTTGTCTGAATCGCGTGCAGAATTCTAAGTAAAGATAGAAGTTTCATGTCGTCTAAAGATTCTCCTCACGTGTTCCTTTACTTTTCGTCCATTGACGCTGCATGCGTTATTAGAGTTATTACTCAAGACCGAAGGATCTGGCATATCTAGGTGTACTTAGGTCTTTTCAGTCACTGCGGTTATCCCCGATTCCCCGGTTTTTACGGTTTCCCCATCATGCCGGGTCGGCTCGGACATTTTAACTTATGATCAATTCGGGATGGTGATCGCTTGGCCTTACCTGTTCCTGACAGTTGCTGCTTCGCCTCCAACTTGACGGACCCCATACACGTGTCGCTAGAGTTCGCTTGACCTACCTACAGCTACCAACCCTACCTCCACTTACCCTAACCGTTACTTACTGCAGTATATGCTTCTCCCACGCCCGGCTTTGAATTCTTCCTCGGCTAAAGTTGGCTTCCCTTACCTTGCTTACCTTCATATCCGTAATCTCAGACAACAACACCATTTTCATTCTCATCCTTTGGGGCCAACAATCGAAGACCGAAGGATGGACTTCATTGTCCGTGAATTCGAAGGAATCGTGATGCTAGTAGCTTTGGGCCGAACAACTAATGCTTCATCACTCTACACCCTTATAGAGACCATGAGCCCCTCGTTGCAATGCTTCCTTGAACTTGCGAATTCGACATTCAAAGAAGAGCTCGCCCTGAAGAGACTCGCAGAAGTGCTCACCCTCGAGCCTTCCATCTCGTCCCTCGTTAGGAATTTCCTTAACCCAGCCCTACCATGAAGCTTCTTCAAGCTTCTGCACTGTTGCTTGCGGCCAGCTTGGCTCGCGCCCAGGAATCCGTATGCAATCCGTATTCCCAAGCGAAGGTCTATGCTTACATTACAGGATGATACCACTCACGGACCTCTATGGGGCTCAACTTCTCCACCAAAATATCCTTCGCCGTGGATAGAGGGGACAGGTGGTTGGGAAGAGTCATATCGCAGAGCTCAAGAGATCGTCAGTCAAATGACATTAGTGGAGAAGGTGAACCTCACTACAGGAACTGGGTGAGTGTCTGCTTTTGGGCATCTTGTAAACCCTGATAGCTAATGTCAACAGCTGGCAAACCGAGGCTTGCATTGGACAAATCGGTGGAGTGCCTAGGTTAGGCCTAGACAGCCTGTGTCTACAGGTCTCATCTGGTGGTGTCATCCTGGGTACGTAACGGAGATGCCGATTACAAAGGCGCCCACTACTTTTGAGCTGGTATGAACGTAAAACTAATATGGCCAGGTGATCGCAATTCCGTCTTCACAGGTGCTGGAACTATAGGAGCAGCATGGGACCGCGACCTCTGGTATGAGCGTGGTTTTGCCGTTGGAACCGAACACCGCCTCAAAGGTGTTGATGTCCTCCTTGGACCGGTCATTTCACCTCTGGGTAGATCACCCGCGGGAGGTAGAAACTGGGAAGGTTGGTCGAAGGATATATACGAACTAAGTGTCCTTACTAACTGCGTCTATAGTATTCAGTCCGGATCCTTCACTCTCAGGCATTGCAGTTGCCGAAACTATTCGTGGCATCCAGGATGCTGGTGTCATTGCTTGTGCGAAGCATTATCTTGCCAACGAGCAGGAGCGCCTTCGACAAGTTCCTGAAGCTGAGCAATTCGGCTACAATATTACCGCAGGTCTCAGTGCAAATGTAGACGACGCGACCATGCATGAGCTATATCTATGGTATGTTAATGAGACAATTTAGAGTATTCCTGCTAAAATCGTCAGGCCATTCGCCGATGCCGTTCGTGCAGGTACCGGTGCCGTCATGTGCTCGCACAACCAGATAAACAACAGCTACAGCTGTGGAAACAGCTATACAATGAACTATCTCCTGAAAGGAGTACTAGGTTTTCAAGGTTTCGTCTTGAGTGATTGGTCAGCACTTCACTCCGGTGTTAGCAGCGCATTAGCTGGTTTAGATATGGCTATGCCCGGTGATATCGGCTTTCTCACTGGCACGGATGGCCGTTCATACTGGGTAAATCCTGAAGATGCTGCATGTTTGTTCAGCTTATTGACATATCCGTAGGGTACAAACATGACTGTCGCTGTCCTTAACGGCACGCTGCCGGAATGGCGTTTAGATGACATGGCAACGAGGATCATGGCTGCGTACTACCAGGTCGGCCGTGATACTAATCACGTTGCAACAAACTTCAACTCCTGGACAAAGAACACTTACGGATATAAACATGTAGCTGCCGGTATGGATTACGGCGTTGTTAACCAGCACGTTGATGTCCGTGAGGGCCATGGCGATAAAATCCGTGAAGCTTCCGCGAGATCATCTGTTCTCCTGAAGAATAATGGTGCCCTTCCATTGACTGGACGCGAAGGATTTACAGCCGTATTTGGTAGCGATGCCGAGGATCCGCCCCTTGGTCCTAACGCGTGCCCGTTCCGCGGCTGCTTGAGCGGAACCCTCGCTGTTGGTTGGGGCTCAGGATCAGCTGATTTCTCCTATTTGGTTTCCCCCTTGACCGCGATCCAGAATGAAATCCTCGGTAATAAAGTTGGTGCCATCTCAGCTGTTACTCACAACTGGGCATATCCCGAAATCACCGTCGAAGCCGCACAGGCCGATGTTGCAATCGTCTTCGTAAACGCAAACAGCGGAGAGGGCATTCTGGCCGTCGATGATAACTGGGGCGATCGCAACAACTTGACACTTTGGGATAATGGCGATGCATTGATCGAGACCGTCAGTGCCGTCTGTAACAACACTATTGTTGTTCTCCACACCGTCGGTCCAGTCCTCGTTAACAGCTTCTATGATAATCCTAATGTTACCGCGATCATTTGGGCTGGCCTTCCGGGAGAGCAGTCAGGCAATTCCATCGCAGATATCCTCTACGGACGTATCACTCCAGGAGGGAAGCTCCCCTTCACGGTCGGAGCAGCAAAGGAAGACTATGGTAACGACCTGGTTTACGAACCAAACAATGGCAATGCGGCCCCACAGGTTGATTTCGAAGAGGGAGTTTTCATCGACTACCGTGCCTTTGATAAAGCTGACATCGAGCCGATCTATGAATTCGGATTTGGTCTTAGTTACACAACTTTCGACTACTCTAATCTGCAAATCCAGAAGAACGAGAGCAGCGAGTATGTAGCAACTTCAGGTATGACGGAGGCCGCTCCAGTCTTGAGCAACCACAGGACGGATAATCGGGCCGATTATATGTTCCCAGATATGCCTAGAATACCCCTCTACATCTACCCTTATCTTACCAGCACCGATCTCGAGGAATCGTACAACGCTTCAGATTACGGGATGCCATCTTCTGAATGGCTCCCCGAAGGTGCAACTGAAGGATCGCCGCAGCCACGCGTTCCAGCCGGTGGTGCCCCTGGTGGTAACCCACAGCTGTGGGATATCCTGTACACCGTTACAGCCACGATCACCAACAGCGGCGAGCTCCCGGGCGAGGAAATTGTCCAGCTTTACGTCAACCTAGGTGGACCTAACGATCCTAAGGTTGTGCTCCGTAATTTTGACCGTTTGGCGCTCGAACCAGGTGAATCAAAGGAGTTCTCTGCTACCCTTACTCGCAGGGATTTGAGCAATTGGGATACGACAATTCAAAATTGGGTCATCACAGACTATCCGAAAACGGTGTTCGTCGGGGCATCGTCGAGAAAGCTTTTGCTGCAAGACACTCTTCCTTGATTCAATGATTAGTTTGTTTGTATAACGGAGTAATAGGCAAAGAGATATTAGGTAGAAAGCGCAATGAATTTTTTACATTAATGTATAAATACTTGGGAAGGTTTGTTGGATGATGGGCTGATACAATGTATAATATAGCAGCATATCTGTTTAGAAACCTTATTGTTCTTAATCATTTTTCTGTAAAAACGTGCGTGTCTCTATTCTCTTATGCGATAATCGAACTAGGTCGTGCCTTTTCTTCTCTTCTATCCACAATCCACATTTCTTTCTCATCTTTCGGACATTCGCGGATTGTGGTGACCGAGCCGGGCCTTCCGGATACCAAGAATAACAGAGGGATGGGATACCTTATAAGAAATTGTCCCTAGGATGGTGCTGCGCAAAGAAGGACGATTCCGAAACCTCTCGTCAACTGGATCCCAGATCATGATAGCGATTTGATCCCAAAGGTGCAGATTTGGATCCTCCTTTCGAACCACACTTCAGTACATTGTTCTAGAAGGAAGGAGTCGGCGTCCTGATTGCGTATAAGTAGCGGCTGTGATATATATTTGACATAGATCGTCACTGCTGTAGGCCTAGCATCCTGTAGGGCTGAAATAGCCTATGTCTAAGGATTAAGGGGACAAGGGAAAGGATGGTGTTGTGATTCATGCTTTAAGTCAGCTGGGTGTATGAGTAATCATCCATCGCCTTCCCCGGACGATCAGTTCATGGATGGGGACGTCGATGGGGATTTAGAATGCTTGTTGTAGGAAAAATTACATGTGGGGTCCCTCCGTTTTGGTATTCAAACACACAGTGAACGTCTGATGACAAAGTGTTGTAATTTTGAGATGATCCGGAGATAAGGCCGGTTCGCCGTCTTAAATGCGTGTAGAGTAGATGATGCGGTAGCCAGGCGCAGTCTTTTACAGTAAACAACTCTCTGACTCACAAGGGACTTCTTGGACGATAGTTACGGTCAAGAAGGATCATATCGAGACATTCCAGACGCTCCCGCACGAGATTAGAAACAAACCGCAAGGCAGTCATCGTGGAGAATCGAAGTCTTGGCGTTGCGCAATGTTCACCTTGAGTTACCCCGAGCCGTCGAAGATCTTCAGAGATAGGAAGACCACGTTCAAACTGTGGTCGCAACGTCGCAACCTTCACCGCAATAACTTCACACGCCATCGTACACACAACATACTCTGTGCATGTCGCCACTCTACTGACCGTAGTAATCTATACAGTCATCGGAATTTGCGGCTTTCTGCCTGAACACTACCAGGACAAGACGAGTGCACAATAATTGCGAGCTCCAGACTCCATGTGAAATTGCCAGTTCAGGTATTGTCCCGCTGATCATTCTTAGAAATACACTCATAAAGTGGACAAAACGAAAACTAACTCTCTCTTCAGCATTAGGCAACATCTGGATATACGCAACAGCTTCACCCCGCCGACTACCTGACATTGACTCTATGGTGAGGTCCGTTTAGTGGTCGGCCTTACCTCCACATCCCCGTTGGCCGTAGACTCTCTGTTCTGCGGTAAAAGTGAGCGCATTGCAAACTCGGAACGGAAGTACCTGCACCACCGTTATCTTTCGAGGCTGGCACCACTTACCGGAAGATACTCTACGAGCATAAGGTCTCTAGCAATCAACTGTGTGTGAAAGAGGCTGCCTCGAAAGACTGGCTATACTTGAGTATCGGACGAGATCAGGGAGCGGATCTTATTTCAACTTCTAGGCAAAGAGCCCGTGACGTGGCTAGCATTGATTCCACTAGCCAGCCCTCATCGTGCTGTATTCCAATTACTGGCTGTGGCTCGGCACGCTTTTGCTTCGCTACATGAGCGTGCCCCATCCTATAACTGACTAAGGCATCCCTCAATCGGCACAGAATCGTGAGGTTGGGTTATCCAACCAAGCAGAGTTCCCACCCAGCCCCCATCCTGGAAGGGGGTGCATCAGCCAACTTCCCAACTACAGAAAGGGCAACGGCATTGTCCGATCTAACAGGGGATTATTAAGTCATTGGCACATCAGTCATTCGCTTGTTGGCTTATTAAGGGATTTTGAGACTCTCCACACCGTGGGATTCTTTAGGTTGCCCACCTTACATATTACTCTTAGTCCGTTATACGGATTTTGTGAGCTTTCCAATCCGTTCAGCTTATTCATTGAACGGTCTTTCCTTTGACCGCAATGACGCTCACTACACCCCCTTCTACCACATCCTCCAGCGCTGGACAATCTCCGGACGCGCAGTACCGAGTTGTACGAAAGCGGAATCGAGTTCCCCTGTCATGTGGCCCTTGTAGACACCGAAAGTGAGCGGTCTCTCTTTGCCTTGCTTCTTCTGATGTAACTCTTTTGTATTCCTAGTCTTATCCTCTTTGCTAACTGATCTACTCCAGGCTGAAATGTAACCGTGGTCACCCTTGTGACAACTGCACGAAAAGAGGAGACACAGCATCTTGCACGTATGCTTCACCAAGCAATCGCAAGAAGAATCAGTCAAGTCATGGCGCTTCCAGCTCTCCCGATGACATGCAGAATCGTATTGACCGTTTAGAAGGCCTTGTACTCGCTTTAATGACAAATGGCGCTCAATCTGCAGGACCAGCCGCTGCCCACGCCGCTATTGCAGGTACTAGCAGCATCAGCGGAAGCTCTGCGGACGCACCTCTTGATCTTGATATCGAAAACGATGACACTATCAAGGAGGAGGACGAGGGCGAAGAGAGCGACGTTGATAGAATTGCCAAGTCAATTGGTGTCATGAAAGTTGACAACAATAAGGCATTCTTCGCTTCGGAAGCTCATTGGTACGCTATCTTGGGTGAAGTAAGTCTATCGATGCAATCACAAGGGCTTAACTCTGACCAAGATCCTATCAGATATCTGAAGTCAAGAACTATTTCGCAGAGCATAAGAAGCAGTATGAAGATCAACTTCAGCGATACAAAGCAGCACATCCAGATGAAGACCAACCTGGAACTGCCCTGCTATTCAGATCAACGAAACAAGCAGATCGCTCAGAGATCCTTGCTTCATTTCCTTCCAAGCAAATGGCCGACAGATTAGTGTCCCGGTACTTCAATACTTACGATCCCGCCATCCGTAAGTTCACCGAGCGACTATTCTGAAAGCAGGACTAACAGATTTAGACATAATACACGGACCGACCTTTCAAGTAGAGGCAAGTAGATTATAGAAAGAGAAACTGAGGTTTCTGCTAATATGAATTTAGTATGATAAACATTGGCAAGCACCTCAGGAAACTCCTATAATTTGGATTGGTATGGTGTTTGCGATGATGTGTATTGCGCTCCAGAGCTACAATAGGGCCGGAGATGAACCCCCTGAATTAAGGGGAAAGTCCTGGGAACTTTCCGTCCGGTACAGTCGTCTCACAGCACAATGCATTCTTTCAGCAGATGTACTACAACCGATACAATATATGATGGAAACGCTCATTCTCCATATCCATGCAGAGACTTCTCGCAGTCAAGACGCTGAAGCAGGTGTGCTTGTAACGGTCAGCGTTCTAGTCAGGCTAGCGATGAGGATGGGCTACCATAGGGATTCTGCTCCATACGCCACAATTTCACCATTTCAGGGAGAGATGAGAAGAAGAGTGTGGACAGTGATACGACAAGCCGATGCGTTTTTCTCCTCACAATCTGGGATGCCCCATATGATAAGATCCACAGATACAAATGTCGAGCTACCTCGGAACATTTACGATGACGAGTTACATGTCGGTATGAAGACTTTACCTCCATCACGACCTGAGAGTGAATCAACGCCATGTTC
Organism: Patellaria atrata CBS 101060; assembly: GCA_010093705.1. Lineage (NCBI taxonomy): Eukaryota > Fungi > Ascomycota > Dothideomycetes > Patellariales > Patellariaceae > Patellaria > Patellaria atrata. The sequence goes on from MU006104.1 coordinate 223,315, forward strand.
CTACATGATCGCAAAAACAAAGTTCGTCAAAGTTTTTGGCCTTATTCTTGAATTTACGAACATGTTGACCTGCGCACCCTACGACGAAACTATGCGGTTAGATCAAACCGTCCGAGAGACTCAAGCGTCACTCCCAGCGTATTTTAAGATGCGGTCGATGAACGAATCCATCCATGATTCCGCAACCATTATTATGCAGCGTTTCAGCCTTGACCTTTTTTATCTGAAGAGTTTGTGCTTATTACATCGCAAGCTACTTGGTCCTTCAAGGATATACCCTCGTTTAGCGTATTCTAGACGTACGTGTATTGATGCGTGTCTCGGAATGTTGCGCCATCAGGCGACCTTGCAGCAAGAAGCGCAACCTGGCGGACGTTTACGAGGCGTTAAATGGCACATCTCGTCCTTAACCACGGCCGATTTCCTCCTCTCGGCCATGATTGTCTGTTTAGATCTCTACCACACCGCGGAAGATGAACAGAAGGGCCGGCCACGATCTACTGATACCTACACTGCTACACAACATAATCAGGAAGAGATGTTGGCCGCGATAGAGCACGCACTTAGCATCTGGGACTCTCTCCGTGAACACTCTATGGAAGCCTACAAAGCTCATGCAACTCTGAGCGTCATGATCAACAAGCTCAAAACACATCAGGCTCGCAGACAAGCACAACAAAATTTCGCTGCCTCCTTCCCGGACAACGCATTCAATGATGATTCAAAGGTAGCCCCGGAGCACTCGGCGGCTATGACGCTGGGAATGTTGAGTACAGGAGCTTTGACCCCGAATACGGCCAACATGTTCAATTCACAGTCCAACGTTAATGCGGGGATGATGGTTGGCGACTGGAACCAACCGACGGGTCTCACACCACAGTATTCCGGCTTGAATGCACCGGATATAAATGGGCCGGCTAATGCTCCAAGTCCATTCTCACTCTTTGCTCCCGGTATGGGATTTCAGGAACTACCTCCTACTACCAACATTGACTGGGTAAGTGCAGATATTATATTTAAATTGAGCGGAACACTCATCCCATGAACTGCTCTATCCCTTATAATATTCCCACCGACCTTATTCAGTATATTTTTACTTTTTACTGCAGCACTAATAATCGTACAGGATGCCTGGGACTCATACATCCAAGGTTCCACCGACCCGAGCCACATATGGACAGACCCAAACATGGTCCTTCCCGACGTCCAGGTCGATAATGTCGGCCAACAAGGCCAGAGCCAGAATACCGGTACCAATACCGGAAATCAACAGCAGCAGCAGCAGCAGCAGATGGGAAACATGTTTTCGGGCGGCTCGGTCTATTGAGTCCCAGAGGACCAATTTTAGGAGATTATCTCAACATTTTCTATGAAGGAGGCGTCGGAATAAGGAATGGGCAGAAAAGTTCTTGTTCATCGACGTAGGTTCGAATCCGTCTGGAGCGGACAAGAGTGGGGACGTGGAGAGAAAAAGAGCAGGGGTATGATTACTGTATGGGAATGAGATGGAACGGAAACGGTTCATGGCTGCTTAGGGTTTGCGGAGGGACGGGTGATGGATGAGGCATGTTAAGATACCAAAAAATCCCTTTGTTTTCTACTTGGGAAACCTTCTTTCCTCTATGTCGCTGCTTTGGCGCCCGTGCGAGATTTGGGATGTATGAATAGTTCTAGGGTTTTTTGATGGGGCTGTGGTGATGGCTACTCCGCTTAATTCTTACCCGGTGAGGGGAGAATACATTGATAAATGTATGTTGTATTGATGGTTGGTGTGGTGTGATATTCGTCTCTTACTAACTAACTGCTATTCTTGACTGTTTTATCAGGTCCAGAAGCGAGTGCAAGCACGCTGGAACCAAGAGTGGACAGTACGGTACCAGGAAGCAGGGACGGGAATACAGAAATAGCAAGTTAGCTTACTTGTACTACTGTACTGTACTGTACTGTTCTATACCACACCCCCGCGAGCCTACCTCCGCATCTTCCGCTACAATACGAATCTGGACCTGTCCTTAGGTTGTGCTCGATTCGTATTGTACTGTGTTGTGCTTTACTGTCCTATATCGCACTGGACGGTACACCACGAACTAAGCTTCGCCTCAGTCATCCGATATGAGCGTCGGGTGGGTATGGGGGAAATGTAGTACAATACAGTACACTACACTGCGCCTTAATTCCGACGACGATACGATTAGGTTCCATACGAGGTTCGTACAGTCGGAACAGACCTCTCGTCCCGTACTGGAGCAAAGGAGGTCCTTGCAGAGACACTCTATTCGCGTGAGTTTCTGTGTACTGTACAGCTTCCCTGTAGCAACTATACCACACCGGGTACAGCACCACCACCAACTTCTCCCCAGTCCAAGCAGTCACGGCCCTCAGCAAGCATGCAAGAATTTAATTAATTATCATCTAACCATGATCTCATTGGTATACTCCCACATAACCATACTACCACAGTACAGTACCAACTCCACCCATACCCCTTTTCCGTGTCCCAACCCACCAATTAACCCCCACATAACCCTACTACCACAGTACAGTATCAAGTCCACCCATACCCCTTTTCCGCGTCCCAAACCACCAATTAACCCTCCACTTTTCCGTTACCCCGCCAACACATTCCTCAACATGGTAACAAAGCTCTCATGCACCTTCCTCAACTCCACGATATCCGGCTTGACCGGCTCGCCCGCCCTCCGTCTCAGATGATCCTGACTTCTCGCTCTCCTCTTCCTCTCCGCCGCAATGGGATCAGCAGCATCGGCGTCGTCGTCCTCGGAATCGCTGTCCTCGTACGCGCTTTCGTCGTCGAGTTCGAGGTCTTGGATGTCGAGCTGAAATGACAGGTTAGTCATGAATTCCAAAGAACACATTTAAAATGCGAAGAAAAGTGGGGGGTGTAGGAAAATTACCTCGTTCAACCCGAAGTCACTGCTCCTGAATGTATCCAATCCAGGGACGACATCGTGGTTGGTGGAACCCTGCGCTGCCATCTTCTGCCGCGTCTTGTCTTGGTGCCACTTCTTTCGCGCGTGTTGCCACTTGATCAGGCTGTTGATCTCCTTGACTGCGGCGTCTTTTTGGATCAAGCCCATATCGATGGCGCCCTGGAAGAGAGCGTTCATGTCCAACTTTGCGCCGTTACGCGGGCCCTTGCGTAAGAATTCAAGTATACCTTCCAGCCAACCCATTAGGGAATTGAAAAGGCCGTTATCGTGGATGTGGACTTCATGGACGAATTTATAGAAATTGTCTTCGTGGCGGGCGCAGAGGTCGATGAATGCTTGGACTGTCTGGTTGGGGTCTGCTGATACATCCTGCCGCTGTGCTGCTTCTACGACCTTGATTGTGTCATCGACGAAAAGAGCGAAATCGGTAATGCTGTTGTATACGTTGGCGGATTTGTAGACCCGGACGAGGGGTTCGTAGAAGATGGTAAACAGGTCACGGAAGAGTTGTAGCGTTGTCGGCTACCAGAATAGAGTTAGTGATTTTTTCCCACCAAGGTAATATCAGATAAGGCACCATGAATATCTCACCTCTTCGATGATCTGCAACATCATCAATTTATCCCTTTGACGTACATATAGCTTGGATAACTGCTTCAGATATGCAAACTTTTCTGCACCTTGTTTCATTTCATCGTCAACCTACCCAGGAAGTTAGCTTCGTACTTGCAATTAGGGATATGTACATGACGGTCTTTTTCTACTCACATTCTCCACGGCATTATTCCAAGCTACATAAGCATTGAATACGGTCCCTATCTGTTCTGAGCTGAGCTCCGGTCCGTAGTATTCCGTCCTGAGGACTACGACTAAAAGGTCGACTCTCTCGTTTTCTGCTTCTTCTCTAATAGCGTATTTAACGTCTTCATCAGCTTCGGTGAAGGATTTTATCTTTGCACATAGCACGGGATCACCAATCTTGGCCGCTACCGAGTCTATGGTTTTCTGCACAGTTCTAATACCATCATTGATCGCCATACCAAAGATGCGTTGCAGTAGCGAACGTGCGCCGAAGGGTTGAGCGAGAAAGAGATCAAGGACACCGGCCATAACGGCAGCAGGATTAGCGATGCGGATAACATTCTTTAGTACGCTATATGGAACAAGGGAATGAATGCGTTTCGCTTGAGCAAAGAGCTCGGGCGAGTTATCTTCAGCGAGGAACAAATGATAGATCGTGGCGGCGACTTCTATTCGAAGCCATTCGGCGAACTTTTGATACTCCGGTCTCAATTCCGAGATCTTGTTCTTGACTTTGATTTCCTGGAAAAGACTTGAAAGCCCGTTGCTTTCGACGATCTCTCGCCTGAACTTCTCCATATGAATATCAAGCTCTGCAGCTCGCTTCCTTGCGATTTCGTAGAACTGTCTCTGCTCTTCGATACGCTTTTCATCCATCTCCTTTCTACGGGCAACATCTTCAAGCTCCTCCTCATTCGGAGTGATCTTATCAGCTGTCAGGAATTCTTTTATCGCATTTGAATTAGCAATCTGCTCATTCTGAAGATAATTCCTGAGAAAAGCGCGAAGTGAGACCCGTTGTTCTTCCCGGTAAAGTATATGTTGTTCCTTATAGTTTAAGTTCTCTATTGATGCTCGTGGTGAATTTGACCCTCGTAATGACGTTGATGACCGGTTACGGGCGTGGCTACCGCTACCGCTGAACGGGAGATAGCTTCGAAAGCCCCCTCCACCGTCCGGGGGTTCCAATGTAGAGGTTTCTTGAGTTGACGAAGATGATAAAGAATCTGCATCATCATCATTTGAGGAAATCATTGTGGCATTGCTTTTGTTTTTCCTAGGCAGAGGCGGAAGTACTTTTCCGGGTAATTCAAGTCGTATTCGTTTATAAAGGTTCGCAAAGTCTGCATACCGCCTTCCTACGTAGTGTTCAGGTTTTGAGCCCTGTTGAACTCGGATCAGAAACTCCTGTATGACGGTCAGCATTGTTGTCAAGTCCGCCCTCCCTGAAGTAGTGTCTCTTACGGCGTGTGAATGGTAACGCATATGCCTCTTAATCGAGGTTGTCCGTACTGCTGCCACGTTGACATCCCAACCATTTATATGATGGCCACTTGGTGCATTCGCGACGAGACCACCATCATTAGCACCTCTCTCTACTACCTCTATTTCGGAGAAGCGTATTCGTTCTTCATAACCTGATGCAGTAGGTATGCCTGAAACCATCATGAGCTCAACTAGCTTCTCAGCCTTGAGTGCTAACTTTCTTCGCTTCGTCTCCTCTAATCTGTCCTCGGATGAAGATATGTGCTTGTTTGCAAAGGACTCTAGGAACTATGAATCGCATTCCAGACACGTTAGCTGCATCCCAATAACTCTTCCCCTGAGCACCACTCACAACTTGTAGTTTGTCTTGCCAGAACTCTTTTTCTCGCGCCTTGTCCAAGAATGGGAAATTGCGGACATGATGTACGAATATGTAGCGTAATATAGGAAGTTCGGAGTCTTGAGGGGCGACTTCGCCTGCGTCTGAACGGAAGGGAGCACCGAATCTCTGAAGGGCTGTGGGGGACGACAGTTCGGAGATCTCATTCTTGCTTTGTTGCGAGATCAATTCTCGTTTTAGGTCTATATGTGTTTAGCGATGGCCTCAATGTACCAGATATACAACGCTAAGAAGCTTACAATGCTCCTGTTTACCGGTCAGGATAGAACCAGGAGGAAGTACTGATGCGGTAGACGTGAATGAGTGTTCTGATCTGTCCAGTTGCTGTCGCAAAGGTTGTGCTTGAAAATATGTTGATCCTGGAGAATCGGAGTTGGTAACAGGTGGAGATTGTAGTTGGATGGTATTTCCGTTGACTGCTAAGTCAGGAATTGAGTTGTCCGCCATACTGTGAAAGCAAGGGAGTTCAGGGTCATAGAATGAGGCTGATCGTGATCTTCAGTGGAGATATAAAGCAGTCGGCACGTATGATGGTAGTAAAACGAGTACGCGTGGACAGTGGGCTAAGTAAGGGCGAAGTAAGCTTCACACAGCAACACAGAGCGGGAAAGATGCCGGCCTGAAGAGGTAGATGGCAGTGAGGACTCTATTATGGGAGTGAAGAGGAAGTAAACCAAGAGTACTAAGAAAAACAGGTCACAATCAAGGTTAGAGGAGATTTGTTGCCAAGTAGGTATAAAGTTGAGCAATTGGAAGTGTGTACGACAAGGAACTGTTGTCATCCATGCCAGAGGGGTGACGTCCGGCCAAACTTGGATTTCCCGCCTGCACCGTGGGGTCAGTTGGTCACTCCGTTGGAGCTGTGGGTTGGAATAACCCAAGCGTGTCAGTCGACGTCAATTCTAATAGGAAAGTCTGAGATTCTGTTGTGTCATATGAAGTCTACCTCAAACATGTCCGGGTATCCTGCATACGTCTGAGTCTCCCGGTCAGCAGTTCTTACAGAAAAGATACTGTATTGTACTGTACGGTACAACATGGAAGTGACTAATAATAAATAGAAGGTACGGCGGGGCTCTTGAAGCCAAGGAGTCCGAATGAACTGACAGATCCGCGAAGCTTGGCAGACGATCATGCTTTGATGGCAACTGCAGCCCTGACGCGGCCTGAAGTTTCAAGCTGGAAGTATTCGAGCCGTAACGTTGCCATCTCGACATAATAAACATATGTGTTTTATGATACTGTTGAGACAAAAACAGGATACCTGTAGGATACAGAGAACTATCAGCTCTATTATAGAAGAGCACAGTCTCCCATTCTATCTCAAAAAGAACGAATTCTGAAGAGCTCCATGAGGGTCATATTTCTCAGTCAAGACCCTTAATCTACTGCGGAAAACGTCCTCGTCGACGTAAGCTCCCTTGAGCCATCTGCTTCCCTTAGATGGGTCAAACGCCCGTCGAGCATGGAGCACTCGTCTGTTGTTGAATATCACACACTCCCCCTCCTCCAAGCGCTTCTCGAATATCGCAGACTCCGAGTTCACCAAGTCTGAGAACATACAAGCCGCCTTGTGGTACTCTCTGAATTTCTTGTCACCGTTGGGGAAAATGAATGGTCCTTGAAAAGGAGGTGACCAGTTAACATAGTCCATCATGTTTCGAGCATACTTCCCCGACGCCCCTCTCACGTTTCCTAATCCCTGTAGAGAGCGCATTTCGAACGTTGGCCGCTCGAACCTATAATGCTGATTGTCGTTCTTGTAGTGATGCAGGACAGGGAGGTTCTTAAGAACCCTGAAAGATGCATAATCTGTGTTTCGTATAGTATCTGCGGCGAGGAGAGAATCAGAAAAGATTGACTCCCCGCCAGGAGCTTTGGCATGGAGAGAATGGAGAAGCTGTAGATAAGGAGGGTTCGCCATATACCTGCAATAATCCTAGTTTAGTCGATACTCGATTGGTAGTGTAGGTATTTGACACTTCTCCAGGCTTAGACTTTATCCACAAAGTTGTATCAATAGGTTATTGATTTTCGGCAGACATGAGAGTAGGTATAGAAGATTAGAAGGGACTTACAATAGATCCATATGTAGCCCTAGGAATTGGTGAGTATAGGCTACATTCTTTGCATCTACTTTTGACTTGACATCCCATGTCCGCCCATAAAAAGTGTCCCGCAAAGATCCAATCCGGCTGATTATAACTTCCACCGATTGTTCGGAAGGTGGTACATTCTTAAGGAAAAGAAGGCCATGGGTGTCTAACATCTGTAGACCAGCAAATAGTCCGTGGTCATCATGCATCCAGTCATCAAATTCAATATATTTTACGTCCTCGAGCATTTTTTCCTGATCCCATCGTACCCGTTCATCCTGTTTAACCCTCTGAAACGACTGCCAATCAGCATACGACCTATTCACGGTATCGGCTGGAAATCGGGTACGATGTGATTCGGGATATCCAGGAAGATCATTCTGCCACTTGAGAGTAACGCTCGTCTTGCTAGGGCCTAGCTCTTTAACGGCGAGAATATCGGCCGGAATGTCTGATGTTTGGAATGTCTTTTGCTTTGTCGATGGATCAACGCAGAGCTCGCAAGTACAACTATCTCTTAGGAATATACTATCATATACCGGTCCTCCAGGAACGAGTCGAAGTTCCTTCTGGAACCTCTCATCAAGTTGGTCCTGCCACCACTGGGTTTGAGGTAACTGTGACGATGATTCTTCCCCGTTTGGAATTTTTGATTCTGATTTGACGAATTGCTCTTTGACATCGGAGGGATCTTCCTTAAACACCTGACGAACAGCATTGAATACATCTTGACCGGATATGTCCGAGTTTTTTTCGACAACGCTCTCTTTGGACGGTTGCGGTTGTTGTTGTTGTTGTTGTTGTTGTTGTTGTAGTATGCGCGCCGTCTTCAACAGACGCGTTTGAGATCTCCTCGAGCGCGAAATGCGCCCACATATTTGCTGCGTATCCCGAAAAGCACATCTGAAATTAGAAGGGTGCATTATCAATAAAAAGGAGGGGTGGATAGATTCCCTTTTCGTCTAGAAGGAAAGCGTACAGTTGTTGACATACAGCCCCTGGAGCTCTCAAGAGAAGCCGCGGCAATCACCGGCGAAGAGCTTGCTCCGGGCAAGGGATTCCGCTCGCCCAGATGTTCACACCTCAACTCCTTCTTTCTCCCTCTCAATTGATTCAGATCAGAAGCCGGATGTATGTCGAGAGATGTGGAGCACCTCAAGGATGAGGTAAGCATGATATTGACCCAGAGACAAACTCCACAATTGCTGATCGAGGATGCTATAGGGCTCACGTGGGCAGGTCGTCGCAGCCGGCGCAATCGCAGGTCTAATATCGAGGTACTTCCCAAGTGTCCAAGAAGTTCTGAACCCTACTAACACCCATAGATTCGTGATAGCTCCTCTCGACGTCTGCAAGATCCGTCTGCAACTCCAATCGCACTCCCTCTCAGATCCCCTCAGCCATCGCGGCATAACCGGGCCTATCTACAAAGGCACAATCGGTACCTTCAAGCACATCTTGCGCGAGGAAGGTATAACGGGTCTCTGGAAAGGAAACATACCCGCCGAACTCCTCTATGTCGCCTATGGTGCCGTCCAATTCACCGTATACCACCAAACTAGCGCTCTCCTCTCAATCCTACCTCCACCGTACCAACCTCCTGACGCAACCGGTTCGTTCATCAGCGGTGCCGTAGCTGGGACCGTGGCGACGACTTTGACATACCCACTTGATCTATTACGCACACGATTCGCGGCTCAAGGGACCGAGAAGGTATATGAGAGTCTGCGTTCGAGCATACGCCACATCACCAAAGATGAAGGGTATCAAGGCTTCTTTCGTGGAGTCAGCGCAGCGGTAGTGCAAGTTGTGCCCTACATGGGATTATTTTTCTCCTCCTACGAGACGCTGAAGATACCTTTGGCAGGTCTGGAACTACCCTTCAGTTCTGGCGATGCCACGGCAGGGATACTGGCCAGCATTTTCTCCAAGACTACAGTCTTCCCTTTAGATACCGTCCGGAAACGTTTGCAGGTTCAGGGGCCCATGCGCTCGAGATACGTTCACCGGAATATTCCGGAATACAGGGGTGTTGCGTCTACCATAAGGATGATCCTGAAGAGAGAAGGTGTGAGAGGGTTGTATAGGGGGTTACCCGTTAGTTTGATCAAAGCGGCACCGGCGAGTGCAGTCACCATGTGGACTTATGAGCGCGCAATGAGTATCATGCTCAAACTGAATGATGAAGATGCGGATTGATTGATTTCTCAAATCATCAGGAAAAAAAAAGTTCTAGGCTTAACTCCAAATTAATGCTTTCTTATCGAGTCTAACTTGTTTCTTCTTTGGGAAAATTAGAATCACAATTTCTCGTATTGTTCACATGATGTACCACGAAGGCACGACCTCTTGTGATTGTATTATATCTGTATACTTATCAGAGAAAAACCATATCACACCGATAACCCTATGTTCCTCCCGTTCGCTTTCTAGATATCCGACCGCCATCACACCCAACCTCTAATCCCCTTTATTCGGATAATCATCCTTCCCAACAGGATTCGCCGGTCCACCCGTCTGACCCAAAACTCCCGCAACATCAACCTCGCTCTCCCTCTTCTCCTTAACCTTCTCCCTCAAAGGCGCCTGCTCCGCTTTTTTCCTAGACACACAATCAGCATCACCCCAAAATCCAAAATCGCCCCCCCCCCCCCCAATCCCCCGCCAAATCCGGCTGTCCCCCACTCGCCCCCCTATCCCCCTGTCCCCTCACAGCCTCCGCAACCTCCCCCTCCCCGGGCGCCGCCAACTGTTCCCCCTCCAACTCCCTATGCCTGCCGACCTCCTCCTCCGTCGCGTCCTCCCCGGATCCCGCGCCTCTGACCCCTCGGCCCAGGGACGCCGGGACCGCGGCATCCGGGTCCTGCTGGTGGGAGCCGCGGTGCTCGACGGGGTGGTTCTCGGGGTCCGTGTTCGCTTTCGCGGTTTGGCGCGCTGTCGAGTCTTCGGCGGGGGCGGAGGTGGTCGGGTTGGAGGATTGGGTATATGCGGCTGTTTTGGAGGGTTGGGAGGGCCCGGTGGGGGATTGATCGGACATTGTTTTTGTTATTGGGGGTGG
>MU006104.1:234111-479210 GCA_010093705.1 Patellaria atrata CBS 101060
GGTTGATATTTATTTTGTGTCTGGTGGGGTGGATGGGTGGTTTTCTTTTTTCATCTCTCGTCCATGACGTCGGCGGGGTCATCGTTCGGTAAGATGTTTGACGTCTGATTTTTAGATTGCAGCGAACTGCATAATTGATGATCTAGTTCTTGGACTATCCAGACTGGACTATTCAAAGGGACAAGAAATAGATGGTAATCACTATCAACTAGGCGCAGTGGGTATCCCGAAAATTCGAAAGTGAATAGCAGCCACCAACGCTATTAAGCAGTAAATCAGGCAGTAAAACATTCACTCTTTTCAGTAGAAGGGAGACAGTGAATGAGCAGGCTAATACAAAGTGTATACGGCGGTATAAGGTAAGGGCTTCTCAAAATCGCGTCAACTTCCAAAGATGTTAGTAGATATTGAATATAGAAATGTACCATCAAGAAGTCATCATGTACGCAACAATCAGTTCACCTCGTTCAATTGCCTATCTGACCGTATACCAAAAGGGCGTATCCAGCGCAGACGAAAGTAACTTGTCATGACGCCAATGAACGGCATCAATCATATTATAATACAGATAGCCCGCCCCTTATCATCTGAGGAAAGAAGATGCGTCCTTCAGAAACCCCACCGTTAAGGGTCTTGCGTAACATCCAGAGTAGATCTGAGCCCCGTGTCCAACTCCTCGCTGATTCCCATCCGACGCAATGCAATTCAATAAAGGTAGCAAGGGAGAGTTGGTGAGACTTAACGACGGTGCGATAAACGACGTGATAAAGACGGGTGTGGTACAGAACATTTGCAATGCGTGCCCCACCCCCTGGGTTTTCCTTCCGGTGGCGGAATCCATCTAAGTTATGTCGTTGCCCCAGTACCTCCCGATGATGTGTGATATGTAGAAGCAGATTAAGGAGACTCGTGAAAGTAGCCGAGCGAACGGAGGGTTAGGTAAGGTAAGGCTCTTAAAACAGTGACTCCACCCTGTAACCAGTACATCACCTTAACTCTCTTTCCCAACGAAGGATAACAATTTGTCCGTTGTACATGAACAAGCGGAGATTTAAAATGGAAACGAAAAGAGAACCGAGAATAGAAATAAACCACAGAAAATCAAATGATGACGCTTGCTTTCGTGAACTCATGACAAAGTTAGTGATAAAAGATAAGTAGAAGAGATGGCAATTTCTACGAAGGGTTACAAATAGGCTTGCAGAAGACATGCATCCGAAGCCTTCACCCGTCATCATCCGCTTCGTCGTCATCTTCTTCATCTTCATCTTCACCGCTCGTACTAGGTCTCTGCACAGGTAAACCTGTTTTTGCCTTTTTGGCAGGAGTACCTTTGCTCGCCATTGAGTCAGCTTTCCGCTTTGTCGCTGAGCCAGTTTGATCTCCTTGAGCTCCCTTTGCAGGAGTACCTGCATTTTCCTTGTTGTTACCATCATCTTGACTAGGTAACTGCCCGTTCTTCTCCATTTGAGCGACTTCATCAGCTGTCAAGAAACGACCACCAGGTCCACGAGGTCTCCGCATGGCATGGTTATGTCTAGATTCGTGAAGATACGGCTTTCTCCCCTTGGATGTGAGTCGAAGCGCTTCTTCAAGCTTTTGACGGGCCATGCGACGTTTGAGGATACGGTGGAACTGTTTTGCATTGACATACAAAGGAGATTCCTCACCGCCTCCGCCTACCAGTTCTGGTGACTGTTGGTGTTGAGGTACTGGAGGTGGTTGAGGTGGCATTTGAGGTGGTCGTTGAGGGGGATGGTTCATCACGGGTTGAGGTTGCTGCATCGCAGGACTACTGATCTGTTGGCTCATTCTTCGCGGCCCTCCCATGACTTGGCCTTGAGGAATCTGTACTTGAGTGGGTAATGGTTGAGCGGACATTGCACTGGAAACTTGGGTGGGCGACCGTGGTTGATTTCGCGCGTCAGTCTTGAGCTGTGCACCGGCAACGCGCGGAGACGCCCTTGGATCTTGTGGGAGTGTGTTCTGTAACCCTTGATCCTGTAATGGAAAGTATGGTGTCCCTGCGGCTGCGGCTGTCGCCATAGCAGCTGCCTGGGTTGAGGTCATGCCATACTGCGCATGCATTCCGCCCGGAACCTGATATCCCCCAGGTGGATAACCCATCTGTTGGTGAACCTGATGATTTGCGGAATTCGGTGCATTTGGTTGTGGATAATTGTGTCCTTGTGATGGCAATATAGGTGAAGTTTGATTGTGAGGAGGATGCATTTGTGTTTGTTGACTTGGAGATGTTATTGATGCACCACCTGGTCCAGCATTTTGCGGAGCCGCATTATACGCCGGTTGTAGATGCGCTTGCGCGTGGCCGTGCGGGTTGTGATGAGGTTGTTGATACTGCGCGTACTCCATCATGGGAGCAATTGTGGTGTGGTCTGCCTTCGAGGCGAGGCCACTGACTTTTTCACTGATCTCGTGTCTCAAGTATCTGGGCAGGACGCCACTTCGATAACACAAGCCTATCGTAGTTGAGTCACTAGTATCTTCGGTGATTTTGCTGACAGTTTGCTGTGTGGCAAGTAGAACTGCAAGCTACGGTCTTCGGTTGCTGCTATTGGAACGTGTGATATTGCGTATCGACGCGATTGAGAGTATTCCAGTCCTTGTTGCGCAGCAGGAGTAGATGGAGAACAGCTAGTGGCGGACAGTTGCAGCCTGGACCTATTAAGAAGTAAGCATACGCTCCAATCAAGCTGACAGCCCAGGGAGTTTGGAGAAGTCCAATACGAACCTTGGAGGTACAAGTGGGGGAAAGTAAGATATGCTAAAGTCAAAAGGACGATCAATTCAGCTTATCCTTCGATTACTTTAGTGAAGAGTATGCGCAACTCGAGCTCATGTGTTTGCTCTTTCTGCTCAAAGTCGGGCCTGCCGGCAAGATGGATTTCTACTGCGCCAGCCTAGAATCACGTCACAGCCAGTTGATGCGTTGTCAATTGAATGGCCACGCTGTCTGCGAGACGAAAACTAGCAGGGCGAAAAAATCTAGTTACAGGACGTGAAGGCTGATGATAATCTCGAGATACTGATCTTGAATTTGACGTTGCCGCTAAGATACGACCGTTCTATCAAGCGCGTCAAACGTTTTGTGAGGCGGTGCAAGCCTTTTGAGGCTATATGGAGCGGATACAGGTCTAATCCAAGGGTCGGTTGTATGTGGTTCGGAGTGGGCCTCGAGGCGGAGAGGGACGACTGCCAGTAGGAATGTGAGGATTCTTTTGAATCTGAATGGGGAGACAAACGAAAGTTAGCACGATTCGCGTGAGATTTAGAGCAAAGCAATTGGAGGTGTGGTGAGCTGGGGGATGCGGCGTTGAGGCGGTCATTGGAGGTGGTGATGCGTTGGCAATGCAGATTTCATGCGCGCCAAACATAAACCATGGCCTTACCGTAACAATCAGTATTAATGCTTATCCCCCGTGCGAAGGCTGGCAGAATGCCGTGTCGCCCTGTGCAGATGGGCAATATGACGTTAGATGGTGTTCCTTTATCGAGGCTAGATTCTTTAATTTATTCGCGACGGACGTGGTGAGGAGGTGAAGTGGTGGTGTTGTTGTGTCGTCGGCGTTGCGCGGGTGCGGGCTCAGGGCTGAGGGCTGAGGGCTGCGGGAAAAATTTCGTACAAAAGTATGGGAGGAGACGCTGGTTGCCGTACTTTTGGGCGGCACTGCGGTACCGTTCCTGAGCTGGGAGGAACACTGTGCTGTAGTCGCCTCGGCTCGTATACCTGTTGTCTGACATTTGCGAACGTTAGATTCTGAAAGGTTTTTGTCATTATGCGCCGGTTACGGTGGTTGGACAAAGTTGTCGCAGTATCGCAAAGTAGTGTCGCGAGCGCATTGCGAACGAGTGGATGAGAATTGTTACCAAGGGGAACTTACCTCGCCTGAGACCGCAGTGAAATCCGGTCACGAGATTTTATGGTGTTGAGGCAAGTCTCGATGATTTTTGTTCGCTTGCGTTAAGAACACGAGGGTGCCTGTTTGGGACAGCGTGTGAACGTGTAGTTTGCGCGTGTAGCTAAAGAATGATAATAATAAAAATGGGCCACGAGTTCAACGGGGTTTCTCCGTCGTACCTGGAAGATACAGGAATAACCTTTTGAGTTTTCTGGTAAATCAGAATCTCGTTTGGTTGCGCAAGGCTTCCCGAAGATCAAAAATGGAGTTGGGTTGATAGCAAATGATAGCTGATAGGCAGAATAACTTGACGTCCTGGCAAGTGTACTGCAAATGAAAAATTGATTGGTGCTTGGAAGCAGAAGTTAGGGGATGAAGGGATGTGAGTGGGCGAAGCTAGATCTTTAAACACAAATCGAGAATTCAAGACGACAAGACCGAATCACAACGGCTGAGTTACCTGCTCGGCAAGTCAATTATTTTTTTAAAACCACCTCTAGTTCAATGATCAGTCACCTTTTACACTCAGCTTGGGTACCTTATGAAATAATTATGCACTTTACAGAGAGCGCTTATGCACTAATCGTCGTTGCTGGCACTTTTCTGTGAGTCTGTGATGCTTTCCGTCTTTGGCGCTTGACTCTCGTTCAGGTAGGTGTGCATCACTTCAAAGCAAGATGCCTATTCGATCATCACTCAGCACTTATGACAACGCATCCACAGCTCGGTCATAGACGGCTGGCCGATCAGTTTTGATACCGATGATGCCCTGACCCAGCCGCGTCCTCTTTCCTTTTTCCCTTTCCAATTCATCTCTGGCGCCTCTACTACTCCCGCCTTCTCTTAACTTTCCAGTTTTCACCCCAGACTTCCTCTCACCCCAGTCGATAGCCACCTCATTTACTGGTCTCTATCCCAAATTAGCCGCGGCTGCAGATCTCCAGGCCTTGTATGGATCTTGGCAGGATTATAGAAGCTAAGCCGCGGATACGGACCACTCAGTGATCAAAAACACTCAGAGAGTCGGTGAGATGCGTCAGCCCTTTACCTTAGCATCGCTCTTTCCTCTTGCCCTGAGCCTTTCCAAAATGGTCTTGACGTCTTCAGAGAAGGGGGAAAGAAATATGTCCCTCTATCTATGACACTTGTAAAATCCGTCTCCTCTCATGAGAACTGTTACACACAACGCGTGAGCAGTTCTGCGATCACCATCATTTTCCAACGGTTGCGCCCCTCATACTCCCCCCCCTTTCCTAACTATGGTTAAAATGGCAGGCATATGTACGTTTTCTGATTGTCGTGTGAGATGATTGATCTATCGCTCCTCAATCCCGCTCTCGGCGTAATTTTCCTTGCTTTTTGATTGGATTAATGTTGGAAATTATCTCATTCGCCCCCCTCCACCAACAAGTCCCGATATCCATGTCGCTAACCGCCCGTGAAAGCCGTGATGATCCCCCAGACACAACCTAATCAACCCCCGTCCAGATTCTCGATTTTACATCATGGTAGAGATGGTTTTGTACAACAATCTTCAATCTGTACTTATCCAACTTGCTCATATTCCCTTTCTTCCAGTAAGTACCGTACAAAAGGACCTCCAGTCTCACCGTTTTCTCTCACACAAGTATCATATTCAAAGGGCCTTGTTACATTATGAACATGCATCATTGGAAAAGACATACTGTAGAGTCTATCTTGTTAAATTAAACCCTGGGATCTGACATCTCAAAACCCTCGCCTGATTCTTATATGTAATACTGTGTTCTATAACGAGTACCTTCACTTATTCTCTAACTTAATGCTCAATATCTCCGCCTGGGCGTTAAGGAGATGAATCTACTCTTTGATGTGAGAATCTGTATTCTGCCGAATATCTTCAGGAAGGATTCATACTGATGTTCAACCGCATCACATTTGTCACACGCTTGTGGCGCCGGACCACGAGGTACATGTTGGAATGTTGCACAGCGCGTACAAAAGCAACGTTCAGTAGTCAAGGGGAGAAATACCTTGGTGTTCTTGCTTGCTGAGTGCCTGACGATTATCGCATCTCATGGCCTTCGTGCCCCATGAGATGGCTTACGTCCGTTTTCGTGCGATGATTGGCCATCAAGCTGTTACGACTTCGTTTCAGAATTGGCGACACGCTTGCTGGGCCTTATTCTTCTCTCAGGAGCTCCAGCTCCAACTCCAGCCCTGGCATGATGGCATCACTCCCCTTGCAAAGTTGTAAGGATACAGAAGAGGATTGCTCTTCGAAGCTCCAGCCGTCAGAGGACAAATTCGATCCCCTCATGCAAAGAATCATAGTAGCCGTGCGGCTTGCAGAGAGGATGAGCACGCGAGGCTGTAGCCGAACTCGCTTTGAGCGAGAATCTTTTTCGACAGCCTCAAATGTTTAATTCTTTGAAGATACAGTATGGACATGCATAAAATCCTACAAAGTACAATCAACAATCACTTTCATCAACTCCGCGGCCACCTGACTGATAAAAAAAAAAAAAAGAATCAAGCCAAAAATTTGTTGTCACGGTATGTGACTGCATATCCTTATTTGGCTAAGGCAGATTGAGCTGGAATCCCGACATACGAGAGAGGCGAGAGCTCCTTTTTGCTCCCGCGAATCCGGTTCAGCCGTCTGCTTACAAGAGTAACAAGACACTTGAGAGAGCTCGTGGTTACACAACATCAACTTCCTTTCTCGCCGACCCTTTTGGCGTTTTCCAGACTGTTCGGAAATTTCCCTGGCTCAATTGGGCTCCGATGAAGCTCACAGGAAAGGTGAGTGTACTATCCGGCAATAATCGTACTTTGTAGCGGATGAGCTGATGTCTCCTATCTCTTCTTTTCAATTGTCTAATGATAAGCATTACACTTTTACATCTATAACCTTCCGTCTGAGGTGCATTCAGGCACTGCATAACAAATGTGCAGGACGCAGTTATCACAACTACAGTCCCAGATAACAAAATATCTCAGCCCCCAATAATGCTGCAGCTTGGAACGATCAGTCCGAAAGTCAGGTTGATTTCCTAAGTTTCGTAATACCTTCTGAATCACAAAAGTCTGTCCTCTTTCTCAACCTTTAACCCTTGTCTTCCTTTGCAAGGCCGACCATCCCTCGGATGATGAGGGGTTTTGTGGAGGTAATACCGGCTCTTGCATGGCACTGTACTCCTTGGAAAAACGCCGGAGAGGGGACTTACGATGTTGTACCTTTATAGTGAGTACTATCCTAAATCTTAATATAGCAATTCATAGAGAATGCACTATACAGCAGCATTGCGTCTTCTCATCTACACTTGGATTGCTAAATCGGCAAATCTCCTCATTTCCATTTGAATCTTTCAATTCTCATTACGTTCCATGATCGTCATCATGTTGAGCTTTTGAGCCGTTTTAAGTATCTATCACTGCGGGGTTCAAAGCGTTCTTACATTACCATAAGTCAGACCAGACCATTCCCAAACTCCTCGATAACGTCAAGACATGCTTATCTCAACACTGCTCGCTTTTGACAGCCTATCTTGAGCGTGAAATCTCTCGTCACTGGTATCTCCTTCCATTAAAGCAATATCAGAACACGGATTAGGAATGCTTCGCTGGCATATGCCCCCAATATTCAGACAGGGCTAACCTTACCTTCACACCCTCAGGAACTTCCATAAGGCGAAACTAGGTACCCTACTTCAATCTGCCTAGGATGGGTATTGCTAACGTCAATTTTGTCTCCACGATGATACCGTTACAACGGATCAATATGTCCATTATCGAGTGCGACCACCTGCGGAAGATGGTACAAGGATCATACTGACCCCACTTTTCAAAGCATTCAACTCAGAAGAGTGAACGGTTTTTGTTACGCCTTATACCGGAGACCCCGATCGGACATATTTGATGCCAGAAGGACAAATCTACGACTATCTATTAGGTCGCCGAAGCTTGGTGTTCGGGACATGATACGCTACGAGGAATAAGTATCAACCAGACCGTTGTCCGGTGTGCCCTTTCTCTTAGACATTTTGTACTACCCATTTTGCTTGTATGACCTATATAGTACTTTGTAAGGGGACTCAAGGTAAGCAGCATTAGGTAGCAGTCTTGTTCTTAGGGGCCAATAGGGGATTTAACCGTTGGGTGACGGTGATACCACTCAGGCGGCCGTTAGCCCGTAACTGAGTACGTTCGAAGGACAGATTCACCGTCTCTGGGGGTTTTTTTTTTTTTTTCGATTAGTCTGGTGCAAACATCCATCCATCTTGTCACCATAGGCTAGTTACAGATCCCCGCCTACCGTATCATATCCCTTCAGCACATGGGTGCCGCGGCATTTCCATTCTCATCGCTTCTGATGCTGAATGATATCGAATAGATACCATACTTGTATCATGTTCAATCCAAAGATCTGGTTCGACTATAAGGCTTCATGACAGATAGTCAGCGTAACAATCTGAAACCGGGTGAGGAACGTGATAGAGGAACTTGTGCTTCTTTGTCTTCTAGCATACTCTGTCAGAAAACTTGGGGAAGTTTGTCGGTGTCATAGTGAAGTTTGGCAAAGCCATGTTGATGTTGTATCATATCTTCCTGTGCCTATCACTATGGAAATATCGAAGTACACCATAAATGATTAGGTGTTCACCCACCAAACTTACTGAGTATGGGGCCTAGTGCGAAGCATGAGTAACAAAATCCTTATATAATCACTCGCGTAACCTGAAATCCCCAAATTCAATTGCTCAACCTCATAAGAGGGTGATAATCGTTATCACACAATCTAGCCCTCAGATATTCCTCTCATACTATACCTTAATCATTCTAAATAGTCCCATTGGCTAATGATACCATCAAAACGTGCCATAACTCCTTGAAATCACAAACCCCCAATCGGCTTCATCACCCGAAGCCCGAAGTCCAAGCTCCATCAAACCTCCCAAAAACCCGATCCAACATCCCGAAAGTTCTCAAAAAATAAAAATAAAAATATTCATTCCAACTCAAGCCCAACCCACCATCTCACACCCACCGCGCATCAAAAGCAACTCTAGAATGCTCTGCACCCGCTGTCTCCTCCGCGCCTCCTCGCGGCCCTCACCCTCCCTCCTCCGCACCCTCGCAACCTCCACCGCGACGAACACGCCCAGTCCCGCGACATCGACGTCGGCCGCGCAGCCGTTCAGCACACCCCTATCGCCCTCGCCGCCTGCTAGTCTAGGGGATCCTGCTCCTCAGGGGGCAAATAAACCCGGGAAAGAAAAGAAAGGCAAGGGCAAAGGACACGCGACGGTACAGTCGTCGTGTCCGGCGGGGACAGTGCTGAAGGGCCTGAATTTCGTCAAGGGCAAGGCGGATCCGGTCGCGGGCGAGGATGGGGAGTACCCCGCTTGGCTTTGGGGGGTGTTGAAGGAGGGGGAGAGGAGGGGGGAGGGGGAGGGGGATTTGTTCTGTGAGTTCTGACTTTTCCTTTCTACTAGCGGGTGTGTCTCACTCTCTCCGATTTTTTTTGGGTTGAGGAGGTGTGGCTTGGTTTGTGTTTGAGCGGGGATCGAGTATAAGGATGAATATGTTTTGGTATCACTGATACGGATACTGACGACGAACAGCGAAATCAAAAAAACAACGCCGTATTGCCGCGAAGAGGCTCCGGAAGCAGGCGCTGCTGAACCCGGATAGCTTGGTCCCGAAAGTGCCGGTGTACGAGCAGAGCATCGATCTCGAGGCTGGAGACGGGACAACGCAGGGGGCCGGCAAGGCCATGGAGGCGAGAGAGGGGTTAACTAAGGCTATGAGGGATAAGCGCCGCGCGACGATTAAGGAGGCTAATTTTTTGAAGGCGATGGGATAGATCTGGGGTTGGAGGAATGGGCGGGTGACGGAGGGGAGACTGCGGAGGAGGGGGTTGTATGATATATGTGTGGGATTTGATGGGAGCGCGTGGTGTACAGATGCAGATACAGATAGGAGAATCGGGGGTTGTACAGTATATTGGTACGGCACTGGGAAATAGCATAGCATAGCATACCGAACCTTTCAAGGGTGCGTACACATTTTCTACCATCGATTTCCAGCCGCAAATTATACGGTTCGGTACGATACAGTACACAGCGCTCCAAGGGGCAAGGCATCGATGAACTTAACTCACCAAACGCATATAGTTCTATAAAATCCCATCTTCAAACACATCACCCGAACCTAGTATAGTCCAATATACGCCTCCTATACCAACCTCCCCTATCCGCCACAGCATTCCAAAATACCCAACAGACCCCAAAACCCAGAATCAAAGCACGGCACGATTGACACATACGAAAAACACCGCAACGTAACCCCCAACCCGATCGGCCCTCCCCGTTCAAGACATAGCCCCACACATATGACCGCAAAACCCCCTCTGTCTCATCATCCATAACCCTGATCAAGCTCCTCTGATTGTTCTGATATACACGGGACGCTGGACGCCTATCTCTCCACCAGATACGATGGCGGACGCAGCTCTTCTTTTCCCCAACAGAAATACAGTCGTCTCGGAGTGCCCGCTGCAGACTACAGTTCCCCTTGCCTTTCTAGAGAAATAAGGGAAGTGCGTGGTTCCTGCTCGTGTTATAAAGACTGGGGGCTTGAGGGTTTGCTGGGGGTTGGTAGGGGGGAGTTTTGTGGACGAGGAGGTGAGGGGAAAACTAGAGCGGAGGTGAATGGGATGGTTATGCGGTGTTTGACGTTGGGGTGGTATATGCACTCGAGGGAAGGGGGGGAACCGAGGTGCGCGTCGTCTTGGATTAACTAGGTATGTGGTTGATATTTGGTCTAGGGGGGATGTCAAAGACTGCGCGTTCAACCCGTCTGATGAGGATATCGGGGAAAAGAACGGACATATTTAGGAAGGCGGGGAGTTGGGTAGGCTGGTATAGTTGTTATTTGTACGGGCTGTGGAACAGTGGTTGCGTATTAGGTTGATGTCCGGTCAAGTTATACCCCTATGTTAGTATATTTATGACGAATGTGATAACATATTTCCAGTACTAGCTCGGGGGATGTCGAAGACGCGTTGGTATGCGGACACGACTTACTATCATCGGTACTTTCGTAAGACATTAGTAAAGGGGACTGCTACTGCGTGTTGAATTACGTTTACGAAGTATATTTAAGGAAGGATTGAATTTACTGCTTCAGGAGGGGACTGCCTGGGAAGCTTTACTGAAGGAGGCTTTACCCTGACTCCTCAGAAAAGCATCTGTTTTCTTAACATGATGATAGAGGAATGTCAGACCCGGCTCATTGTTCGATTTCCCGCTTCCTATGTGCCCAAGTCGTTAGGTTTTGTCACCGTTTGGCTATGAAATTATTTTTTTTGACGGGGGGAAATCAGTAATAGTAAGCCCAAACAAGGTAAAAGAAAAATCACGGTATTCATACCGTAGACTTCTACTAGTAGCGACTTGAGGGGGATATTAGCCCCTATTTCTGACCCCCAGAAAGCATAACCTAGATACCTGGTACAATTTTCGAACATATGTCTGCACCCAATAGAGGTATCTGAGAAGCAGTCTGTCATCAGCAAAGTTTCCCAGTTTTGATTTCAACGTGAAGCAAGTTTCAGCTGTAAGTGGTCCACAATCAAGTAAACAGAATAAGTGACGTTCGAATTGACGTCTACCTACCGTCTACCCCTCCATATCGAAGCCACTGAGAGGCGTAAGCTGCCCCACACCAGCTCCGTGATCAACGTCATCCCGCCCGCAGATCAGGGACCCGCCACCCAGGTAACGTACAGTATATATACGACTCATTATCAAGTTTTCTGGATACTCTTCTTCAACGCAAAGACTTCATAAAAGGACTTGAGGAATACTCCTAATCAAACAACTGAAGTGAGTAGGATTACTCTTACCCCTTAACCCCCCCTTTTTCTTGAACTTCAGGAGCTTGCTTTGACCTCTTTATAGCTCTACAAAAAGCAGGCAATGTCATATAACGACGACTACGACCGCCGCGGTGACCGCGGTGGGCGGGATGAATATCACACTGGCCGTGACGAGGGCTACTCTGGCCGCTCAGAAGGTTATCAGGGTGGTAGGGCCGCTGATAAATTTGAAGAGCAAGGAAGGGGTTTTGAAAGACGTGATGAGGGTTATGGGGGGGAAAGGAGAGGCGAGCATCATGGTGGACGTGAAGAAGGCTATAGTGGAGAGAGGAGGGGTGAACACTATGGTGGACGCGGGGATGAGTACGGGGAGCGACGTGGAGACAACTATGGAGGAGAAAGGTCTGACGAGTATGGTGAACGCCGCGGAGACAACCATAGCGGCGGCCGATCTGATCACTACGAAGGCGGCCGTTCAGACAGCTACGGTGGTGGCCGCTCTGATAATTATGGAGGCACCCGATCCGACAATTATCAAGGAGGTCGCTCAGACACTCTTGGAGGAAGCAACACCCGCGCCGAGCATGAACCAGGCTACGACCAACGCCGCGAAGAACTTCGTGAACACGGCAATACAGGTTTTGGCTCTCGCACCTCTGCCGACCCACTTTATGGCGGCGGCGGCAGCCAGGGAGATAATTACTACGATAAGTCCAAACGCTTCGACGATGAACCGTCTCGCACTAGCGGCAGTGACAATTACGGTGCATCAACCGGTACCTCCTATGGTGGTGGCGGATACGGCGGTAGTGATGACTTCTCCGGCGCTGAGGACCAAGCATCCCGTGAAGCCGGTGATAGTGCTGATCGAAGTTTATTCAGCTCCGCACTCGGGATGCTTGCGGGCCGCAAGAGCAATCTCGAGAACGAAGACATCGACGAGGATGACGCGGTACAGCAGCATCAGAAGCTGTATGGGTCCCACGGCTCCTCTTCCCAGGCGAGCTCAAATAACCTCGGTGCGGCCGCGGCGATGCAGGCGCTGAAGATGTTCACGAGCGGTTCCTCCAGTGGAGACGCAAAACAGAGTGGGAACCAGAACCAGTTTGTCGGCATGGCGATGGGACAGGCGGCCAAGTTGTTCGATCAACAGAGTGCCCAGGGGAACACAACGCAGGGCGCCACGAAGCAGGATGCCATCATGAAGGCGGGTGAGTTTGCTCTGAAGATGTATCTGAAGAGTGAGATGGGCGGCGGTGCGGCCCCTTCTGGTGGAGCGAGCGGTGGTGGTCCGGGTGGTTTGTTAGGTTTGGCGAGCAAGTTTTTGAAGTAGGGAGTGATGTAAGAAGCCCTTGCTGCAATCGAGATTATGGAACCTTGTGAAAATCGGGAAAAGTTATGTGTTTATGTATTTATGGCCGAGGTTGATATCTAGAATCTGAGAATAGATATGTTGTCCTTCTGACATCTAGCCATCACAGGTTACTGTGCTGCGCATTAATTGTCCAGATATTCTTGAGCCTGCGAAGTCTAATCGTCTTATAGAGTTTAAAACGGAAAGAAAGTTAGCATATTAAAAGCCAAAAGTGTTATGAGAGGGGGCATACCTGTTTGATATATCTCTGATTATCTGGACTCACGCATCGTATAAAACGTGTAGAGAGCTGGATTGCCACCCATTCCAGCTGAGCCGAAAGGTACAAGAATAGTATTATCATTTTTCAAGACTATGCTTTGTATGAGGGTATCAAAAGTCTAAAATCATAATCAATAGTACCTATGCTACTCTAAGAGTCTAGCAGAACCTCCTCTTGGGCTCCAAAATATCAAGTCTACTCATCCCACTCCAAGAGTCCAGCAGTCCTCTTTTTAAGCTCCAGATTCGCCTTAGCTGTTTGCATCTTCTGAGAAATCCTCTCTTTCAGCAACGGATTCGTCTGTGCTTTCAGCTGAACCTCCATCTGACTAATCTCCCGTTCCAACTCTTCGATTTCTTCCCTCGCTGCAGCCTCATGAGCCTGCTTCTCTAGAGTTTCCTCATCTACTTCCTCGTCTTGATCTTCATCCTCGTCTTCGTCGTCATCTTCTGATGTAGTACCCGCTTGAGCGGGGGACGGAGTGGCTTCTTCTAGAATGAAAGAGCCCGTAGTGCTGGGAAGTGTGTGGAAATTTGTTTCGGGATTGGGAGTTTCGACTGAAAGAGTGACAGTTTCGGCGCTCGCTATATTTTCATCGTCTCCCTCTGCGAGCGCATCTTCCATGAATGCTTCCAAGTCAACTTCCCCTTCATCATCCACCTCACCTTCTGCGTCTGCCATACTGAAATCGCCGTCATCATATTCCCCTTCTGCATCTTCCTCGTGCACAGACTCCTCATTCTCACGATGTTTATCAATAATGGTAAAGGTTGTTGTGCCGTTAGATTGTGCGGCATTCTCATCTAGTTCTAAGAGGCGCTCGACTTCGTTTTCGACGGCCTCAATAGTACGAAAGCTGACTCGCTTGCGGAAACGACGTTTGCGAACGAAGCGCATCGGCGGTGTAAGACCGTGCGGGTACTGATACGTTTCACGGTCGATTTCCCTCGGAAGCTCCTTAGTCATCACATCACTTTCCTGGTTTACACGACCAATGACCAGTAGCATCTGGCAGATATCTGTTGTCTTCCACCACCCTCTCCTATCCCAGCTCTTCATACCTTCAATAACGCAAGGCAAGTCCACAAGACAAGCAGCATACACGTTTCCTCGAACATGGATTGCAACGCGACGGCCCTCACGGTCGTAGAATCGCATAGATATATCAGCCCCACCTTCTCTCGCGGGGATACCAATCTTCTTGTCTGCGATAGCTTGTCTTATATAATCGCAATCATCACCCGGCTCCATACGCAAGATGAATGCACTTTCAATTGCGGGGTCATCCTCGACATCCTCCGCTTCACTGTCGTAGCCTACGCCCAAAGGCCGTACCGGTGGTGCACCCGTCCGCTTGATTTTGATGATCTTAGGAATCTTCTCCTTCGGATTCCTAACCTTGAGAACTACCGACCGATTCCGCGGCGGTAGAGTTGAATCAGGTGCGACCGTAATCTCCTCTCCCACGTTTAATGATGTGGGTGACTCTACCGTTATGGCTTGTCGCTTCGCTGATATACTTCCATCGGCGTCTTCGCGGGCACGTTTCTTCGACTGTTTTTTCTCTTTGGGTGGTGGGGCCTCGCCCGACTCAATTTGTTTAAGCTTGTCTGCCTTCTTTGTGTACTTTCGCTTCTCCTTCTTCGCTGGTGTCGCCCCCTCGAGGATAGGTTGAGCTTGCTCAACCGTTGGTGTAGCTGTGGTTTTTAGTTTGAGCCGAATGCCCCCGCCTGGTGTCTGGACTGCATTTGCTAATTGTGGTTCGGATGCTGACGCTCCCGCCACTCCAGCGTTGGTTTTGATTTTGAGCTTCAACATTGGTGGATTCATCTTAGGTAAATTCGGAGGAGGATCTGAAGATTGGTTCGGAGTAGACATGGTTGAGAGCGCGAAAGGAAAGGAGTGTTGTTTTCTGAGATGGAAAGCGCGCTAGATAACGATATGATATCTGCTCTGAACGTAGGATATGGTGATTTGGGAATTTCGTAGGCGCAAGGAAAGAGAGGTAGTCGTGAAGCAACGCGGAAGTTTCCGCTCCGAGGAATGTCAGTCACCTTGTCACCAAGCTCCACGTCCAAGCACAATCACTTTTGAGAAATTGAGCTTCACAGCAACGTCAATCAAATTCTGATTGGCAGTTCTATCTTTCCCTGAAAACGATGCCTCGACCCAAAGAACCGCAGACACGTTAATCTCTCTTGTCCACCATCCAAGTTCTACGAATCGAACCAGGACCTCGGGATAATAATCATAAAGCATCTCAGAAGCTTCACCATGTCGACAGACGCCTCCGCGCATCTCCTGCACATAGCTCTCCTCCGACCCGCCATCCTTCACATTCTACGTGCCGCCGGCTTCCACGCATGTCGGCCTTCCGTCCTCGACACGCTTACTGATATCGCCGCACGCTACCTATTGCTGCTGGGGAGCACGACTGCGCAGCACGCGCTAAACAACCACAACACGGATGAACCGACAGTGACAGATGTGCGCATGGCTTTGCAGGACTGCGCGCTCTTCACGTCCGGGCTGACGGCGAGCGAGGAAGCATGGCGGGAGGTTATGCGACGGCCGTTGAGCACGTATAAAGAAGGTCTGGCGCGGATGAAGGAAGCGGAGCGCCGCATGAGAGAGGATACAGCCGATGTAAGGGAATTTGTGGATTGGGTGAGGGGAGATGCGAATAGAGAGATCATGCGGATTGCTGGCTTGGTTGGCGAGGGAGAAGGACCCACGGAGGATTACCTTACCAGTATGTTTCTTATGTATTTTGCGATTTATGGGAGAAGATGTTTTCTTCGAAACTATGCTAATATCTCATGGTTAGTGCTGAAGAAGAAACATTCGAAGACGGGAGAAGAGTCCAGGTACCAAGGTACGGTACTCGGAAAGCCAGCAGATGACAAACTGGTCCATATAGAAGGGGATCAAAATGCTAAATCGATCCACGAATGGGTAAATTGGATCAAAGAAAGGGCTGAGTCACCCCCGGAAAACGGCGAAGTTACTGAAGAGGGTAACGAAGAGCAGGACCCAGAGAGCATGACAATCACCAGCGAAACTTTAGACCATGATGCGGACGCCAACGCAGAGGTAGAAAGGGATGTAGACGCGGACGCGATGCGAAATTAGGGTTCTGGGATCTATACGAGTGTTTACGTTTTGGCTTCTGCATAGCGTGGGAGTTTGGTGAATTGGTATGGTCACTTAGAGCAACATGCTTGAGACTGGGCAGTGTACGGAGTACGGAAAAGACGCGCATGTCTTACACCAGCTATATCCATTCATGTTGAGTAAGAAAATGGTTTGTCTAGAGTTGATGACTGCTTACGCCATCATATACTTTTGAAGATACTCTACTGGACGGTTGTGATTATCACAGCATAATTTACGCCTCGAATCCTTTAGGAGATAACCGTGTAGTTGTACTGTACATACGGAAAACAGCATGCGCTTGAGATTGCAGACCGAAAATTCACAATACTAGTATCCAGATTGTATAAACGCGCAACTTTTATTGAGCACCTGAAGCTATCTCGCCGCTCTATATTTAATATACAAACACACTCGGTTGAAGGAATTCAATACGTAGGAACGCTTTAAGGGTCTTATAATTTACTTCTTCTCCTCCAACTTCAACTGCTCGAACTGTTCAATACTCTGCTCGTAATTCCGTTGCTCCGCCAGGAACTCCGTTAGCCTCTGTTTCTCAACCTCAATGACGGCATCACCGGCTTTGTCCGCCAATTCATCAAGTAATTTCCTCTGCTTGACAGCACTGTCTGCTGCTTTCTTCATCTTACCCTGTGCCTTTTTGATCTCTGTCTCAATGTCAATGCGGCCCTTCACTTCAAGGTACGCTGCGGCACTAGAGGAGACATTAAAGACCGCGCAACCCGTTGGTGTGCTTTCATCCTTAGAAAGTACTTTGATGGTGACCGCTCCTTTTCCAGGTGCCTTAGAAAGGGACTGGATGGATTGTACCTCACGATTCGCTGTCTCAAAGCTTGTATCATCAAAAGTTTTTACAAAAGCTATAGGTCCGTTAAATCTATAATCTATATGCTTGTAAATATGCTTACCTTTGCCCTCATCCTTGTTTCCGTACTCGGCAATTAGGGATCTAATTCCTTTGGAGCATCCTAGAATAAGCTCATATGCCGCCTCGGATGTCGGGTCCTCTAGCTCCAGGTCATACTGTGGATATGTCGCTACCATGATCGAAGGTGTTGAATCACCCGGTCTACGTGGTAGCCGTTGCCAAAGTTCTTCTGACAAGAAAGGCATGAATGGGTGGATGAGTAAAAGAGCACCTTCGAGTGCAGTGTACAGAGTGTCGACGGCGGATCTCTTTTCCTCCTTTGTCCCATTCTGGATGATTGCTTTCGAGTTTTCGATATAAACATCGCAAAGCTCATCGTACCAATACCTATAGGCCGTCTGTGTCGACCTAGAGAATTCTCGTGCAGTAAGTGCCTTGTTGATGTCTCTCGTTGCGATATTAAGCTTATGCAGGATCCACCGCTCAGGAAGCGACTCTTTGCCCGTTTTTCCGCCTTTTCCTTGGGGAGTAAAATCCGCAGCTAAGTTACCAAGCACATACTTGGTAGCCTGGTAGATCTTGTTACAAAATCGTCGGTAAGCGTGCATTGTCTTGATATCAAAGGCTATATCTCCGCCACCTGTGGTGTAATTGACTAAGGAAAACCTCAGGGCATCTGCACCGCATTCAGGTATCCCCTGGGGGAATGCAGTCTTTTGGTACTTCGTTGCATTAGCGACTTCTTTACTGTCCATATTTCCTTCTAAGAGTTTCTGGTGCAAACTCTCAAGTTGAATACCCTCCATCACATCGATAGGATCTATCACGTTCCCTAAAGACTTTGACATCTTTCGGTTTTCTGAGTCTCGCACGAGAGAGTGACAGTATACCTCGGTAAAAGGAGGTTTACCAGTCAGTTTTAAACTGAGCATGATCCTATAGGATATTAGTTATGGCTCGAGGTATACCTTAAAACAGGAGACTTGGGATTCCTTTGAAGAATCGCTAAGTATAGACTCACATTCTTGCTACCCAGAAAAACAGGATATCCCAACCGGTTTCAAGAACAGAGGCTATAGATACATTAACCCATGTTGCTCTTTAGCTGAGATATTAAGCCAAAGTTTAAGTGAAAGCCCTTGCTTTCAGCGCTCTATTATGAGCATGCTACGTATGATATAATACTTTAGACTCTTAGTGAACTGCTTAAACTTACTTGGAAAGAATTTTTTGAAATCATGAGTTTCACTCGGCCATCCCAAAGTGCTAAAGGGCCACAGACCGGATGAAAACCACGTGTCGAGACAGTCTGAAATTAATTAGTCTATCGAAAAGTATTAATGTCTGGCCAACCGTACCTGGGTCACGCTCGAGCGTAAAATTCTTCCCGGGGAACTTCTGGGCAGCTTTTTCATGAGCTTCTTCTTCACTCTTTGCAGTGATCCAGTACTCATTGTCAGCATCATCCAGAGCAACACCTTCCACTTTGACGAAATATGCTGGAATTTGATGACCCCACCACAATTGACGGGAAAGGCACCAGTCCTGGATAGTCTCCATCCACCTAAAATAGTCTTTTTCAGATTGTTCTGGTCGAATCTTTATGGACCCATCTCGCACAGCCTTCATTGCCGCATCTGCAAGTTCTGGCATCCTCATCCACCACTGTGGTTTTAAGCGTGGTTCTATAACATCTTTCGTTCGGGAGCAGATGGGGATCTTCATTGGATTATCCTCCTTCTTTACAAACAGTCCGAGATCGGTAAGCTCCTTTGTAAGGGTATAGCGAACGTCAAAGCGCTTCTGACCTTCAAATTTCCCTCCGTTCTTGTTTATGAAGCCGTCATCAGTAAAGATATTAATAAATTCGAGATTATGTTTCTTTCCGAGAGCAAAGTCATTAGGATCATGGGCTGGTGTAATCTTGACACACCCTGTCCCAAACTCCGGATCGACATATTCGTCGGCAAAGATGGGGAGCAAACGATCTAAGAACGGATGGTGGGCGAACTTTCCGATGAGATGCTGGTATCTCTTATCCGTAGGATGAACAGCGATTCCAGAATCACCTAACCTAAAAATAAACTTAGTCTCTAAGATCAAAGAAACCCGATATAGAAATGTCTTACATTGTTTCCACTCTGGTAGTGGCAACTTCAATGGTTTCTTCAGATCCGTCAATTGGATACTTAAAGTGCGTTAAGATTCCGAATTCCACTTTTCTTTCATACCCAGGTACATCTAGTAATGTCCGTCCCTTCAGCTCTTTCTCGTCGACCTCGAGATTCGAGATACTAGTGCTAAGTTGAGTACACCAATTCACGAGCTTATTTGCCCGGTAAATATATCCTTCCTCATGTAACTGAATAAATGTCTGCATAACTGCCTTCGATAGATTCTCGTCCATTGTAAATGCTTCCCTAGTCCAATCGAAGGAGCCGCCCATCCGCTTGAGCGAATTCGTGATCCTTGCATGGTATTCCCCCTTCCACTCTTGGACACGTTGTATGAAGGCAGATCTTCCTAAATCATGTCTGGTTTTTCCCTCCCTCTTAAGCCGCTTTTCTACAACGGTCTGTGTTGCGATTCCTGCATGATCACAACCCGGAACGAAGAGTGTGGTGAGACCTTTCATTCTGTTCCACCTAATTAGGGTATCTTGGAGCGTTGTGGCCAACGCATGTCCTATATGGAGGGAACCAGTGACGTTCGGAGGAGGGATTGGTATAACGAAATAGCCAGATTCCTTTACCTCGCCGTTGGGCGCGAACTCGGGTTTGAAGAAACCCTCAGCTTCCCACCAGTCGTACCAAGCAGACTCCACAACCTTTGGATTATATGCCTTATTGTATGGGTCATCCAATGATTTCAGAATCTTTTTCTGTCCCTTAGGTGTTTCATCCTTGTACTCAGGGAGCACCTCTTCCTTTGACTCTACCTTTTTTTTCTCTTTCTTAGAAGGTGCAGCAGCCGTCTTCTGCATTTTAGCTTGTTTCTCGGCAAACCTTTTTGCCTTTTCCGCTTTTTGTCTCTCCTTCTCTAATTCCTTTTCACTCTTCACTTTCTTCCCCTCATTTTTGTCCCCACCATCACGGCCAGGAGCATTTTGACCCATTGGATCACATTCCGAGGAGCCAATAAGTGCGGAGGTCGTTTCGTTTGAAAGTGAGGGAGGTTGTCCAGTCACGGGCCCTGTAGGCTCGCCGGTAAGATTGTGGGATGCTGCGTTGTACGCCATTTTTGTAATTCGTGATGATGCAGGTACGAAGGTTGCGGGGGAGAATGGTCTGAGAGGAAGCGAAGAAAAGCGCGCACGAAGCGCCTGGGATAGTATTTTGAGACAACCCCGCAATGGTGGGGTTAAAGTATTATAATAACAGTTCAGGATATTGCAAAAGTGAAAAGGGAAAGAATATGGATAACTCAGAAAATGAGTGTTTACTATCTGGATGGAAGCTCTGATTAACACTACTTGAGTCATGGCTAATGTTCGGAAAATCGAGTCACCGACACCGAAAACTGAGCACTGGCCAGTCTCTACTCTGTATGGGGTCGGTTATCATTTTTACAATATCAACAAGTACAGCGATAAGTGCTGTTGCTCTATCCCAGCGAGCCCCATTCACCATATATGCAAGTGAAGTCACAATACTTCCTTTCCCTCGTTCATGCTAACGTTCCTAATGTGCGGAAGCTCGATTGCATGTCCCTACTCGTCTGATATACTGTGACTGGTCTTCGTTTGAGCTCTATGTGGATTGCCCAACGCCATGTTATAGATCGCGTCGAACACGCAGATACTCTATAACTATACGACTCGGCAAATCGATCCGTGCTTCACTGCAGATTAGGCCGATAATCCTACTGGTTGTAGGAGTGTCCCTCGGGATTTGTTGAACTGCAAGCTGATATGCTGCGGCAAGACCAAATATCTCATTCCCGTGCACCTTTTGTGTTTCCATCGAACTTTTGAGTGATGGGCGCGGCGGTCTTACCTCGACTTGGGTCAGAGGCCATGACCTGGAACCCTCCCGAAGCCTCGCTTTTGATCTTATTTTTCGTTGGATCATTCGGCGCATCGAGATTCTGTTTCTCATCTGCCAACACTCTTCTCCTTAGGGAGCATTCGAATTTTTCTCTTTCAGCAAGTCCCACGCTTGCCAGTCCATCATCATCCCGATCGTAATAGATTGCCCATTCTCCGTCAGGCTCTTGAACGGCAAGGAACCCTTCCCAGTCTTCCAGTGTAACGTGCACTTCATCTTCCTCCCAATCCCATGGTCCAACAACATGTGGTTTACTTGCGGTGCGATTACCGTATCGAAGCTCGTGTGTTTCATTATCACAATATATCCAGTTAAGCATCGGTGGGTCGACGGATATCGTGCTAACAAGTCCACGCTCGGGAGGATCTCGTTCCTCGTCTGGGTAAAGAATATAAAAGCCAGTGAAGGGATGAGGTCCAGGAGAACCGTCCTCACAAGGTAACGGTTCAAGAGTTGTAGGGTCTTTTGGATGAAGATATACCTAGAGACAAAATTAGCGAGGGAAAACACCCGAACTTGGAAGGTGAATACTTTGTTATTTTTGACCACGACTATTCTACCATTCAATCTTTTGGCCGAATTCGAGTCGGAGTCGCAATAGACATCCATATGAAACTTTCGCATACGCGACTCGTCTGAAGCCAGCTGCTCATTTTGCTTCTGTTGGTGGCTAACTCCTTCCGCAATACCAGTGACGGTGGGGATAGCCGCAATAACAAGGAGACCGATTACCATTGCTCGAGAATACCAAAAATACGTTTTTTCATTATCACCAAGATCAGACTGTAAGAATGTGATGACGTTGGCCAGGAGTTGAGGTCTAACCCCGCTAACCCGTGATTGGTTGAAGATCTATGTACGCGGGTAGTAATTCTACCTTACCGGTATATATATGGATTGTCCTCTCAAGGTATCTTCGTATTCGTTTCTACATCGCTTCCTCCTTCCAAGTCACCATCTCCTCCCTATTGGGATCCCATTTGTAGACACCTCCAGCTCCAACATTATATTGGTAATAGTTCTCCGTACCATACTTAACAATAGCTTTTCTGAAAGTTATATTGATCCTGCCTTTCTCAGAACCTGTCCCTTTCCGTTTTGGAATGCTATGCAACCAGTTCGATTGCGTCGGCCCTCTCATCAGGATCATATCTCCTGATGCTAGCGAGAGTTTCAGCGGTTTAGTTGCTGACTGCGTCTCAAAACCAGATTTCGGTTTATGTTTCATTAGAAAATCACGTTTCGCACCAAGCGAGAACGATGCAATAGCTGGATTGGGGCCTAGGAACCGCTCGTCGTCCGAGTGATAAGATATGGAGTCATCACCAGAAGCATAATAGTTGATGAGACAGAAATTATATGTCTCGACCGTGGAACCTTCAGTAATCTTCCTGAGCAAGTCGAGGCATGCTGGGAGCGGTCTTGGTCGGCACTTATAACGATCCTTTGGTATCGGAGTTTTGGTCTTACTATCCATGAGAGATCCATCAGGAGCGAAATATGACGTTTCATCGACGCCAAAAACTGTCGTAAATCGAGGGGTGTTTATCTGGGTTTCCACGAGGCCTCGCTTTATCTTGTATTGAACGCGATAGAAGAACAGTTCTTGCCTCAAGAATTCAAAAAGCTCCCTCTCGATCCTCTTAGTGATATAGGGTTCGAAGTACAACAGATCAAGATCTGGTTGCTCGTTGATTACTCTCCCTTCCCTCGCGGGACAGAAGCCCAACGAGTCCTTCAATGAAGGTGGAAATTGAGATACTGGGAACGGATATGTCGCGTGGGTTGATGCTTCTTCCGAAGATTCTACACGTGCTTTTTTCGGTTGTGTTGGCCGGAAAAATCCCTCGAGTGTTCTCTTTGTCGACATATTTAGTCGATTCAAGGAAGAGATATTCTAAAGAGGAACACGCGCGTAGTTGTACAACCTTGGGGTTGACAAGACGCATTTTTGCGAACTTTAAAAATGGTACACGTCATGCCAAGCCTTCGGCCTATTCTTCCTGTTCACATACTGTACATCCCATCCCGTCTGGTCAACGCTAGCGATAGTTGACTTACAACCGGTATAGCGAATTGAGTATATCTTACCGATTCAAAGGTTACTGCCATCTTCCATATCTTTTTTTCGGATTTTATGTTAGGAGATGACCTTCCCTCGAAAATCCCCAGGATCATGCAAATAAAAAAAATATGGGACCGGTTATATCTTAGGAAATCGATACTTATATCGATTAAGGTGAATCTTAGGTTCTTAAGGTCTACCGTCTCCTCCATATTCTTTTCTTATTACTCCACACAATTTTCTATGATTTTCTCTTCCTCTTTCTATTCCCTAGGGCTGTTGTTACTCGCACATAAATAAACTATCAAAGGGAGAACGCATATCTCTCCATGGAAAAGGTAAAGTTGGTTACCATACTGTTATACTTGTATAAGTACTGCACAGTACCCTGAGAGTTTCCAGCAGGACATATCTGGTACTTACTGCAATACTCGGTTCAAGCTTCTTTGGGGAAGTCTGAAGTGGAACATAGAAGCTTTGTGACGGCGAATGTCATTCTATAAGTTCGATTATCTCAAGAAGACATACGCTTCTTTTCCGTCTTTCTCTCCTCCTTCTCTTGCCGTCGTACGCTTTGGTCGCTAAAGCCGTAAAATACTATGGTCATAAAACAATCACATCAACTATTTGTTACGGTAGGAAGAGTCAAAACTGTAGTGAGTTGACGTACGTATATCGAGCGCACAGTGTCTTAGGGCTAAGCATTCATATAACTTCCTCCCCTTTGATCTCGCGGCTCTCTGTACGGAGCCACCTATGTAGATCTCCGAGGTAATTATATAGCGCATGGCCATCTTGTGACGCGTCAAACTTCAGGGTACGCTATCGTCTGTACAGCAGCTGTACACTCGCTCGGTACCGCCTGGCGGGTTGGAGGAGAAACGGTGGTCATTGGGTGATAGGCACGCCTGTACCTGTAAATCATTCGACTCAACAGCACATGTCGCGGCAATTTCACCAAGGGGTGTATTTTATAGATGAGCATCGTAACAGCGAAGGACCGAAAACCGAAGAATATCCTCAAGATCCAGGTAGATGGGTTAACCCTATAGAGGAGAGATGACAATGCAATTCACTCGATATGTAATGCTGAACCCCTGCGTAAAATAGACAGTAGAACAAGAAACAGATTACAACTCGGGAGTTGAAGAAGTTGAGAAGGTATGTTTATACGTCGAACCCCTGCTCTCACCGAGTCAACACCGAAAATCCCATCCCCTTCCCTAGCTTTCTCAGCAACGGAACCGGGACGTGCACAGCGGAAAACGCTATAAAATCAGGGGAGAAGAGCGAATGAATTTTAAACATCTCACATACGTAATCACTGTAGTCTCACTTGGACGCCGTAACAATGTCATGCAGCTATATTTCCCTCTTCTGGGGGTGTGAACTCGTCTGAGAAGCAAAATCAGCATTCGATAAACCGAATAGGATTGGTTAGGAGTTGAAGCGTGGTCGAGTCGTTGACCCCCTCCTCTTGACGTTACACGGTTGGTCGTTGAACATATGCACCTCTTGTTTGCCTCTGAACTATATAGACCTTCGTGCATCGTGTTAAAATGCTCTCGTTTGCTACTTGTAACTTAGAACCGTCCTAAAATATAGACGCTGTCTTTAACCCCTAGCTACCCGGCAACAGGTGGGCCATAGTTCTAGGAATAAGAACCATTATAATGTTTCTCTCATTTCTTTTCTCGCCCTATTCACTTTTATCCGCTCTTCTCCTTTACTATCTCCTACCGTACCTGCGGAATTGGGCGATCAAAGATATCCCCGCACCGTTTCCGGCAGCATGGTCGAACTTGTGGCTGCTTTGGCAATGTCGGCAGGGTAGGAGGTATAAAAGCATGGATGAAGCACATAGGAAGTATGGGAAGTTAGTAAGGATACAACCGAACCATGTCAGTATCGCGGATCCGAATGCTATCCAGATCATATATGGCCATGGTAATGGGTTTTTAAAGAGGTTTGTCGTACTCCTATGCTTACCCCCTTAGTTCCAGTCTTTGTATCCTAGTTAACGGATCTATAGTGAATACTATGATGCCTTCGTGTCGATCCAACGAGGTCTTTTCAACACTCGTGACCGAGCGGAACATACACGCAAACGGAAGATGGTCTCCCATACATTCAGCACGAAGTCCATAGGCCAGTTCGAGCAATACATGCATCAGAACCTCGAGGACTTCGTGCGTCAATGGGACCGACTTGCCGAGAAAGCTTTATCTGAGGATAAGGGCTACGTCAAATTTGACGCCCTGCATTGGTTCAACTATCTAGCCTTCGACATTATTGGGGATCTCGCTTTTGGTGCCCCTTTCGGGATGATCAAAGCGGGCGAGGATGTCGCAGAAGTCAGAGTGAAGCCGGATAGTCCGCCGACGTTTGCACCCGCAATCGAGGTGTTGAACCGAAGGGGTGAGGTATCGGGGTAAGTCAACTTCTCCCTTTCCCTTCACCTCTTTGCAGCACTGTAGACATATAGACCTAACTTATCCAGAACCCTTGGCTGTCTCCCCGCCCTCAAACCCTACGCGAAATACCTCCCTGACCCCTTCTTCTCTAAGGGCATTGCCGCTGTTGAGAACCTTGCCGGTATCGCTGTGGCGCGTGTGAACCAGCGCCTTGCAGCCGGCGACTGTGTAGATCGGGTGGATCTACTCGCTCGCCTCATGGAAGGACGGGATGAGAAAGGCGAGAAACTAGGTCGTGCTGAACTCACCGCGGAGGCGCTGACCCAGCTCATCGCCGGCAGCGATACGACGAGTAACACGAGCTGTGCGCTGCTGTTCTGGGTCTTGCGGACCGAAGGAGTCGTAGAAAAGCTACAGAAGGAGCTCGATGCAGCTATTCCCGAGCACGTTGAAGTTCCGGACTATGATATGGTTAAGAATCTGCCTTAGTAAGTAGTTCTATCTATTTGATTAGCATACTGGGGTATGAGTTGAAGAACCTAACTAACATCACTAAGCCTAGATGCCGTGATCAAAGAAACAATGCGCATCCACTCAACGTCCTCCCTCGGCCTCCCCCGCGTTGTTCCCCCAGGACAAGGCATCCATCTCTGTGGCCACTACTTTCCTCGATCCACCGTCCTGTCCGTACCTGCTTACACCATCCACCATTCCAAACAGATCTGGGGCCCCGACGCCGATGACTTCAATCCCGATCGCTGGTTCGAGGCCACACAGAAGCAGAAGGTGAAAATTTCCCGTTTCACACATCCACTAATACACTTCTGTTCCTAGAGACAGTACGTTCTAACATGTGATAGGATGCCTTCATCCCCTTCTCTTACGGTCCGCGTGCCTGTGTCGGCCGCAACGTCGCTGAGATGGAACTCGCACTCATCGTCGCAACCGTGTTCCGCCGGTATGAGTTCTTAAAGTACCAGGAGGAGATGGAGACGCGGGAGGGATTCTTGCGGAAACCGCTCGGGCTAATTGTTGGGATGAAACGAAGGGTAGCGGGGTGGTGGTGAGGACTGAATTTATATAGAAATCAGTTCGGGTCTAGTGAGGACGTAGAGAGACTTCGATGAGAACTGATATTAATGAAGGTCATGCATCATCTTGTAGCCCAGGATCGCATCAGGGACGATCGTCGGGTTAGCTAGACAATTGTTTGAGCATAATAGTAATGAAAGCGCATGCGCAGTCGGCATAATATAAGATACAGTTAGCGGCAAAGAGTCCCAATCACCGCAAATATTGTGACCGCAGGTTACGCGTTAAGAAGCACGCATACCAGCCGATACCACGTATGGATAGCACATCAACCGCGTGTACAGTCCAAGCACACAATTCCACTATATCAATAGGAACATCTTTCCCTCCTAGAGACATGGTTGGCCGTAGTGTTTGGTTCGACTCTTCATCAACGTGGAAAATTAAACAATTCTTGTTCTCCAATTTCCCTGAGAGCCTCCCTTGAAAAGGTGAAAAAGGGCTGGGTGTTCTGGTTAATCGCTCCATGCGAGCTTGCTTTCACAGTTCAGGGTTCCACAGAATAGCGCTTCCTAGACAGGGAATTAAGGAAATCTTGTATCTTATATTTTGCAATTTGTCCTCAGATAATTCCATGGATTGAAGCGCAGGAAGAAAGGTTAAGAAGTGGCTTGAAAAGAGATTCTAAGAGAGAGCTTTGAGCGTATGATCATCAGGACAAAATAAGTAGTTACTACCACATTGAGCGCTCTTCTCACCACTTTCTGTACGTTGAAATACTGACAGCTGTTAATATGTTAAGATATGTAGGACTCGACTCCCCTGAATGATGCAACAAGGAAATCGTCAATGGTGCACCATATCAGACGTCTTATAGTCGGTTTACCAGGGAGAAAAACGGCAACGTGCATGTCCGTGGAGACACATGTGCACTCTGAAGCCGCGAGCTATACGGAGATCGTCTAAGCGCAAGCAGTGGTCGGCTCACTACTATCGGCCCGTCGGTCGTTAGGATACAAGAGGTTGTGGTGGTGGGATTGCACGACGGAAGCACAGCGCGAGGTCGGCCAGACACGAGATATTTCCCAGCATGAACAAAACTCCGAGGAAAATTGGGTACTGGAAATTGAAATGTGGATGGGAGAGGCACCGCCTTGAAAGCCAGCCAAGAACATCACACCAGATCTACAGCAAGCTTCCACGAACGATGGCTCTGTGCTTATCGTCTCCGGCAATACCTTCCATGTCGCTAGAAGCGTGGAAAATCGGTTCTGTGTCTTTGTTACAGATGCACATGCACATCTAGACCTTATATACCGCTAATTGACGGTAGTTGTAGCTGACTTCCCTACACGTCATCTCCGCCATGGTCATGTTCGTCTTGTTTCTTGATTTGTACAAAGTAATTTCTGAAAGCTGTAGCGATATTGTCAACAGTAAACGTGTTATACGGCATGAAAAACGGTTTGTGTGTTGTGTCATACCATCTAAGAGGAAGGTGTCTAAATCCCGCGGTAGCCCGCGGTTGAATATAGCAGCATAAGCTAGGTCACTGGACGTTGACAACACCATGGATGGAGCTTTATGATTACGTATTTTGTTGAGGAGACCCCAACTAGCAAGTATAGAAGTGGTTTCTACGGTAGAAATGGGAGCGGCGTGCTCGTGAAACCTTGCGAGAGTACATAGGGTGCACCGGGAACCAAGATAAGGGCCGTCTAATACTTTTCAGTTCTATGAGGAGACTCAGGTGCAAACGTTGCACTTGAATATCGAGGCGTCTGTTATCAGGGGTGGCTATCGTTTGACCTATAACGATGCAGAAGATTCCGTAAAGGATGCACTTTCAAAAGAGGCTTCGCAGATAGAGAACACCGAGTTGTGTGACGTTGCAGATCTGGGCTAAGGCGTCGCCGTTCATACCCGGTCAGCGGATCAGGTCTCATTCAAGTGTCAATTGAAAGGTACGACTCCAAATGATATGCCTAAACGTCATACAGTGCCCACCGGGAGAAGAGGGTGCAGGTGGCCCTTCGGGATCTGAATCTGATGTCGAACTTCCAGCGTATCTGTGAAATATTTCCAGCAATCGATTCGAAACTTTGGATTTCTCTAACTTTGCATATAATCCGTGTAGAAGTGAAAGCATACTGACAGCAGGAAAACCTTCTGTGGTCGCTGAGATTGACTCGCAGTCTAGAAATAAACGAGAAATAATCCTGCGCTTCTTTTCGTCCTTCATGTCTGCAACTTGGACGCGTGCTATTATAATGTCCTTCCTAGCTCTTGCAGTTACATCTGGTCAATGTCTTTGGTCTTACCTAGAGGAAAAGGAGGTTTATCATTGGATTCAAACCTTCATTATCCTTGATCCCTTTTAAACTGACATGCATAAAGAGCACCAAAATATGAATTGGTTGCGAATAAGGGTGTGTGGTCTCAATATCAAGGGATATCCCCGAGCGCGTGTAACAGACAAATCTTCAGAATACTCGATAGCCGGTTAATTCACTTACTATGAAAAAGGGAGAGGCGCATTGTGAATTTTGAGCGATGAACGAACCTGTAACGGCTCCATACGTTGTGTGATGTCAGATGCGATTGATAGCTGCAGTGCTCTCATCCTAGTAGCGGGTGGCGCGGCCAGCAAGAGTCAAAAAGTCACCTGGGTGATACGAGACCTTGCATCTTCCGCAAGGGGAAAGCATGATAGAGTTCTTCTCGCGGTAGAACGGCGAAGTAGACTGCACAGACACAGAGTGCTTTGAATCTTCTACCGGGTTAGGTTAATACAGGTATGCTACATGTTCTCGGAAGTATTCTGATGGAAAACTAGCGGTAGACCTCTAGATATTGGAAATGATTTCAAGACTAATTCAGAATAACTTTTCGAAACCTATAATGAGATAGGTCCTGTTTTGCATAAGAGATACGGCGGCTCCTTTCCAGATACGTCCTTAGGTACGCCCTAGGACAAAATGGATAGGTACCTTCTTCAATCGGAAAA
The DNA here is from genome assembly GCA_010093705.1 of Patellaria atrata CBS 101060. Taxonomy (NCBI): domain Eukaryota; kingdom Fungi; phylum Ascomycota; class Dothideomycetes; order Patellariales; family Patellariaceae; genus Patellaria; species Patellaria atrata. Next base: position 264,139 of record MU006104.1, read on the forward strand.
GATTCCAATCTTGGCCAGAGGATGGAGAGCAGCCCCGTGCAAAGCAGTTGATACCCGTATCTGTTATGGGTAGGGTAGAAACAAGGACGTTTCGCAAGGAGCGTGATCTGAACATTTCTCATCTGTCGGCTCAATTATTGAAACCGATTTGGGCTGCCTTGACGGAAGACGGTCGATGTTCCAGTCGTCGATCTCACGTTTGAGCGCGTGGAAGTAGGGAAGTGTAAAGTGTAAAGTGTTTTGGCTGTAAGAGTGTTTGGGCAGGGGATTTAAGCAGGAGGCCAGCGTTTCGGTACTGCAAGGACTAGCAGCAACCAAAGTCAAATATGATAGACGTTATTGATATCAGATCGCGCAATAATAATATAGATCAAAGGCGAAGTACTCCGCAATCTATACGGTATTGATCAATGATTGAAGGGCCGTGAGGGCCTAGCGAGAGCCACGAGGTGTTCGGATACACCCCGCGGCCCAGAAGCCAGAACTGGCCAAGACGGAAGATAAACCATGTCAGCTCATCAGGCATTTTTCTTGAAACATAGAAAATAAGCTAGGCTGAGCTGCGAAAAAAACCGCTTTCGATAGCCTTGTGGTGTTGGTGGGTGAGGTGAGCCTGGTGAGGTGGGCGCTCAAGGAACAGGTAAAGGTAAGCCCGATTGAAGAGTTTCAGGCCGTCCACGCCGTCCTGCTTGTTCGCTGACTCTCGGCGCAAAAAGGAGGACGACCCGGATGGCACACTAGGAAAGTTAGGAAAGCCCAAAAAGAGCTCTCTTAGCCGCTGGTACATAATTGTCCGGTTGGTGGGACTTCAGACCTCCCGGATGCAATCATGAAGCGTTTACTTGCTGCTTCTCTTGTCATGTCATCCTCTCCATCACGAAGAAGAGGGTCGGGAAGGAAACTGGAATTGCGCAGGAATTGCTCCTTTTATCTGGACTTTGAAACTTTGCAACCGGATAGCTGGATCGGGTTTATGATATACTGTAACTTACTGTAAGGTAGGGACTTGTTAGAGAGTACGGGAGCTTACCCTAGAACTACCTTAGCCTAGCATGCTGTTAGCCAGCTCCGGCTAGGACTACTGGATGAAATGGATAATAAAGTTGTTGCATTATTACTTTACCTTACAGTACGGGAAGTAAGGTATAGCAGCGATCTGCTAAGAGATTCGATGTGAACGATTTACCACGTGTCGTCGGGCAAGCAGCGGGAGATGGTTTGCTTGTGAGAGCGTGGCGGGACCACCTTTTCCTGCACCTTTGGGCGCCGTTATTGGACGCGCCTTCCCATCTGGAGCGGCGATCCCCCAACTTGCCCGCCCCCAGCACCCCTTGACTTTTTGTCTAGCCTCCTCACCTACCTTACCACTCACTTATCGACGACAGCTCGCTGCTGAGCTTTTCCTGTCCCTTCAACGCAACCCCCCCTTTCCCTAACTATCCCCAACTTTTTCACGGTTCTGTACCGGACCACAAGCCTTTGAGCAACGAGGCCATATCAAGGGAACACACAGTTACACCTGACCTGCCCGGACTCACGTTTCCCTTGGTCTGCCGTCCTATCACTCGACTTCTAACAATCCGATCTTCTGGTTCGCCTGAGTCGTCTATGCAAGGCACGACTTTTCATTTGCTCGATTCAGCCGGCCAGAGAGACGAAAGACACAAGTAGAAGCTCTTCTCCGCCTGCCCTCCAACCTCAGGAACATGCCCTCGCCGTTATTGACCATTGTTAACCGCTGATTTGTCTTACGGGAGAGACCTTTAGGTTGTCTCTGTTCTTGACCCTTACTTACACTCATCCCCCTCCCGTCTTCTCTCTCTATCATTGCACTGTGTCGCCCGTGACCCGCCCCGTCTGGACTGGGCTTTGTCTGTGGAACGAAGTGAAAAACGCCACGACACTTTCCAGAAATTGTCACCTCGATTGACATTCCTAACAGCTTGTGAAATCTTGTCGCCTTCTTCTGAAAGATCTTGCCGTGCCGTTGACTGAGCAAGGATCCCTGTATTGTTACTTCTGGGACGACATTTCCACGAAGAATCTTCCTTGGACCAAACTTAACATCAACAATCCTTTTCCACCGCGATTTTATGGATGGTAATTAGTTTATCAACCGTCCACGAACTTTCATTTGGGTCCGACTAGCTCATCTCTCGGAAGACTTTGCGCCGCTTTAAGAATTGGAATCTAGGACGATCTAGCTCCATACTGAACCAAATGTTCATTTCCCACTACTTTCTATCTCGGACTAGTCTGGACTTCAATTGAACCTCTTATCCATCGATTTATTCTTCCGACCTCTACGGATCGCATCAACTTTGACAAATCCTCTTTTTCTTAGTTCCCTAGATTCTACCCGATTTGGGACTCACGGGAAAGTGTCAGCTCTGATTAAGACCCACCCAGCTCAGGTGAGTACCTGCCTCATGTGCCTGACCGACGTGAATGAGGTTTAATGCTAACTTTTCTTTAATAGTATACCCTTTTGATCACCTTACTGGAACTTGATCTTCTTTGAAGCCTATTCATTCCATTTCTTCATCTACCTGACTTCTCCTTGGGCCTTCCTGGCAGATTCACATGGTTTCATTCCCATCCAGTATGCAGTCCACTCTTGTCAGTGACCGGAGGCCTCCGGTCAGCTTGCCTCACAGTCAATCTTTACCACCCATTGCTTCCCTAACCGGACCGCTGCCCGACCATTCTCCTACTCAGCAAAGGCATCAACCTGATTTGCGCGATTCTGGTAATTGGTCGACGTCTCAGAGTAAACGTGAGCCTTACCTCTAATTCGCTCCCGAAGTTATTTTTTTTTTTGTCAAACCTTTCTGGTTGCACTGTTTTCATCGCAATGATTCGTCCATTTAACATCAGAAGCAAGAAGTACGAAAAGAGTGAAACTTCTAATAAGATATCGAACAGATTCATCGGGGGTATCAAATACCACTGGACTCCAACTTCAGACTATACTCAATTCGTCGGAAGAATCCCCTAAAAACATACCAGATACGCCTCAATCGACAAGATACTCTGCGCATCAGGTACGTGACGATATGTCCCAATGGATTGACTTTCGAAACTGATTATCAAATTCAAGAATGCTCTTCCATCCTTGAATCAGAGTTTTGACCCCAATAGACAAAGCTTAGGGGCAGAATCTTTCCAGGATTCTCGACGAAGCAGTGTCGATAGCCGCATGAATGCTGGTATGAACCACTTGGCAATCAGTCCTGCATCCCCATATGAGAGCCAGAACGCTTCACGAGTCTCACTGGTATCTACTTTGCAACAACAACGTGGAATTGTAGATCAACGATCAAATGGCACCACTCCTCTTTCCCCACTTGGAAATCGGACAGGACCAAGACCACCCATCTCCCGTCAAGCACCGGTCATTCATCCTGTCCCAAGGAATGTTTCTGGAGCTCCCGATCCTATGGCTGCAGCTCCGACCAAAGGTTATGCTTGGGCTTTCCCTGATGACTTCGACAGCCGTCGAAGATCCAGTAGTGGAGATTCAAGCGCAGATAAGCCTTCCAGATCTCGTCAGGGCAGCTTTGCGGCATCCGTAAACAGTAGCATCTACACCACAGACTCTGCTCTTCCGCCTGGGCAGAAAAGATTTGACGATGGTAGGTAAACGCGCTCATTAAAATTTCTAAGGAAAATCTAATCGATTACCAGAGCTATCCCACACTCACCATCATTCCATGCAACATCGCTCGGTGACCAATCTCCAAAGTGATCTGCAATCCAGTGCAACTGGTGGCAACTATAGCCGTACTCCGGAGTTACGTGTCAGTCATAAGATGGCGGAACGCAAACGACGGAGTGAGATGAAGTCCTTATTCGACGAATTGAACGGAATTCTCCCGAATTCACCTGGAAGTAAATCTAGCAAATGGGAAATTCTTACTAAATGTACGAAAACCCTTTCTTACCCGATTTGGACAAGTACTGACTCGCACAGCAATCGAATACATCCGTAGTCTTGGTAAATCTTACGAAGCAACGAGAGCAGAAAACCAGAGGCTGCGCCCAGACGCCGATTATGCTCGAAAAGTGCACGAGGAGAATGAGCTCTTAAAAAACGAAGTCGTGACTTTGTGGCAACAGTTGAGACGACTGGATCCAACAAATGGTCACGTGTATGGAAACTTCACGTCTATGCTAGCACAGCAGCCTGGCCCAAACCCTAGCATCCCTCACAGCATCCTTCCACCTCTGCCTCCTCCCACTGCGCCGCCCAATTGGCAACAACAACCGCCACCCTCATCAGCTATGCAGGGTGTAGAGTTTGGCGGAGGCCGATCTTATGATCACCGTTAACATTACCGTACATACGCCATTTCATAAACTCTAACACGTTATACCATGTACCATTACTTAACTTCCATTGTCATGTTTTCCACTGTGGTATTTGTCCGAAGTCATAGTTTCGATGCTATAGCAATTTATACGCTCGAATCCATGCGTTCCTCTCTGCACTGGATCCCTGTTCCCGGCTTCAACTACCTTAACATACTTACGGATGTGTTTGTTTCGTTTTTATGTGCGTTTTCAAATTCTCTCATCTGTTTTGATTTCCACTGGAGGGGGAGGGAGGTTCCGTCTACAAAATCAATTTTTGACTCATTTCATATATCCTGGGTGGCAAGCTGGAATGGGGCGGGTGAGCTATGGCAGCGCACAACCGCGATGATGATCAAATGTTCTGAGATGGCACTCAGTTGTTGTGCCCTTAAAGACTTACGACGCTTCTCAGGTTCGGCGGGGATTAAGAGTGTTTGGCTAGTCGTCTTACACTTAATGCGCCACTTATCAAAATACTAGTAGTAGATACTAGAACTAATTAGATATTTTCAAGGCTTACTTCAGTTCTACTTCGTCAATTACTATAACCCAGTCGAGTCGCCACCTTGTGAAGCTTTGTTCCCTGATCCACGTAAAGAAATTACAGAAAAAGGCAGTCTCACTTTATTGAAAATAAGACGCAACTCGCTGTACTCCTTGCTTAGGGTACAGTTGTCTAAGAATGGATAAGTAGCACTTGAGAGGGGTTCGTCCGCGTTCCCCTGAGAGCCTTGCAGCACTTGTTCATTCTGTACGCGATATGCTTAATATCACCTCACATGACCTGTGAGATACGTTTTGAGTTATATCTACCACAGGTATACTCTATTATAATTAAGTTAAAAAAAAGATGTACGATAAGCTACTTGATAAGGTAGTTGTGACGTTGAATCTTATATGGTCCGTGCACTACCTTCCTTTATACCCGAAGACATAAATAGAAGTCCGCGATATCTCTTCAACCTACTCTCACCTTTCTGAGTTGATCGAAAGACAACTCCTTCATTACACTCATGCAGGTTTTATCGAAGGAAGTACCATGGAACCATCGTTAGAGTGGCAGCTGCCGAATACGATAGCAGCTCCTCACAAACTTCCCGATTACACCCTTCGCTCTTCCTCACCTCAACCGACAATCCCAATGACAAGGAAACAACTAGCTCATTCCCCGCACCGGGATCTGCAGGAATCGCACCTACTCAAACTTCCCCAGGAGCTCCGCGATCTCGTCCTCGAATACGTTCTATCCGATCCAATAGCCACACCAAGGCATCAACGGACCGTTTTTGCCAGCGAGCGCGGAGACCTAGCTCGCTATAACGGCAGCATCACCTCCTTGCTGCAATTTATGGATGTTCCACTTTTGCATACGTGCCATCAGATCGCAAGAGAAGGGCTCCGGATACTCTTCCAGCGCACGACCATTGTATTCATCTGCGGGCCGAAAGTGCAACTCGACATCCTGAGAGACATGCCCGATGATCTGCACCACGCGCTGCGCAACATGGAGATCAGCTGGAGCATGATGCCGCGGGATCTGAAGTACCGGCTCGACGATCTGGTAGAAGAGGAGTTAATCCCTTTGTTCGGGTTCGTACGGCAGAACATGCGGCTGCGGAATTTGACCGTTTCGCTACAATATCTAGCGCTCTCCTCGGGGAACATGGTGAAGAGGTTCAAGAGCGGGATACCACCGCAGACCAGATATCAGGTATATCTAGCGCGGGAGGCGCTGAAGATGCTGCTCCGTGGACAGTTGGAGACGCTGGTGATAAGGTATGAGCCGTTCAATGCGTGGGCTATTCTCCAGCCGAAGGTTCAGGTTCTGGATATGGCTGCTATAGATCCGAGAATGTGGGTTCTTGATCATTACGAGGCCTTGTCGGCTCTTCAATACGAGATTCGCGCTGTGGATGAGGTCTGGAAGGACTTTGATCTGACGCTGCTCGTCGAGAAGGTCGAGATTGAGCCGTGGCATCGTAGCAATATGGATACCAACATCGGTTTGGAACTGGTGATCACACTAGCATTAGGGAAAGTATGAAAGTCTCATCTAGGCCGAACCTACAGTAATCTCAAGCATATACTGCATCGAACATGGTCGGTCTTTCACTTCGTTCTTTAAAGCATAATTGCGTAACTTCTGCTCAAATTTCCACCTTGCAATAAATGTATAAGGCTGGAGTACGCTTCGTCCACCTCGGCCTCATGGCCCTCGTCGATGAAAGGAGCGGGGGATTTTGCCTTGCATGTCTTAAAACCCAACCGAGCGTCACTGTAAGCTACTACTTTTCTTCCTCACCTTTCCTCTATACCTCTCAGAGTCGGGAAACCGAACTTGATCTGAGTATCACCCTTCCTCACCTGCGACGGTATGGTTCTCGAAGCTCTCGTTGCGGTAGGCCTCGCCTCGAACGTGGTTCAGTTTATCGAATTCGGCCACCGGCTTATATTCGAGTCTCGCAAAATCTACACCGAAGGAAGTGGCTTACTAGAAGAGCACGCCTCGAACACGTTGCTCGAGATTTCCGAGAATTTAGCTCCAAACTCCATGCTTCACTGGAACAGTTGGGCTCCACAACCCAGACAGGCGCAAACACGGAATGTACATCTACAGCTATCGGTCTCGGGCAAGAGCAAGACTTGAAGGCTTTATTGAGGAGCTGTACAGGTATTGCCGACGAGCTGCTATGTACTATCAGCAAGATCAATATGAAGGACTGTCAAAGACGAAAGGGGAACAGTTTTTTTAAGGCGATTCAGGCCATCTGGAACGGCCAGAGAATTGGGGAATTACATCAGAGATTGCATAATGTTCGGAGCAAAATCACGTTTCGTCTAATCGGAGATTTAAGGTCAGTAAGCTTATTGCACTTGTTGCGAGTACATCGTACCATGTTTCGTAAGCTGCTAGACCGAATACTGTCCATCCTCAGCTGAAGTGTAAGGTATCATGAGATGGCCCATACATCCTCGAGCATAATGAACTTCGAGAGTGTAGTTCGATAACAATCATGTTATAAAGTAGCGAGTCTCGTTAAGCAGGCGTTGAGTTCATGCCCTTAGCAGAAGGAGATACGCACATGATATCCCTTCTAAGATGTCAAACTGACACGGATCTGTAGACGCGAACAGAAAGAGACTGACCGGTTTCTATTTTAGTTACATGATGAAAACAAGCTTGCTTATCAAGAATGCTCCCGCCAAATGAGCAGTTGCGTGGACGCTATCAAACACCTTGAGGAAAAAGTCCCAAGGGGACCAGAGCATACTACTAAAGAACAACTTGATGCTATTCTAAGAGAAATATTGCAATCGAAAGATGAGTTGGTACGGCCAAGAAAAGAACATAAAATTTTGTAATCACTCCGTTTTAAGAGCATGCATGACCGACACTATAAAGTTCACGAAGCACACTCCAAGACGTTCCATTGGGTCTTCAAGATTTCACTACTACCGACAACTGATGTACGTTCTCGAATGAAATTCACAAGATGGCTTGAAACAGGAGATGGTGTCTACTGGATCTCCGGAAAAGCAGGTTCAGGCAAGTCAACATTTATGAAGTACTTATATGGTGCAAGGGAGACGAGAGAGTTGCTAGATCAGTGGTCCCACAGATACAAACTCGTCTTCGCGAAATTTTTCTTTTGAATTGCTGATACTCCGATGCAAAATTCTCAGCGAGATTTGCTGCAATCATTACTATTTGAAGTTCTCTCTGCTCAACACGATATGATACCTTGGATTTGTCTTATCCGGTGGGATAAAAGCTCCTTGCTATCAACTGAACCATGGACTTTATCTAAACTAAAAGCCTCGTTCGGGGGATTAGCTGAAATCGACTCATTAGAGACCAAGTTCTGCTTTTTTGTAGACGGTCTAGATGAGTACAATGGCAATCATTTGGATATAATCGATGCTCTTGGTGACATAGCGACTTCAAAAAACTTCAAACTATGTGTGTCAAGTCGTCCCTGGAATTGTTTCGAGGATGCATTTGGTCAGAGTACAGAGAAAAAGTGCTACCTTCAAGAGATGACTCGGAATGATAGAGAGCTATGCACGAGCCAAGCTCACTACTGGCACGTGTACGAAATCGTACTCGCCCACCACGAATGAAGTCCCCATCAACCAACTGATCTATGAGATTGGCGACAGAGCACAGGGTGTATTTCTATGGGTTACCTTGTTATACACTCACTTTGTACTGGCATCTCGAACGGTGATAAATCAACTTTACTACGAGAAAGGTTTCTTAGTCTTCCGAGCGATTTAGAAGATTTTTTCAGGCACATGATCAATTCCGTGGAACTCATCTATCGCTCACATATGGCAACAATATTATTGATCCTACTTCATTGGAAGTCATTAAGACATTTGACCTGCTTCTCTTTGGAGGTTGAAGGCTTGCGAGACGAGGAGAAGATAATTTGACGCATTATGTCACCTATTGTCTACACCAGGATAGGAGTCTTCTTAAGCGACAGTCTCCTTACGTACTTCCTCTATTTCTAACAGTATTATCACAGATTGGATCATACCCTGGAGAAGATACCACGGATCGAAGCGAAATAGTATTTGTTTAATTGAAATACGGGGCGGATCCCAATGAAGTTTTAGATAACACGACCATTGCTTGCATCTTCATTAAAGGCTTGCTATCAAACAATACAGTGAGTTACTATCGAGGACTCGTAGTAACTGATGTGCTTCCATCACTACGTTTATTGTTCCTCCACGGAGCTGATATAACTGGGCTTCTCAACTCTAGATTCAAATTTGATAGTACTGTCCCCAGCTAATCTAAAATTTTCGGAGGCTGGGGGACGATTGTCCCGTGCCTTTTTGGTCACGGACTTGGTCCAAACCAAATGATAGAATGGCAACTCATTATGGGAATGCGAACTCCTCCGGTTACATGATACTGGTCCTTAACTCTTCTCTCTTCAACTTGAACTCACCAGCTTTTACTGTCATCGAGCTATTCCTTCTTTACGGAGCTGACCCCTTTCTACGTCTACATAGCTCAATGGACGTCTCCGAAATCGTTACCAATTTATTCCTTCCCCCCGTGGCGGAACAACTCATGGGATATCTACAACGCGAGAGACAAGCCAGGGATTCCAGACCTTTACCGCCATCCGTCGGAAAAGCAAGTGACTCGACGGCTTCGGCCCGCGAAGATATATTTTCTAATCCAAGATTTGACGGGAAACGACATCCTAATGGTAGATACTTTGATCCCGCTTACCTTCGCAAATCCCAAAACGCGAAATCACGCGGGACATTCGGAGCTATACCAGGAAGGAAGTCTACTACCAACTCTAATTCCACCACTGGTATAAGAAAAGCTGTGGTCAAACGGAAAGTAGTAAGGGATTTTCCACCTAATTGGGCATGGGACCTATACCAGACTCAATAGGTAGGCACCGCGGCGAAGACTCAGTAAATGTACGGGTTTTGAAAGGTTGCATTCTCCGTACCAAATCAATGTTTAGTGCAATTGTACCCGAAGCAGGAATCAAACCGCATGCTTGATAGCCTACAGTAAACACACGATACAGAGAAGCGTTGACTTTGACTGAGGAGGGAGGGATTAAGGTTCTCTTCTTTACCTTAGGTAGAGATTTTGTATCCTTTGCTAGAAAGAACATCGTACACTCTTAGCATATCAACTTATCCCATAACATCTAAAAATGCCACCACAGCCTTAGCAGTAGATCAATGGGGGTGTCTAAAGTCGTCTTCCAGTTCGTGCACTGGATCTTCGACTGGCCCAGAGACACAGTAGAGAAAATAGGGGAAGTTCTAACGTCGATGGGTGGCAAAAATTCTACAACACCAGAAATCCAATGTGGTCGATTGGAACACGACAGGCCGCCCAGGCTATGGTAGCATGTTCAGGTGCTTATAGGATAGGTATATCTAATATGTTACGCTTAAACCTAGTACCACTACCTCGCGGATGAGAGATGCGATATGCATCCACCTCACGGGACACTCGATCCGTTCCCCTAACTAGACCGGTAGGGGGCCCCTCTGGATTTATCAAAGGAATAAATGCTATCCCAGACCCAAGCAAAGGAAAAGGAGAAAAGGACCAAGTCCACTCTCCGGCGCGGCTCTGCTTGAAGAACTTCCTCCTATATCTCAGGAGAAATTCGCCGGCTTGCTGTGTGTTCGATGTTTGGACATTGGATACTAAGTGCTCCAGACCGCTCGCAGATATACGTAGCCCATATAATCCGGCCCTCCGTTCGGTCTCGAAGGCGTATGTACGGCCTGAACGTTTTCTACCATACAGGCGGAAGTCGCGGGTCCTGTTAGGGAAGGTACGATACATCCTAAGGCAATCATACCTTATCCCACGCCTGTCGGATTCGGCGCTCCCGGGTAACCGTACACTTTCCGTCCGTATGCATGAATGTCTCCACGTACGGCTCACGGTCACGTCTCCCATGAGGTTATACCAGCAAAACCGGGAGAGCTGGTCGACGTAAGCTTACGGTTGGCCAGGGGACAAGGTCGGGGAGAAGAAGAGTTTCCTTATAACTTCAGGCATATGTCTGAACTGTACATGACAAATTCCACTACTTGAATCGACACTACCCTTTAAGGTGACTTGCATCCTCATTCTATGGCAGCGACGACCTACAATACCTTACACTATTCATAACCCGAACCTGGGACACGCACTTTACACTCGAACCTTCCGCTTTCACGTACTTACTAACATACCGTAGTCTCATTGTAAACAGCCTATCTACCGAGCTTACCTAACCTAGCCGCCCTAGCCAAAGAACAAAAGGGAAATAGGAAGACAAGGATAATGAAGGGAAGGGAGTATAAGACGGATATGAAGAAGACTGTAGGAAAAGGGGGAAAGGTTGGAAGAATTTTGCAGAATCATACAGGCATACAACCGCACCAAAGTAAAGCAGAAGCAAAATATGGACATAGGAAAAAATCAAAGAAACCGCCGTTTGAAGTGAACAGTGAAATGCAGTCAATGACAACTGTAGCCACCCGACACCTCATATCCTTTTAACTTTTGTGCACCCTCTAAAAGTCCCAAAAGCTCCCGCTCCCCTTCATCTCCGCCTTCTTGCCCTGACCCTGTCGCTGATCCCTCACTGGCGTGACGTCCTCGCCTCCACTGTCATCTCCGAATCCCCAGTTCCTGCTCGCGCCCTTCGCGCCTCCCATGCCATCACCCTTCGTCTTGTACCCTTGACTGGGATTCCACTTGTTCACATTCTCCTTCTTAGCATCCTCTGGTGACTGATCGTAATGTGACCATGACACATCCATACTGTTGTGCGCTTTCTTCTTATCCTCGCCGATCTTCTTCGCTCCGGTGGTGTTGCCATTCTGCGGTTCGGCGCTGGTAGTGCTGACGTTGCCATTACTCGGGACCGGTTTATGATTCGCGGTAGTGATGAATTTGACTTCTGCGGGCGAGTCGTCTCGCATTTCCCAATGCGCGCCAAAGTCCTTGCGCCGGTTTTCGTTGTTGATGACGCTCTTGAGGGGTTGTTGCTTGTTGCTCGGAGTAGCTTCCGCGTCGGCATCGTCTGGATCATTGCTTGTGACGTGGTCTTTGTACAAGCCGAGACCTTCGTTGTGAGAGCGGCCGCGAACCGCGGGTGGCTTCTTCTCACCCGCCGGGGTCCCGTCGTCGAGGAAGTCAAAATGCGCTTTCGAGTCGGGTCGGGCATGGTGCACAACTGGACGTTTGATGGGGGATTCCTCAACCTGCCGTAGTCTGATATTAGTGTTTGTCTGATATAGAGAAAGGTTCGTGAAGTTGCGTACCTCGTCGTCACTCCAGCCGAAGTGGCGCACATCTTGACCACGAACCTTGGGAGCAGTTTTATCGGGGATAGCGAAGTCTTCGAACTTCCATTGCGATGCATGCTTGCTAGCTTTGGAAACCAACTTATCTTTCTTTGCAGGAGCAGCGTCCTCACCCGTGCCAAACTCGAAGTGATCGTATCTATTTGGATTGGTCTTTATGCCACCTTCGGCTTTTGCTTTGGGAGTATCTGGTGATTCTTCTTCCTCGAATAAACGAACAGGCTGAAAGTTCTTACCCGCGCCAGACTTAGCTGGGATCCTCTCCTTAGCAGGGGACGGGCTCTTCATGCGGGCTTCCGGAGATAGGTCAGAATCATTGGAGGCGAAGAGTTCGTGATAATCGCGCGGTGGTGGTTTAGCTGACTGTCTCGGGGCGACTGAAGGTGATCGGGCGGTATAATCTCTGTCCTCATCGACATCACGCGGCTGGAAGAGTGATAGACTCGCGTGAGGGTCTCTTGTAGCGCTTACAGTGCTAGTCCTGCTTCTGCTGGAGCGTTCTGAGACGTCATCACGGGATGCGCCCGTCGGCCTTCGAGAAGGTGCAGTGGAGGATGCGGTGGTAGAAGACTGTTGAAAAGATGCGCTACTTGAAGCGATCAACCGTGCCATATCTTTGCCATCTCGTATCGGCCAATTCTTTGCGCGTGAGCCAATCACATCAATCTGTTTGAGTAAAGATCCTTGGTCCCATTGACAGCGGATCGTTCGAATCTTCTTGTCCTCGTCGAAACTGACAATGTGGGTCTAAAACGATATTCGTTAGCCCTAGACCTCCCTAACATCAAGAATATCCGTCTTACGATTGGGAAAACAGCAGTTTTATCAGCAAGGAAGTTGTCGTCGAGCCCGGGTAGATATGCACCTCCTCCATTGATGAACTCCAAGGTCGTCTCAGTTTCCAGGCATAACGCGTTCTGAGCCTCAATCGTGTTCAAAACCCTGTCTCCCTTTCTATTCAGAAGTTTTGTTTGAGCCCCAAAGTGCTTGATGATTGCCGTAGGATCATTGATGGTCGTAAGAGTCGTGAGATAACTTAATGTAGCCTTATCCGACAGAGCATCGGCTGTCGGATTTCCTAGAAATCGTAAATATACCTCACTAAGAGTCATGATCGCAGCTCCTAGTATATGACTCGTGAAATACGTTCGGACGCGTAGGTTCGTAAGTCGTATACAAAAGCGTGTAGAATATCTAAGAAATTGCGTTTGTTGTTGTTAATTTGATGTTTATGCGGGGGGAAGAGGTGGGAGGTTTGCGCGTGTTGATGACGAGGAAAAATTGTCCAGGTAAGTTTTGTTGAATGTAAACAAAAAAGGGGGATTCAAATGAAGAGGAGAGCTGCCTGAGCTGTGGATTGAATGTGAATGGTCCGAAGGGATGATTTGGATGAATTGAAGGACGCGCTTTCCATGGGCTTCAGCCTGCTTTGATGTTGGAAGGTTGGCAGACGGGATGAGGCTTGAGCTTTGGTGTTTGGTGTTTGTTGTTACGAGTTACGACAGTTCATGGTTGCCCCTGCGTAAGCGTTCCCCCGCCAAAAGTGCCACCTTGTGCCAAAAATGCCACACGAGTGCCAAACCTCTTCCCGCAAGGAAGTTCGGCACACGCCTTTCGTATGTACTCCTAACAACGGAAAATAATGTCCTGAAGTATACAACAATAATATCGTAAACGAATACTTGTATATTACCTACCCACGCTACCTAGTATCTTGATCTTTCGCTTACAGGGAGGTACTATACCATATGCATCTCTATAATACCCACACAACGTTCATATCAAAATCAATTGACCGTACCACCGGGTCGATATAGTACTCTGCAGTTCTAGAAAGTATGTGCCCTATGTCCGAATTATTTGCTGCACAGTACAGTACATGCAAAATGCATGTGACAAGACAACGCCCTCTCCGCAGGCCCAAATTCAGGCCCGTTGTTGTGCGGCCAGCTACTGTTTCACGATGCTGGATCATATGTTGAGGACCCATATAAAGCCCGTCAGCAACAAAACAAAACATCACTACAAAGACAGAGCATGTGGGGTACTGTAACAGCCTGAATTAAAGGAGTTTGACCGCTCAAATCCTATGACAACATCAACCTAGCCTCCCCCGTTGTCTACTACAACTATGGGAGGAGAGACGCTATGATAGATATGTAAATACACATTGAAGACTGAAGAGACCACCATTAGGTTCGTGAGATATTAATGTAGCTTTCATTTCAGTTCTGCAGCCCGCTCTGCATCAAAGCATGTCTCCCAGCAGAGAACTTCGCTGGGAAAGTCTCGCTCAACGCTGGGCCTTTCTCTCACAAACCATGCCAGTGCAGCTCCCACACCGCCAAATAGCACTAAACCCGTCCAGAGTGCGTAGTTAGTTGCAGCAACGCTGTAATCATTGCTGAGATAAAAGCTCGCACCGCTGACTGCAACAGCTAGTGCTTTGAAGAGGTTCGCTATTTGCATTAGTCCAACCACGGTGCCTGCGGAGTATGCATCTGGTGTTGCGTTGAGCATGAGGAGTCCCACAATGACTGAGGCACTTCCAGTCAAAGCGTGCTTAACGAATATAGATATTGTTGACACAAAAGCTGTGAGCATTTCAGAGCAGCCAAAGAGAAACACTAGGACCGGCGTAATAATGTACAGTGCCGGGAAAATTATCGACAATGAGCGGTAGGGTTTGAGTAGGCCAAGTTTTGTAATTGCATACGGGATAGTCTTGAGGATTGCAAGACCTGCAATGGCACGTACGAGAAGGACGATGAGTCCTAACCAGGAACAAGGGATTCCCATGCCGCCGTGCTGGGTACTTCCATGGCCGATGTGAGGAAGTAAAACATCGAAAATGGATGCCTGAAGTGATAGCAAAGAGAAGGAACCAAGGAGAACGAGGAGGGATGGAGCTTGAAGGAATTGATTAATAGTGATTGGTTCTGGGCGGCTATATGAGTAGTCGAAGACTCGAATAGTGAGTGCGTCATCATCCTCTGAGTATTCTTGTCCAAGAAAGGCAGCTTTCTCATAATCCATGCTTGGTGAGTCTGTTCGAGATGGTTGTGAAAGAGATGGCAGAGTCTGTAAGCATCGTTTTAGCCCTATGTCAAGTATGACAATTCTAAAGATCATACCTCGTCGAGAATTACGAAGCTCACAACTGCGATAATAAGCACCAAGCTGCCACAAGCAATCTGACTGCTCAGAGTTGGATATTTTTCCCAAATTGCACCATAGTCTCTTAGACTACCGGACACCATACCTTGAGCCAGTGGACCTACAGATCCGCATACAGCAATGAGGGGTAGTTTGGCAACATTGATAGCTCTGTCAGCAGGTGTTTGACTGACGTCCCCGATCATCGTCAGTACGGTGACTACTACAGAGGAGCTTACGAGTCCTGCGAAGAACCGAGCAATGGTGCAGGAGATAATGCCAGTTTCGAAACCCATCAGGAGGCAGCAAACGAACATGCCGAAAAGTCCAACCAAAGCAACAGGTCTACGGCCTATCCTGTCCGATAGACGTCCCCATAGTATTCCAGCAGTCCCGCCAAAAGCATAGGCGCAGTCAAGGATACTACGAAGGTATGATGTTGATAGATTGCCGCAGTAATCGTCGTTTGATATGAGCATTCTTAATTGTGGTTGCAAACTGGAGGCCATAATCCTATATAAATATTAGCCCAGTAACTTTATATTGTGATATTGTCGCTTCCCTACGCTTCGGCAAGAAAGATGATGTAAATGAGGGTCAATTGGCTCTTCTTCGGTGCTTCAATGGCCATTTCTAAATCCTCAATGTCCTCCACCTCGTCCTCATCAACAACAATAGGAACTTTGTCATATTTCCCCAAATCTTTCACTGGTATTAGTGACCTCGTGCGTCTGTGGAAGCCGAGCATATTGATAGTCGTGTGTAAATAGGGATAGTAAGGATTTTATGTACGATAGGGTTTAATATCGTCGTTGACTGCGTACCAGCGCAGGATGTGTCTGTACTTTATAATGATTGTGGAGGTCAAGAAGACCGATATGGTAATGATTGAGAATGAGTGATAAGAAAGCCTGACAGGACAATCAAGAGAGTGTAGGTGCACCTCTGGTAGACTTCCGTCCCCAGAACTCGAGGTGCTTCGAGGAGGTTGAAGTCAAGACAACGTTGAGAGGGGGGTCAGGAAATTGAGGATAACTGATGGCTGATGCTATTCGGCGGCAAGGATATCCGACTTAGTCCGAGTTAGGTTAGCAGAGACATTTGTTACTCGATTGGTCTACGCTAGTTTCAAGCTTAGCTAATTCGAGACAAACTAGGTTCAGTCGTCCAATGAAAACCACGTGCTGCCATGCTTGTCCTCACCCTGAGACAACTTGACAGGAATATCGTGGGGTACTCTATAACCAACAACAACGGATTCAGAGTGCCTGTCTTTTCTTACAGAAATACCGTACCGTATTTATAATCGAGATCATGAGCAGTACAATATCATTCGACTATACATATAACCTACTTTCTTCTCTCTGTGTCGCGCAATATAGCACATATCATACGGAGTACAATAATATCCTTCGTGGCATGCCGTTCTCGGGATACTGTTAGCTCCTGATATCATATCAAATCGCATAGTCGTTGCACAGATCATAAATATCGTAATGTGAAGAGTAAAGAGGTATTATTGAGAAGTAAATCATGGTAGGATAAAACTTCAATCTATCACCACTCTAGTTTTCCGCAACCAATGCATTCCTCCCATATGCTCAGTTGAAATTTCAATCAACTCATGAAGCCATTGCTCCATCTGTGGTATCATACATGCAACACCTTGACGCCCTGCTAAAGTGTAGTGGGTATTGGAAAAAGCAAATGAAATCCCATCGTACAGTCAATCAATCGTTATATCCCACAAAATCTGGGATCAAGGAGGGGGGTGAAGAACAAAGTAAAGGGGTAGACGGATCAGAGCTTTTGTGAAGATGACAGGAGGTAATATTTAGTGCACCGTTGAACATATTTTTTTGCCGTAGAAGTGTAAACAATCAATGGCCTCCCTTCACTTTGGAAAGGAACCACTTGAGTCCACTTTGACGTTTTGGCGGGAGGGCAAACGCACCATGGCCTCCGGTATCATCGTCAACTTCCGGTGGAAGATCTTCTAAGGCTAAAGCATCAGGCTCCTTCTGCCATCCGTAAAGAGCATCATCATCGGCACGCAGATCCGAAGGCGTTAATGTCATGCGAAGAGTCATCTCGCGGTTTTCCAGGGCACTACTTAGCAAGCTCTGCTTCTTGTCAATATGGGCAGGTCGCTTGGAAGTTTGAGAATTAAGAGATGGGGTATTCGACATGTGTAGACGATTTAGGCGAAACACATCGTCAGCGACAGCAGGCGTAACAGGACTGTCCTCCGGGTAGCTACTGCTGTCATCAGCCGACAATTCATCCTCCTCATTGTCGTCAAGAAACAACATGGAATCGTCCTTCAAGAAAGTGTGAACGTCATTGCTGAAATTTGTGGCGTCCGCTCCCATGTTGAGCGTGAGTTTCGGTGGGCCTTCGTCCTCTAACATTGGAAATCCATATGCGACTACCTCTTCGAAACCTTGGTTTGAGGTGAGATAAGTTCTGACTTTACGCCTAGCTTTAGGATCTTGGTAATGCTTTGTGTCGGCTTCTGAGTTGACCATGGTTGCGTTTCGGGGGAGAGCATTAGAACCTGCTCGAGATCTCGCGGGAAACGGTCGTTGTGCAGAAGTCGGAGTGGGTGGAACCGGTTGTGCTGACGATGTTGACGTTCGTGAAAAGGGTATTGATGTCAAGGAAAGGTTGCGGCGGAAGGATGACCTGCGAGGATGACTTTCTGGTCGCTGCTCCTGTATCGACATGTCTGTGGAATCGTCAGGCCTATCGAAGAAGAATTGGTTTAGGAAATCGGAGGCGTCGTAACGATTATCGAGGGAACTAGTGGAATATGTTGCTGAGGCTATGTGGTCCTGGAATGTGAATTCGGCCTCCCTTACACCACAATCTTTACGAGTCTGATATTTTGGGTCCTTGCTACGAATCTGATCTCTTGGTTCGTTATGAAGATGATCTCTTGAGTCCCTGTTACGACTCTCAATACCTAAGTCCTTGGACTCAGTTTTGTAAGCACCTGCAAGCTTTGCTTGCTCTTCCTTTGAGAATTGGGACTTTTGAATTTTCTCTGGCAGGCAGTGAAACTGGTATCGGGCCTCGTCAGCAAGACGAAGGCGCTCGAGAGGAGAGTAGAAACTTGTTCTGCGGTTATTAAAGAGATCAGCGTAGGTTATACTTTATTGAGGGATATAGCCGTATGCAGGAACAGCACACGGATTTGTGAGAAAGACGCATGGGCGGCGGCTCGCATGGATGCAGTCGAGAGCTTTGGAGAGTCAAGTAGCAACAAGACTGTCAAAGTTCGACATGCGATCTTCATGCAGGAGAAACGAAGTGCGTTATTGACCGCCAATTTAGTTCAACGCTTGCATGGTTCTGGTATAAGCGAGCACGGCGGGGGGAAGGGGCCCTTGGATGTTTCTTGCCCAAGACAGAACCCAAGGAAAAGTTAAAGGAAGTAACGACTTGTAGTGGGATAGCTCCGATGACCCAGGGATCCCGATCTTCGAAAATAAAAAAAAATAAAAAAAAGAAAAAACATAAAACGTACTGTATTTTAGCAGGGAGCACTTCAAATACTTTCGCTTCCGAATTCATCAGTCCCCCTTCCGCAGCTATCAGTTCCGCTAAAGTTGAGTGCTCCGGTTCTAGTGGCTTCATTATCATGCCGGTGCGCACCGCAAGTGAGCTGAGTGACTGGAGTGACGACGAGGATCGTAAACCCAAGGGTTTATGTGATAGGCCCTCAGATTGGCCGAGCTGTGCCCTCAAATATAACGAGTTCTTTTTACGGAGCTGACGAAGAATAGAAGGAGGGAGGGGTGCAAAACCTCCAGTTGATAAAGACAACACGGATGACTTTGATTTCAGATTGTTCTTGTTCGGTGCAGCAGCTGGCCGCACCAATTTGCCGTTGTTGCCATACATGGCTGTTACAGCGAAGCACCAGAAGGTACGCCTTGCAGCAAGAGCGAACCCTTGGAATGTCGTGCTGCCTACCTAGACTAGGTAGAGGTGAGATTCAGCTAGTCGAGCATGAATTGGAGCATGAGAGATCATCAACAAGTGGCGCTCCAGTGGAACAGAATAATTGACGTGGACAAGGTGAGATGTTTTTTGTTATTGTAGAATTATTATTTCAAACAAAAATATTGTGGTGGTGACTAGACAAACGCGCCTCGCCTACAAGGTGCGCGAGTTCACGATAGAACTGCAGTATCACGAGTATTTTCACTTAACTTTACTTCACCTTTTATTGCACCCAAAAACAAGGCCCCAACACTCAAAGGGCAGCCACCCACCAGAACAGCCCTCTTTTTTGCTACATGTCTGCTTGATGGTCAAGGATTCAGAACACTGATTGTTTTTACAGCCTTCTGGGAGGGCAACGGCTCAGACGTGGACATGAAGCAGACCTGACAGCCAATCGAGTTTCTATATCGAGACTGAATGCGTTGGCTTCCCGGTTTAAATCATCCCTTCTTACAGTACTTACAGGTCTACGGGAAGGTGTTCAGTCTGAATAACTCCGAGCTGATTTCGATCCTCATGTCTTCGATGTATACTATTGGTAGTTAAGTTGAAGCTGCAAGGGGGTCCAACCTACAGCTGTTGTTAATCCCGTACTGAGGGACCAAGGGGACACTTCAAGTACAGAATGAGTAAACGGTACAGACTTGTTTCAGACATCGATAACCTTAAGCACAAGGAGTCTACCTATACAGTTTTCAAAGCACCACGTGGTCAGCAAGGTGGGCAGAATCCTGACTCTCGAATCATCATCCACCAAGTGGCGTCTAGAGATACCCCCGCATTATTATACCTGAGTCATTTTCTCCAGTGAATCTGTCTTTACTTATGATGTTATGGTTCGGCGGATCAACCGTATTTAGCATCATTAGAGATCTCCAACCAGCAAGTTGACTCTGTCAAACTGAACTTCATGCATCTGCTCCGTTCCCGTCCAGAGTTCCACTGTTCCAGACATCAAGAGAGCTGAAAGTACAAGTAGAAGGGAAGTAGATTATACATTCGTAAGAACTCGTATCTGTAGCTCTAAAGCGTACGGCAGCTCGCCATGGCCGTCATGTGGGAGCTCTCGCGTGGGTTTGGCGAACGTTTCCGGTCTCACATTATAGTCATTATTGATGTCGGTAGGTAGATACTATCGAACATGTTGTACTCTACAGGTGTGGGATCACTGCATTGGGCTATCATAGGTTATTCAAGTTGAAACAATCTAACACAGACTTCAACAAGGTAAATCTTAACGCAAGAAACAAATCATTAAATCTCGGAGATCTCATTTGCCAAAGACGAAAAGAGCCCATAAATCCATCGAATCCCCCATCGGACCCGGATGATCTCACTCATAGTTCTTTTAATTCTTTGGAAGCAACAACCCCTCAGCACACGCCTTTCGTTTTCCAACGTACAAGCCGGAGTAGAGCTATCAAACTATCACGGTCCACCAGGAGGTCTGGGGAATCTCCAGCATGAGGTTGGCGGCCATCCTTGGGCCATGATCCGAAGCGTACTGCGTATATACGAATTATCTGTACGATTACTGGTTGGGAGTGAGTAGTGATAAGCTTTTACCCGCGCCAGGTGAGCACTACAGTATGAGTTTCAGACGATGCGGACATGCTACCGCCTGTTGGTTATCCAGATCGGGCGTCAGCACCCACTCCTATACCTGACTTGATTCTAGTGGTAGAAACATTTCGCCTTACCTAGGCCCTCTTGGGAAGCACGTGGGAAGACGGGAATAAGTTGGAAACCTTTAGGTAACCTCCGTACAATAACGGTACGACTACATACAAGTAAGGTATACCTAACAGGCATGTTGAAGCATCAGCCATATGCACGAGATCCTCCTCAAGGTGACAAGATCAGCTCCCACATTATCTGTGTGACCGTACAGGCGTCCACTTTATTCAAGAGAAGCTATCGCAAGTCGAGTATTATTTTCGTAGAGATATAGGACTAAACACAGGCCACCCCACTTCGAAATTTTGCCAAAAGAACGAATATCGCCCTAATGGAAAGAACCTTCTTTCGAACATGTTTCAGGATGCGCCAACCATGGCAAAATCTCCTAAGAATTGGCATGATCATCCCTGGATGGCGGAAGCCATACAGCCTTGACCCAGCGGGATCCCTTATCGCGGGGATAAACTGATAAAAACCTAAGGTATCCGATTACTCCACTCACTAATTTGTTCCCAGAGATATGTTTTCGACGTCGTTCGGGATAACTTCCGGACAGTTGATCCCAGCTTTCGCGAACAGCCGCAAATTTTCAATCTTCGACAGACATATCTAGATCAATCTAGCCATCGTTGAACAATTTCCCCATCAGTCAATTCAGCGTACCGGTACTCCGTATCCGAATTTATGGTGGATCTCCCAAATCGGAAATGGCATCAAAGCCTAAATCTTTCCGCTACGGACACGTAAACACATCGTACTGCACAAGCAAATTCTCGTTTCCGTTCTTATGTTGGAAATCCACTGTAGTCGATCAACGAATACCTTATCACTATCAAGGTGGCTTAAGGACCAGGCCAAGGGTGGCACAGGATTCCAACACGACGCTATCAGCATGTTTCTTGATATGCGCAACGACGGAAGATGAGGGGTCCGTACTGTGGGCCTATTCGAACGGTTTACGTGATTCTTAAATCATGGACTTATTAGCTTCCCCTGGACAACTGCGAATATTGCGATCTTTCAATGAAACAACAGATCCTAAGCGTTGTCCACGCGGGTATTAAGATGATTACTGGCCAAAATCTACTTATGTCTAGGGCGTCTTAAGTCGCTGTTTGTATGCTTTGCGCCTTGGTGGTTAAAAACATCTTGGACTCAACATGTTGATCTAACGGATCCAAATGGAATCTATGTTTACTCGAAACACCACGAGCAACCATAATCGTTGGAGATCTGGTCCCAATTTCTGACACCTCTTACAAAAAGCGAATTACCGAAGAGACGGTCACAACACTTGTTCTCCATGATCAGCCTCCTACGCGCTGTCATGTGCTAGTACATGTCTGCCGCAACAGTTTGTCAACTTTTCTAGATAATCCCACTACTGTCTATCTCGGGGTAAGTATTCCTTCGAAGCAAAGCACGGGTTTGAAGATTTTTTCTGCATGTACTGTGTCTTGGTTTCATATTGCTTCCTACAAGACGTAACCATGCATGTCAAGCGACAATTAAGACATGATCTTAAGTTACACCACATTCCTCCACGTTTCTTGGTCTCGTCTCACTTCATCGTCCTACATATGTTTTTTATTACTCAAAGCAGAGCATCTTCACTAGTTCCACCCATGGCTTTTCCTATAATCGGTTCCCCTTCGGGTTGACAGAGATAAAACGAACAAGCGTCTAGTCATAGGTCGACTTCAGAACACAACTCAACATCATTTTAATCGGTACTTGATCCAGATCTTCATAATCGGCCATAAAATCTTGCTACTACCCGCAGTCAACACTTCCATTGCCGATCAACCGCGACGAATACGAAGTAGCGTCGCCTACTTTTCGCTCCGCTCCATACCACTTCGAGCACCACGATCATCGTCTTACATGTTCTCGTAGGCCACCTTAAAAGGACTAGCAGTAGATTCCGAACATTACTTGGACATTCCATGAGCTTCGGTGGATTATGACATTTCTACTTTGTCAAGCGCCTTTCGTCACCTCCAGGTAGATGTAAAAGGGCTATCTCTATACTAACACAGTTCTATCAACGTCCAAATAGCGTCTACTAGCGTCAGATCCATGATGATTGAAGACTATGCTCCAGATCGATCTACGGGAACGAAGCTACTGTTCTAAGTCAAACCTAGATACTATAGCTATGCATGACTGCTATTAATCGGCTTCTGGTAGTGTAAGTTAAACTTCGTTCTAACTGCCGACAAATCCAAACACTCAACCAATTGCTTGTAACGCATGACACGTTTTGTTTGACAGTTCGGAAAACTAGAATCAGGGGAGCTAAAGTTGTATGAAACGTGGCGGAAAAGCCATAAGGTTCTACAACCTCGGAACGAAAAATATCACCTTACTCTACACCGCAGATGGATACCTCAATCCTAAATTTTCAAGAATCGGATTTCAGAAAACTGTGACTTAGTATGAAATCAACAATCAACATTAGATGCTGCCTGGGACGGTGCTCTCTTACCACGTGGTACGCACGTGGGCGTATTTGCATGAAATGCTGCGTTACCGTATGAATCGCAAATCCAAAGCCTGCATTATACAAATCGGTAATTGAAAGGCGTAAAAGGTAGCCGGAAGCAGTTTCTGTTGACCTCGCAGACGCAATGTCACCCATTAAGTTTCATTCGGTCCTTGTTCTCCCTTATCTGTAGGTGTGCTACTCTTCAGACACTGAATGAAATCTGAGTTCAAGAGCATTCTGTTTCGGCGCCAAATCAGAGATAGCACCTGTACTATCTATAGATTTTCATTCCTCGTCTGCTTTCACTATCCTCTCTTGCTATGTTAGCCTTCCGATCAACTCGAGGGATGAAGTCCGAAACATACAATGTAGCGCTAAATCCACCTACGACTCTGATCTTTTCTTATGTCACTTCATATGTTCAATATCTCGCAACAAGGCTCAGGTTCTGATGATGCTCACGAGAGTTATACGCAGGTCAATACGAACGAAGGGGTTACACATAAACTTCCTCACCATCTACTCACTTAAATTGAGCACGCCCATCGTGGACAAATTTCCACTTATGTCCCTTGATGTTTTAGAGGGATCTTCTTGCCTGAGGTATTGTAGTCTTTCTTACCCTCATCATCGCTTTTCATCCATTCATTTCCCATCGCTCTAACGACGTGGCTTTGCCCTATCTACCATGACGCGAACGTCTCTGCCTAATTATCACCTAGCGTCAACGCGCACGTATTCGCTCTGACGCCTCTACTCCTTTTCGAAGCTCAACTGCGGCGCCTGCATGTCACAACCTTTTCTGCTCTCCCATGATGATATACT
The DNA here is from genome assembly GCA_010093705.1 of Patellaria atrata CBS 101060. Taxonomy (NCBI): domain Eukaryota; kingdom Fungi; phylum Ascomycota; class Dothideomycetes; order Patellariales; family Patellariaceae; genus Patellaria; species Patellaria atrata. The sequence goes on from MU006104.1 coordinate 288,515, forward strand.
CGGCTTGCCATCCGTCAATGTATGGGGGATTGCAACTCCACCGTACGGAATGTTCGGGGTCTACGGATGTGTTCTATGTGGACGGTAGCAGCGTCAACGATGCGGGTCGTCAATCGCTGTGAACGACAATGATACGGTTGGGTTTCTCCGGGGTGTTCACGGTGAGATTACAGCAACGGGTGAGTGAGGAGCAAAAAATGTGTGTACTGTATAGAAACACGCCTGCGAAGAGATAGACCTGAATGGCCAGACCGTTTGAACTGCATAAACAATGGAAGTGTGCCATTATTGCAGATATAATAGTACACCGCTAGATCTAGTAACCGTTCAGCACTCAGGGAGAATCCAGTGCAACCAGGGACGTACTGCTTCAGACCACCGTGTGTACTCTGCAATCCCCACGGATACGCGCAAAGGAGCAAGTAACCCATTTCCGCATTCAAGAAGTTCCCGTCATCTAGTCATCTCATTGTTCTACCTATAATTCACCTCAATCCCATCTCAATCCCACACGCCGAAATACAAACCAGAGTTTCCTTCTTCGCCTCACCACGCCCACAGAAAACAGCGCATACTCTGGATCCCGAACGCCATCTCGGGCGCCTCCCAGTAATCGACCCAGCTGTCCCTTCCGTTCCAGTCGAAATCCGCGATGTTATCGCCCTTGCACTTTTGCTGTCTAAAGGAACATCAGATACAGGAGCAAAGTAGACGGTTGGAGTGATATCATGGGGAGGTTGCTTACGGGAAGACGGTACATGCGGATGTCGTCTCCGTGTACATTGAGCTGACGTGTCTTGCGAGGTGTGGTGGGAGGTCAACTTGGTAAGAGAAAGAGTTAGTTCTATTTTAGCATTCCGTTGCGACGCAGGATCGAAGGTTTGACAATGAGCGGAAATTGGGTCGAGGACATACCGCAATCTCCATCCTCCACGGTGAGAGTCTCACAGGTTCCGCTGTGGTTCTCCCCCGTGCAGAGGGTGATGTCGTTCTTTGGGATTCTGTGACGGAACGGTGAGTATCATTGCTGAGTGGTGTGTATAACCGAGATATGGGAACTCACGCAGGCTTGCACCCTACAGACTCGATATCGTTCTCCCATCCGATTGTAGAGAGATCCTCGATGCCTGGGTATTCGTACCAAGCCAGGCCGGCGGGGCTGGTATTCACATCTCTGTCCGATCGCACCGTTAGCTAAGAATATCCGGACGGACTGCTAAGAGCAAGGAAACCAGGTCCCCCTGAAAGTAGAAAGGGCGAGTGAGAAGCACACACCTGGCTACCCAGCACGTCCATTGGGGTGAAATCCAGAACGAATTGATCTTGTTCTGAAACCAAGGATCGAGGTTCCCTGGGATACGTTAACTGTCGTCCTCGACAAAGGGTTGGAGGTTACGGGCACGTACACGGTCCACCGAATATCCCTAAATTGGCGGTACACTGGCCGGTTAAATGGGTGCCTGTGCAGAGGTAGAAGCCTTCCTCGTGTGGATCACCCCATGGTCCGCTACGTCTATGTGAGTTAGAAATGATGGATGGAGTGAATGAGGAACGGAGTAAGTACCTATCGAGGGTGGAGGTGTGATTTACGGTTGTGGGCGCGGCGGAGGAGAAGCTAGCCAGGAAAGAGAGAGTAACGATTATTGTGAACTTCATCTTGAATCCTTTATCAATCACTTGTCTTCGAGTGGTATTTGAATCTTCAACTTCGGAGTTGAGTCGTTGTGTCTGCGGTTCTTAATAGGTAGTTCTGTCGAGTGTATATGCGCACAACACCACATGGTATATATATACTCGGTATCATTGCTGACAGAACAATATTCAAGACACTCACGCCCTAGCTGATACATTTTTGTGTCAAATTATCTTTGTTCTTCAGCTCCGACTTTTGTTTTTGGGAATTTGGGTTTGATGCCCTGTCGAATACGAACAGCTGAGATGACAAGGAGTCTGAGCGTTGCTGAGCACAACCACGAGATTGAGGATAGATAATCTTCGTCCAGATATCAGTAAAGGGATAATGTGTGGAGGATGACCATGGAATCTAGATTGTGGATTAATAATGTGCACTGTAAGCACAACTGCACAACCATATCCCAATAATGCTCTGGTCATATCAAGTATTCGTGACTGTTCTCATGATATAAAGCAATACAACGTATAATTTGATGATCGTCGATAGTCAATCCTTTCTTGGAGGTTAACATACGTTTCTCTCGATGGTTAACCTTAATACCCCGTAGGATGAACCATCAGCCGTAGACACGAAGTCACAGATTCCAGGCGTTCTTCTGTTTGTAAAGTTATTGATTACCTCTTGAGAAATATTATATGCTTCAGCCATGCCGTTCAAGAGAACAAAACACCGCAATATGATCCACGGTAGTGTTTGGATCCACGGTAAGACCTGAGGTTACATTCTACAGCTTCATAAGTCTCAAGAGACGGCATTCTAGCCCTTTGATCGGTATTTCAATTAGGTTTAGTCTCCTACGCATCAGTTCATATTCTGACCGGAACCGGTTTCTCCAGAACTTACTCACAAAGAGCAACCCCTTGGACTCTACCGCAAGCTGATCAAGACCTTTTGACCGGAATAGCTCCCGAGGTAACTGCATCTTCGTCCCCTGTCGACTGAGATTCGAAGCTAATGGAGACGGGAAAGAGACACCCACCGACATAGCAAAGAGGGAAACCGCGAAGCACGGCAACGAGACACCGCAATAGTACTAAGACCGCGGGTCTTTTTGCCGTCCTTACCTCAAATAAGCCCCTGATACGGACGGTCGAATAGTCTAGTGGTACGATCAAAGCCTAATGCTGCACCTGGCAAACCAATATCGAAAACTCAGGATTCGAGACCTAGTTCCGCCAGGTTGGGAATGCTCAATTGGACACAATGGAGCTGTATATGGTTGGCCGAGAAAGACCTTCGTGTCAAGAACGGTAGACATATCCACAGCGCTGTTAAGCTAGCATTGATCCTAGATCCCGTCAATATTTTTTAAAAACTTTATTTTTGGTCGTTTCATAGACAGTATCGTTGAAGAGGATACAAAGATGTTGGTCAGCATAAGAAGGAATTTAGCTTGGGCTGCAGGAGGGGAGTCAAAACTCCAACGGGAAGCACTATCCTACATCTACCTCTCGGTGATTCGTGATTCCTGATTGAAGTATAGTGACACACTGTCTACTGAAGATGAATGTGATAAACTCTAGAGCTATATAGAGTCTTCATGCACATTCAACATCGCGAATACAGCAAAGAATCGAAGAGATGTACCTAACCTTAACTACAAGGAGCAAACTGAAAACCACCGTTGGCTTAAGGGATGTGGTTTTTCACTGGCATATAGATAGGAAGCACCTCCGTAGGATATTCACCCCAATGGCCATTACACTACAGTAGTATTGGTTTTTGTTTTTTCCGTCATATACTACACCTGCTGTTCTCAATGATGTATGCACGGCTAGGACACAATGAAAGCAGGCCGATGATAAGAGGAACCCAAAAGAACAGGGAACCGCTGGATATTCGAGAAACACAAAAAACCAAGGGAATTGATTTTGCTGAGGCGAATCAAATCAGAGTATTATAATTAGGAGATTCCGTCCTCTTCCAGTGTCAAGTGACGGGAGGATCTTTAAGGTAAGCATCCACAACCCGATGCATGAGCCCACGACCAGTTGCATCGCAGGAGGTTGACTTGAGCAAGTACGGCGTACTAAGGTACCACTGGACGAAAGTCCTTGAAATTCAAACCTAAAGACGAAGGGATTTTTGAAAGATATGATGGGATATGAGACTCGATTTCTGCAGTGGCGATTTGAGAGAAGGAAGGTACGACGTTGATGAAGAGGAGCAGTTATGGAAGGAACGGCGTAGAAGGGATGAGAGTGAGTTGGGCGAACTATATGATGCCATGTGAGACGACCAACTTGAGATAGCACACCGCACTGAGAGCCATTATTGCGTGATAAGAGATCAAGCTAGTAAAACGAGTAAGATGATATAGGTAAGGAAAGCCGCGAGCTACTGTGAAATTTGAACACAAGAGCTGAACGAAGCCCACGGGTTGGTGTTTCATTGCTCAATGAATTGGGAATATGCTTTCCTTACATACCGAGGTTTAAGACATACCTTAGACCGCCATGCCCGTTCCCTTCTTCTGTATCATAAAACGAGCTTCGAGCAGAATCTCACCCATCTTGCTCCCCGATGTGTAAATCCTCCTGGCGCAAAGCGTATGTTTACCTTCAAGGAGTTCGAACGACAGATCACCTTAGCATCGATGAGCGCTGAGCGCTGAGTATATGAATATTCGAACAGCGTTCCGTACAATATCCTGCGTCCGATGGAGCAGAGGTCATCCTGCAACCCGAAGATTCTCATCGCATCGTCTTAGCAACCCACGAACTCCATCTCAGCAACCTCCAATAATCTTCCCATCCACAGAACACCCTCCAGCCGTCACCAAAAACCCACCTTATCCACCACAATCCACGCGAGCGAAACGAACTTCAGGGAAACAGACGGGAAACCCAGGAGACACAAAAGTCGCACCTCACCGTTACGTTGCACCCGAACCGAAGACCCACAAGCAGACGCCACACCCGCCGAGCATCCCGTTTTAGCATTACGAGGGGGGCGCCTAAAAAGGCTAAAACCAACTCCTCCTCCTCTCCCATAGGTATTCGCCATCACATAAGGTATACAACTACACTCATCGCATCTACAGTACTCCATAAAGTTGAACCGCATCCATGATCCCACGTAAACTATAGTACATAGCACAGACTATTGTTGAGAAAAAGCTGCTGGTAAGGGAGTACGACAGGGTAGGACACGGGGAGAGATGGTGTGCGTCGTGCTACGTTACCGACGAGGTGATATTAAGGGCCAAGGGCGTTGCGCAGAGGTAACCATCGGCGAGCCTCCCGGTCGCATCGTGGGTTTACGTGTTGTGGATTGTTTAATGGCGTGAAGGATTGAGCTAAACAGATAATATGCGTAAGGTCGAAGTACTTTGTAGGGTTAGGCATGTCGAGTGTCATTTTTATTGGAGGATCGAATGATGGATGGTGTGGATGCTGGGGTTAGATCAAGATATGTATGTTACTACAGGAATAAAAGCTTGATTACCTGTTGTGGTTTGAGAGAACTGCAAGGTAAAACAGGGATTGGAGACATGGTATGGTATAACAAATCCTGTAATTAAGAGTCACTTGAGGATGGGCAGTGTTCACGATAAAACATATCAAAAGACAGACTTGAGCAGTAGACTGATGTGTGTGCAATGTGTGTATTTTTATGAGTTGGCTCATATTGGCCAACCGGATTTATGCCAAACCAAACCACTTGATGAAAGCATGTAATGATTAAAGCTTTCACCTAGGGTATCCATCGCCAATGTAGAGCAGAGCATGACATTAATTATCCATTTCGTGATTCCTTCGCTACAAATGCAATTGATCTGAGATCAAAGTAAACAAAGAACAGGCAGCAGACATGGTCTGAATTTTTCCACCAAATAAGGCAACAGCAGCATAACATCCCCAGAAGTGAAACCTGAGGAAGTTTGCTCGTTGCATGAGAGAAGAGTAGACGCGTAACATGAGGCGCGATTTGAACGCGACATGTTTAAGCGAAGAGAAGGCCGGCCACAGCAATGGCAAGACCAGCGACGGAACCGAATTGAGCGATGTTGGCCATGGCGGCACCTCCGGTGGGAGCTGAAGGACCAGAGGTCTCGGGAACGCCGGTTTCAGCGGTGGTAGTAGCAACCTCGGTGGTGGTCTTAGTCTTCATGGTGGTAGTCGCGATCGAGGTGTTTGGGTAAACAGGAGGAACGACGATTTCGGTGGTGATGGGAGGAGGGACAACCTCTGTAGTAGGAGGTGCGACAGTGGTGTTGTAGACTGGAGGAATCACAGTCACATAGGTAGTTGGAACCACAGGCACTTCAGAGGTAAGAGGATAAGTTGGAATGATTGTGTACTCAGTAGCAGTGCTAGCTGGGTTTTGAATTTGGCCATCGGAGATCTGAACGATAGGACCGACCGAGCTAACTCCAGTTGCAAGCGCGTGAGCAGCCATGGCGGCGACGAGAGCGAATGTAGCGCGCATGTTGATTGAGATGCTTGGGTTAAGCTGTTGTTGAGAAAAGAAGGAGTAGCTGAGATGCTTGATTAAAAGAAGATACAGCGAAGTAAAGTAGCGATCGAATTTCGTAACGAGAGATTTGTGTGGCAGGTGAGTGGAATGTAAGAAGGAAGGAGAGAAGCGGGCAGGCAAGAAGAATTTATGTAGACGCTTAGGGTCACAAGCGAGAATCACGTTTCACCAAGCTTGGAAGTCAACGATTGAAACAATAACCGCATCAGTCTCTTTAAGTGAATTGGCCAATGAAATTAACGGATAAGCTTCAGATACAAACGGCCAGCTAGTCTTATCAAACGCCCTCAATCAATTCTTTTAGTTAGCGGGTTGACCCAGAGCAGATTCTACTGTCAAGTGTCTTTGGTTCATTTGAGCCCCCGACATCGTTGCATGATGAAGCCGAGTCAATGCGCAAAAGAACCATAAAAAGAAAGACTCCTGAGAAGGTTTCTAAACGGTTAAGATGCTCAAAAATCGCAAGCTTCTAAAGAAAAACTTGCCATGCTTGCTTGCGTGGTATCAAAAGGGACCGTTGATGTTTCAAAAAGGAGCTCGCCGCTAGCGCCTCTCCCGGCCCCACTCCGATTCCTCTCGACCAATCCTCTCGCTGTGCCTGAATATAGTGGCACAGCTAAGATTGACCTTGATCCCCCCTGAATACAAGTAGATTTGATCTAACCGATTTCCAGGTTCCAACAAGCATTTAGATTGACCGAACAAGCATCCCAACAAGATTTCCCGAATCCAAATCGCCACCCGCATGAAACTTGTGTGCACACGACCGCTCTGATGATGCCGATAATTATCCAGAAAGGGCGCCTAGAAGAGCCTCATTTTCCCATGGTTGCGTTATCAGAAACCACGGTTCAACAATTATAATTGACAGTGAAAATTTTCCATCATTACCTTAGCAGGTGGGTCCATGGGGTACATACAGTACACAGAGCACGATATCCTTTCGCATATCAAGCAATAATAGAAGAATTAAGGAACGAGTATCGAATTGATTATCGCTGGGTTTCTTTCCGGTCGGTTCCCCTGCGCTTTCCCAGTTTTCCCTGGCGACTTTCCTTATCGGAAGGCGGAAAGCCACAAAAGTTAGGGGGTTCCCATCTTCTTCCGAAGTGGCAACTTGACGGCGCCGCCCAAAGTTACGTGCTCGCCGTTCTTGACCCACACCCCAAGGTAAACATGATATTGTAACATTTTTCACAAATAAACTCAATAATGCTTCGTCTCACATCCATTCTTTCGAAAACATGAACTCTTCATCATTGCAATCGTAAAACGTGATGATAACCTACAATATAAGCAGAGAAGGAATAATAGTAATCGCGCTTAGGAGAAAAGCAGATGAAAGCGCATCTTCCACTCCTAAAACTCCAAAACTCGCCGCCCCAAATGCAGATACACAGACGCAGATTAAAAATATAGCGTGGCGGCGTGAGCGGATACCTTCATCAAGACAGAGATGCCGACTCTTTGTGAGTGGCCCTCGTCTATCGACGATTCTGCAAGCTTTCTTGCCAACCACGGAGTCCTGAAACATGACTGTCTCAAAACGTGCATAACGACCGATCTGCACGCGTACCAAAAATGGCATCAAAAGTCATTGTGATAACCAGCACATCAGCTCTTTGACCTTCAGATTTTCAATGCAGAAGCTTTAAATGACGTTCCTTTATCGCCTTCGCGATACCTATTCCACGTATTCTAACAATATCTTCACATCATCTACGTCAACTTTTCCGGCATACCATCGCCCAAATCGCTTGTCGACTTCTCCTTTCCGCTTAGGGTTGGGCTGCGCTTGGGACTATTCCCTGCTGTCCTTGAAAAGAAGGTAGAGGCTTCCGAGGGGAATTCTACCTCGTCGTCATGGTCATGGGCTCCAGCCTCCTTCTCCATAGCTTTTCGTCCTTGCCACTCCACCCAGTCGTGGCGCATCTCTTCCACTCGCTGCTGGAAATCTAACTCACCGTTGTAGTTCTTTCCGACGCCTCGGAACCGCTCCCAGAGAGACAGATGTCTTGGATGTATGGCGACACCATGGTAATCGTTCTCCCGGCCGGAGACGATGAACCTCCAGCGACGCTCCTGCTCTTTCAGATCGAGACCTGTGGTATCCGGCAGGAAAACGAGCGTTAACAATGCGCCGGCAAGACCGAACCATGGTACCACGTAGAATTTCTGTTGTGTGTCAATGTAGTTGTAAAGTACTGCAGCGAGGAGAGCGCCAGCTTTTCCGACCGCAGCAGAGACTCCATGAGCAGTGGCACGAACAGAGGTTGGGAACACTTCCGCCGCCACGATGAAAGTGACCGAGTTTGGCCCAAACTGATTGAAGAATGATGACAAAAAGTACATCGCTTGGAAAGCGTGGATGTGCTCCGGGCTAGTGAAGAACTTGAAGTTGAAAGCTGGAACGATGAAAAGTATGAAATCAGCCATAAAGCCGACTATCATCATCCTCTTACGTCCGTCTATTTGAACATTAGCACTTCGACTACTCTGATTAGGACAGTTTAGACTTACAAAGTTTATTGTCGATGAGGAAAGAAGCCATGTAGTAACCCACAAGACTGACACCGATATTAATAAGATTATACAGCCAACCCACCATAACGGAATTGTTGCCCGGGGCTAGGACCTTGATAAACTCGGTCTGAAAGAGTTTGTTCCCATAGAAGAAGACATCATTCGCGAACCATGTACCAGCCGTTGCCAGAAGACGAGGGCCGAAGTACGAAATAGTGAGCTTCAATGACTGCACATCGTATCCCGTGACACCGTTCTTCTTCTTATGGATGTCAAGTTGTTTACTCGCGGCTTTCATCTTGTACGCACGGTAGTAAACAAGCCACAGTGTTCCAACCGCTGGAAGGGCAAAACTGATCCTGTAGGTCCATTGAGCAGCCATCTTAGAGTAAGGTGGGTTTCCGCTGCCATGATGAAAGATCAAGAGAAGTAAGATCAAAATGACCTGATTAGCGAACTGACCCCATCCTTGCATTAGGAAGGCACTTGTAGTGCCTCGACCTCGGTGGAGACGGTCTTGCTTTGTCGATACCTTGCCACTTCCCACTGCATTCTCCATACTCGAAGTTGCGGTCATTGGGTATTCACCACCAACGCCAACACCATAGATAAATAACGACCACACGTAACAAATAACCCATCCGTTTTGGTTGACTCCCCATGCTGCAGTTAACATGACTAAGCCGATAAACATGATCGAGGCATCCTGGATCAGGCCCCAGCGACGTCCAATATGGTCACCGAGGTATCCCACGAGAATTTGGCCTAATCATATGAGCATTGGTATTATACATAATAAGGGTGCAGTAAACCTACCGACAATGATACCACATATTTCCAAGTACTCAATAGACTGTGTCCATGTCTTGTTACAAATCGTGTGATCTTTCCAGCATGCCGGAAAAGAGGACTCCAGAAGAGGCCGCACAATACCAATAGAAAATAGGACATAACTGGAAGTATAATTTTAGCAAGATGAAATAGAGTACAGAGGTTATACGTACCCTTCGAGCCCCAGGCCCGCTCCTGGAATTACCATATTTCTGACATAGGCTCCCACAGGTGATAAAGGATCTTTCTTGAACATATTCCATACAACCTTCGCTTCTCTTTTTGCTTCGACATTATCAACATGTCGAACAAATTTGATACGCTGTGCAACCGGCATATCAGCCCAGTATACGCCGTCCAGGTTGTAACTATCATCTGGATACAGAATGGTCTTGAAAACATCTGCCTCCGCACTGCTCATTTCATTTAGAACAGATTTGGTAGCAACATGCTGGTCGGTATGGACGTTCGGCCCATGAGGAGCAGCTACTCCATAATCGCGGACCGACATTATAAGAAGAACAGGGGTTTATCAGCCTTTGAAAAGCCGAGAAAACCGGAAACTTGGCTGATCTCTTGACTTTGATCTCTTAATCTCTTGTCCACGCCTTGGTGTTCTTATATAAAAAATTAAGCTTCTTACTCTAAGCTTGTCTCAGCCGTGATGCGCAATGACGGGTTCGTGGCGTCCTTGCCGTTGTAGATGGACGAGGATAAGATGGAAAGGTAGGATGCTTAGATATTATTTGGACCAAACAAATCACTGGGAATCTGATAGTCGTTCTGGCACGTTTCGCTAATGCGTCTCTTACTGGCTGGGACAGGAGTTTCTCGCCAAGGTATGCTATCAAAGCGCAACGACTTCACCTGAGTATTTGTCTTCAGGATGAGAAATTGTCTCTTATATCGGATCGAACGGATGAGAAGTCTGATGTCAAGATGCTCCTTCACCTTCTTGTCCCCAACTACGTCAATTGTCGATCGAGGCGTCCTAGGTGTGGCACAGGACAAGGAGTCCTAGTAGTACAGAGAGGTTCGTTGATGTACAGTATAGAAGAAATAGCAGTGCTATACGTTTAGCGCATAAGAAATATCTGTGATGAGGTTTAGATTGAGTTTCTGTGCACGAAGAAAGGTGACGATACCGTACCCTTCAATCGTCGGAACCGATGATACGGTAGAACCAAGGTTGTAGGAGCGCTTTTCAGTATAGACCGCAAATCACACTGATCACTAATGGAGTGACTATGAAGTATCTAGGCAATGATGCTATTATACGTGTATAAGCCCTAATGTTACCTCCCACGATCCGGGTGTAACGAAATAACAGAAAGTGCAGGGAGACGAAAAGAGGAAATGTCCACATGGTGGCGTTTCTCCTCACTCCTCAAAGGTTGGCTGAGCTTGTCCATCCTGCTCGGTCTTAGCATACGCATGGTATCGCGGCCTCATCCGAAGGCCTAGAAAAATTCTTTGAGAGTGTGGTTTTTTTTTTGGATGGTTTCTTAGTGTTCGAGTCTGATGTCGTCGCGAAAGCACGTTCTCATTTTAGGCGGAATGATTGGACAGCTCAACCGAGGTTCCACTTGCACGTTTTTCTTCCCGTCTGGACCCTGAAGAGAAATACGACGAAAGAAGGCAAGTATGAGCGAGCACTTGGGCTACGATTTTAGGTTTAGACTTTAGATTTTGGATACACTTAAGGTAGTCGATCTATACCGTAATCTATACCGTTAGCTAGAGTATAAAATGATGTATCTCACAAGGAAGGCAGTTGGTTAGTTTATGCTCTGAGTTGTGAATTATTAGTGATGCTACGGGCTATATGCCCTCTGAGTATGTTATGACTGAAAGTTGTTTTATTTGTTTCTACCCTATCTATCATGTTAATAGAAAGAGCGGATACCAATCATCACCATACCTTAGGAAGAAATCGCTGGCGGGAGGAATGGGGAAATTTGAATATCCAGCACCAGTTTAAGACCACCGGAGGTTGCTTCTCAACCTCGCTAAAGAAGAGAGGGAAGCATGTTCACAGGAGCCTGTTTTCAGGTTTGTAAGTAGGGGTGCATGTGGAATCTCTGGAGCAGGTAAAAATCTTGACATCAATTGATTCGAATCTCTCCCTGAGTCTGTGCTATTCCTCTATTTGAATATCGGTCCATTAATATGATGGAAAGATTGGCTCGTGTTCTCTATTGTCTGTAGTTGATTGCTTGACAGTTACTATCGTTGATTTTGATTCCAATGTTTGCTTCTTGCGCCATCTTGATTCACCGTTTAGCGTCATGGGCATCCGTTCCGCTGTGGGTCGGATCTGGGGCAGTCTCTTCAGATTGCGTCGCATCTTCGGCCCCAGAGGACTCTCTATCGTCTCCCTCGCTCTTGAAATACAACTGGCATAAGAAATCAGGTCCCTCCGTTGCATCATCGTCATCCTCATCGGGTGCCAAATACAATGGCCTCTCCGCTGCGCGCGTCCAGTACATCATCGACGTAGGACCGATTCGGCTGCGGCCTAATCCAGTTTCATACACCTCTTCCAGAGCTTCGAAGAAAGCCCTTGCCTCAGCTTCTAGGCCTAGCACTCGGAGGGAGCGAATAATACGTGTGATGCGCAGGTGATTGTGATTAGAGCGCATGACCCAATTCCGAAAGCGTGCTTCATGATCGGCTTTGAGGTCGACTTCCGGCTTTCCAGAGCTCGAATTCAGTTCGAATCCGTAGAAACTTAGCATGCGAGTTAAAGATCTGCGCAAACTGTCACGAAGGTCGGAACGAGACCTGAAGGCCTCGAAGGTTGGCTCGTCGATCAGTGGGACGTCCCAGTTGAATAAGGAGCCTTCGGGTAGAGGAAAGAGAGTTTGGATATAATCGTGGGACCATTCGAGTTTCTGATCATTCCATCCTATAATTTGATTGAGGGTTCTACCTCTACTGTCCCGCTCAGATATGTTTGGGTCGTAGAATCGAACAAGGAATGGCTGCGCGCCCGTCGCAGCCATGGTTCCGTCTTGGGTTGATGTGGAAAATGCTCTTAGTAATATATGAGGATTCAACGGTTTGATAGTTTGGTACTGTTCTCGATGAAAGCCAATATTTGTTTTGAAAAATGAAGGAATACTTTGGATGGACTTAGTTTTTAAGCACAACGCTCGGAACATAGTTCCAGGTCTAGTACTTTGGAAATAGACAGCGTGTTTCCCATCGTTATTAAGAAATCGTGTGCTTATTGACGAGAAAGACGACGATGCTAACGCTGAATGTTCTTTCTTTGGAATTCTATGGGATTAGGGGTATAATTCATAAGTTGTACCGCAAGAAAGTACAAAATTGTTTGATAAACCTAGTACTTACCTAGGCCTATTCGGGATTAGTTATCTTAAAATCACCTTCCAAGTTCTTAAGGTACGTCGACTGGTCACTGGTGATAGTACTAAATACTCAAATATCTTATGCACGAGGCTCCCTTAAATCGTGAAATCAAGTGCTGTGATTGGAAAGGGCTCCATCTCCTCCATTGTCCCAATTCAGATAAAATCTCAGCTATAGAGCTGAGTTGAGTAATCAGTTGACGGTCTGGGACGGACCACCCCCTCTCTCAAAGAGTCAACCACAAGATAATCTAGTGCCCCTAGCATCACAATAGACAGAACAGACCATACTAGGTCCTAACGGATACATATAGTACAATAACAAAAGAAAAGTAAGCAGTGACGCTAGTCAAGATCGTCCCTCACTCTAGTCCAAGTAATAATGAATAAGGTATCCTGTATCCCAACGCCTGGACGCAACAAATATGCAGGTGGGATATCATCGCTCTTGAAAGTATTTACCAAGAAAGAAACTCTAAAATTACTTCTTCCGACCAAAAATGGTCCTCGTCCGCGACTTGTCGCGCGGTTTCTTCTCCGGTGTGGATTTCTTGCTTGTTCGACCACGGCCGTTGTCTTCATGGTCCATGTATTTCTCCTTATAGATCCTGATATAGAGATTAGTCATGTACTTCCTCATTGAAAGCTCGGCGTATATTAAGACTTACCAGCTATTCCCTGCCATACTCATTCCCCTCTCTGCAGCTGCCCTATACAGTCTTGCTGCTTTCCTGAGATCTTTCTTGCAACCAACACCCTCCGTGTAACAGAAGCCGGCCTCGGCTAGAGCATCCGTATCACCAAGATCGCCAGCAATCTCAAAGCAACGAAGAGCAAGAGGTTTATCCTGTTGGGTACCCCAGCCATTCATATAGCTTTGCCCGAGTTCGTACACCCCAAGAGCAAATTGCGCCTTGTGTGACTTCTGCTCGAGCATATCGAATGCTTTACCAGATCTCGTAGAGTTCTCATCGTCTGCAACCTCAGATTGCGCGTAGTCAACTGCTTGCTTGAGCCACTGAACTCCTTCGGTAGGATTTGGACGCATACCCCATCCATGTCGACAGGCAAGAGCGTACAGAAGCATAGCTGTAGGAAGCCCCGCTCTGGCAGCGATTCGAAGATGATAAGTGGATTCCTGCAATGATCCTTGTTCGTGGCATTCAATCCCCCTTTCTAGGTGTTGCTCTGGAGTAATCTCGGCAGATGATGGCTTCATCTGGTTCAATCTGGCTTTCACTGTACTTGCATCTGAGACAACAGAGGGTGAAGAGGGTGTGGATTTGTGGGCGGATTTGGGCCTTTGGTATGTTTTATGATCCGAGAAACTACGCTGTGGGGTAGTTGATCCAGCGGTACGAGGCCTAGGCCATGTAGGAGTCAAGTGTGGTGGAGAGGGAGGAGTTGCAGGTCGATTGATTCTGATTGGCGGATTCCGAGACTCTAAAGTTCTGGGAGTAAGAACCTTGGGAGAGAATTGAGGTGATGAAAACTCATCAGAGCTAACGGAATCATCGCGTTGCAATGTCCGTCCACGCGGTAGGTCATACTTTGAGTAGATGTAAGATGGAGCAGGTACAGTTGGGTTCTCGGAAGAGGAAAGGTACTCTTCACTATTCATACTAACTGGCGTATGAACGGATTCATAGTGACATGAACTGGCCATTGGAACGCTATCGCCGGAACCCTGTCGTTGTGGGAAGTCGAACGACGGCCTGGGGTAGGTTTCTCCTGAAGTTTGCCGCAGAGGTGTATCAACAGAGGGACGTATGCTGATGTTCGATTGACTTGCGCGACTAAGAGGTCTCGAGAAATTGAATGCTGGTCGAGGTAGATTGGACCCACCAACGGAGTACTCGGAAGACATTGAAGGCGATCTAGGTGTTGGGTGCTGGAATGGGGAACAAGGAGAATGAGATCGTGATATGCTAGCACCAGAGGGGAAACGTCTGGGAGGGAGGGAGTCCACAGAGCCTCCAAGAGAAAAGCCTCCTACATCATCACCATTATCGTCTGACACAGACCGAATACTTGGTGACGGACGGGAGGGTGGGATTGGAGATCTTGGTGGCGCTAGGCCACTGCGAGATGATACTGAATCAATTGTGAGGGTCCTTTGTCGTTCCAACGGAGCTGGTCGACTTCTCTCACGATTCTGTGTTGGCTGGGCTGTGACGGGGGTAGTATCACTAACCCTTAACTCCATTTGGTCCGGCGAAGACGCACGTGGGATACCAAAATAATCTTCTGCAGGTTGAGGGGACGGATCTCTTTCTTCGACACTTGAGAGAATGTTCCGAAAGGGTAACTGGGAATCGCGGTAAGACGAGTACTCGCTGGATCCAAATTGTGGATATATCGATCTATGGCGGAAGTCGGGTTGCACTTCCTCTGCATTGTGCGCTGTTCTATCCTCTTCCAGCATTTCCGGCGCATCTTCGTCAATGGCACTTCCCGACTCTACAGACAGCGATCGCAGATACCCAGGACGAGCTTTTGCGAGCTCGTTTGCTATTTCCACCGTTGGGAGTCTACTGATACGGCGACCATCCTTCTTCTTCTCCTCGAATTTCTTCGCAAGGAGTCTTCCTTGCAGGGCAAATGCATCCAGGGGAGACAGCGCAGGCGGTATCTCACCGGTGCGTGGCGATGGGAGGTCTCCAGAAGCAGTCCATGGTTGTCGTGGTTCAAAAGCATTGGGTTTTAAATCCAAATAATCAGGTCTGCTGGCCATCGTGAGTGGTTTATAAGGTTTGTTTATCGGGTTCCTCTGAGGTGGGTGGGTTTCTTGTTCAAATGCTCGGTTATGTCTGCTCTTCCAGAGAATAACAATTGCTCAAGGTATTATGTAGGTCTAGAAATGACAACAGCATCCGAGTAGGATGTTTGCAAAGGATGAGGCGCAGGTAGCGTGAGTTTGAAAGTTAACGTGCCGTGAGATTGTCGCGTTGGACGTTATGGGGGCAAGTATTCCAATTGTATTGATCGAGAGTAGGGCGATAAGGAAAGCAACATGAGCAGAAGGAATGACTCGAAGGGAAGACGCAAATGTGATGATAGAATTTAGTTGGTGAAAGTGAATTGGTAATGCAGAGGGTTGAAGAAAGTTTGTAGCTATGGAGAGCAAGACGGTAAGGTATTACAGCAGCTCTAAGAATTTCAGGAGTGAGGTGGTGAGGCAATACGAGGCTCGAAGGGGGATGATTCTTGGCGGGGTTGATGAGGGTTTCTGATTTGGCCGGGGTATGGAGCACGGACTCAAAGAGGGTTTATTAAGAGTGGACAAGAGTAACCTGGAGAACGGGAGGATGCGAAAGTTGGATGCAGTAGTTTGTGGCAATTATGAGCAAGGCCGTACAGTATGAGAAGAATAGATGTCAAAAGGTATGTTTGGAGAATGATGATGATCTTTGAAAAGTCGCCGTTCGCGACGCGCACTCTGCAAAACACGTTGCAGCCCTCCCACCGTTTAAACTGTCTCCACTGCTGTGTTCTCCACCACCGACTGCCACGAGTTCTGAATCGTCGACGCCGACGCCAAACATAAACTAGAACAGGTCAGTCTGGTATGGTCTGGTACTCGTATGGGAGTCTGTATTACTCGCAGATTAGAATTGCATTAGCTACAGATGATTCCCGCCCTGGTTCTTCTTGATTTTGGGAAATAAATATTGCTAATTAAACTTCACCAGCAATAACCAAACACTGTCCGTCCTCTGGTTCTCAGCCTTAATAGCGATCAAGGCTTTCCTGCTAAACCAAACAACCTGTGATTCGACCAGATTTGTAGTCTATACTTGATCTTAATATTCCCCGAACCGGGTGCTATGGACAAGGGTATTGGTCAAACATTTCATACCACAATTTGCAGTTTTGCACCCCTCGGGCCGCTCATGAAAAGGCCAGACCGGAACAGTCTGCGACATACTGGTATTCATTCCTCAAATCTTGGTAGAAGGGAGATTATAGGATCATATTATTGATTACATGGAGAAGAGAGTGTCTGGTCATACAATTGTCGACCAGTAGTACTTCCAACTGGAACTGTAAGTGGACTCATTCATGTCTAAAACATGTTCCATTCTGAGACGTGAGAGTCGACATTATCAATCTCTTACACCGTTCTCTCGATCTTCTCCCACGAAGATTGCACACTGTCCTCTAGCCGAGGTTCTGTCGCGTCCTCTGTGGACACACTCTGAATGCCCATCATCCAGCCCACGATACCTTTTGGTACCCAGTTACCAACAATATCGTAGGCAACGCTGCCTCTTCCCACCCTCCAAACGCTTTTAGGGTATTTCTGTGTCAGCGCATCAAACACAGCATTGTGCAGTTCCCGCATGTGACTTCCCTTGGGTTGCTTGTTGCTATTTGTTAGGCGATTGTGGGCAAGATAATTCCCGCCGTACAGTCGCCGCGCGGAACTAGACCATTCGAGGACGCGTGCTCTGTCTGTGGATTGGAGCTGGTGCTTGCCCACACTGTTGCCGTAATCGAAAGTACCCAGCTTGAACTGAACAACTTTGATGCCTAATGTATCTAGTTCACCACGTAACGACGCAACGAAGCCATCAAGCGCGCCCACGATAGTGCTTTCGACACTGCCAAAAGGTGGTTTTAGCGAAGCTATGATACTTGGTGTGAGGAGTAACACCCGTGCTTTGAATTCTGCGATGGTAGGTAAGAACGCTTGACTTGTTGCGATCGTTCCTAAAACCTTTGCGTTCAAACAGTCGGACCAGAGCTCTGGAGATATGGTTTCAACCGGTCCAGTAGGGTATATAAGGTCGGGCACTATTATCAAACCTTTGAAGTTCAGGTTATGTGGGGATGCGCCAGCAAAGGCCTGCTGAGGGCTTAGTAGTAAGTTGTTAAATCGATCAATAGCTTGTTGAGTGCCGAGTGGCTTCAAATATATTAGTATTGGAATTTTACTTAGATATCTTCTGGACTTACATCAACTATATCAAGGTGCAATGGTCGAATATCTACTCTTGACTCCCCTTGAACTGTTTGCTCCTCTTCAGCAGTATTCACCACTACATAAACAATGAATCCTCTTCGCTCAAGATCTAGTGCTAACGACTTTGTAATTGGTAAACTGGGAGCTCCGGCGAGAACGATGACCTCTCTTCGGGCTCCATTGCTTGCGCGCCTTGCCCTCCGTTTCCTATAGTATCCCTTTCTTTTCCTATAAATCAAGAGAGATCCTGTTCCTACAAATGCAATAATTGCTGCAGTAAGCGCACGATTCCGGGATATCCAGTTCTGTATTTGTTGTAGATATCCTTCCGGCGTTAATAATCTCGTCGCTGGCGGGGAAGGGGGCGGAGGTCTGCGGCGAAAGGATTCGGGGAGCCATTCTGCAAGGCAAGATTCTCTTATAGATGCAGCGACGAATTCGAAATGGCGATCAGTAGCGTCTGCCACGTCAGATGTGAAGTCGCGAACGTCCTGAGATATGTAAGAGAGCTATCAGACTTGAATTAGCGTGCGATACGACGGTCTAGAGATGAGTGTCGACATACGTAGTCCAAGAACTGTTTATCGTCGCTCGTCATCTTATATGGATATTATAAACCAAAGCTCCTAATATATCGTTCTAATGAGGTTGTAAGGAGAGCGTGATTTCAACTGTACGGTATGAACCGCATGAGACACTTGCAAGTAGAGATGGTCGAGGGGAGCTTTGTTCAACAGCTCCGAGACCAAACTATCAAAGATCAGTTCACCGAACAACAGTAATAGACTACTGTATTTCCAAGATTATCTTCACTGCAAACACTAGCTATGGAGTTTGGAATCTCTATCTTGACCAAGTTCGAAGACTACTATAAATTACAGTATCTTACCAGTAGCTGACGTGGCGGGATGCTGCCTTTGGATTTTGTCATCACGTATATTCTTCAATCTTCTATGTACATGATGTGTATCCGATGGATATAGATTCAGCGGTTGACAGTTGACTGGCGTTCTTCCTATTTCTTGTCACTCTCAATCCCTTTCCACCAAATTTCTCCCATCATCTCCCTTAAGGTCTCTTCCTTTCTTTGCTTCATCTTCATTACATCAGGTAGTCATAGTCTACTACCATAATTTCAAAATGAGAGAAATAGACGCCCACTTCGATAACTACGAGCATATGAAGCACCTCCCCAGGGAGGCTGAAGCTCTGCATACACTACGCAAAGTAGCATCCATGGTCAAACCTATCATGAGAAAGCGTGGGTGGAAGGTCCGCACGCTTTGCGAGTTTCTTCCTCAGGAGCGAAACCTTCTAGGTAGGTAATTAGCTGTTGCTAATAACTCTTGCATGATATGTAAACCTGTCATCCTGTACGAATACTTATATCCTCATCATCAGGTTTGAACATCAATCAAACAGAGCGAATATGTATCCGCCTCAGATATGCCGTGGATCCCAAACAATTCTTATCCATCGAAAGCGTGGTGGATACTCTCCTACATGAGTTTGTTACCCGCTATGACCTTTAAAATCTCTCTCTTTCTAATATATTGCAGACTCAGCCATATTGTTCACGGTCCCCATGACCAAAAGTTCCACCGCCTGTGGGACGAACTCCGCTCCGAGCACCAATCCCTCCTCCTAAAAGGATACACTGGCGAAGGTTTCCTCTCGGCCGGCCGCAAGCTCGGTGGTCGCCGCATCCCTCTCGACGAAATGCGTCGTCAAGCTCGTGCCGCCGCTGAAAAGCGCGCCATCCTCCACAAAGGATCCGGACAGCGTCTCGGCGGCGCTCCTGTCCCTCCTAGGGGCATCGACATGCGCCAGATCATTGCTGATGCAGCGTCGAGGAGAGGGGGCATCACTCAGGGCTGTGCTTCAGGGACGAAGGAGGCGGGTCAGCTTGCGGAGGAGGCAAAGAGGGACGGCTTTAGGACGAAGGCGGAGGAAGACGATGCTAACGATCTCGCTATTGCGAACGCGCTTATTGAGCTCATGGAAGAGGAAGAGGAGAGGAAGATCGAGATGTCACGAGTTGGAGGAAGGACGGAAGACCTCAACTCCTCTCAAGCGAATGGGCCATCTTTCTCCCATCCCCAACCATCACCTTCTCCCTTTGGCTCAACCAGCAAGTCGAAGCCTGAACCCCCAACCGGTCCCAACCGTCCTCTCTCCCGCCTAGTCCAGGAAGCAGAAAGCCGCAAAAAACAACACCTTAAACCTTCTCCCTTCAACGTCTCGCACACCTCCAGCAGCCGTGACGTATGGTCATGCCCCACCTGCACGCTCGAGAACCCCTGGACGTACCTCTGCTGTGATGCCTGCGAGAGTGAGAAGCCGGCATCTGGGGAAGCTTCTACTGCTTCCGTGCCGCGAGAAACGTCTGCAGGGAAGAAACGAATGAAGTTGAGAGACGAGCCGATAGGCTGGAGCTGTCGTCAGTGCGGTGCGTTTATGGAGAGGGAGTGGTGGACGTGCTCGGCGTGTGGGGTTATGAAGACCGAGAGTTGAGAAAGTTATGTGTACTACTGCCTAAGGCATCCCACGCCTAGAAATGGGCTAATGGGGAGGTAGATTGGGGGAAGATGGAGAAAGGGCCGGGTAGGACAGCGGATGGAGATCGGCTAGGGTAGTTCTATGTTTAGGAAGTTATCGGGTTCGGATTCAGTGTATTATTATATTGTATGGCGCTCAAGGAGCCGTGTTACTGGTCTTCACCCACAACCGGGTAACGTCTTCTGCCTTTTCACCCGGTTTATGTCACACAGATATAATGAACGCAGATTAGAGATCCACATCTCCAGAGGGCAAGATAGAGTAAGGAGCATAAACGGTCAAACTTCGAGGACTTTTAGCGACTTGGTACATCTGCAGTTGGCCTGATACGAATGAAGAAGCGCCACAGAAACTTGTAGGCTAAATTAATGCATATCTGGACCAGGAATGACGCATGTTTGCCGATACACGTGGCTCCCCCTATATGTGATCTCCAGTGCATTGCATTCTGCATTATGAACCCAAACACCGAGCCCAAACACCTACCTATCTATCTGTGTCGAAGAGCCAGCAGCCCAATTCTACGAGACCAGCAACCGAGGACGTCAGAAGCGGGTCGGGGAGGCCGTCCAGTAGCTGGTTGTCGGGACATGCACTGTTGGTGCCCGCTAAATGACAACTGCAGTCGTTTTTGTGGTAAGATAGCGAGTGGGAAACTGGTAATTGCCGTGATCGTTGCTCCTCTGCCGTCCTGATGCTCTCTTCAGAATAACACTTCCGTTTCCGTGTGGCCGTGCGTGCCGCTCGATAATCCTACCTTCCAGACATGGCCATATTACTTGTTGTTTTAACGGTCCTTTTCTGAAGTTTATACACAAAAGGTGTCCACTAGTGGCCTCATAGACAACGCTGTTGGCGATTTTCATCCAGGTTTTTGAATCTATATCCAGTGGGTGGAGGTCGGGCCGCAGGCGCCGTGACCAGGATAATGTAGATCTCCCATGCTGATTGGTGCGTAAAGCGAAGGGATGGTGATAATCGTGATCTTTTTATGCAGTGACAGAAAGACGTTCATGAGAGAAATTGGCTTAGATCATCTCAAAAGACAAAAATCTCGGCACCTGGCGTCGTGGTGGGCAGGTAATAAAGACGTTAGATTTTGGTTGGAGGGGTCATAGCGTATATCGGGTCGCTAAAGGGCATGTAAGATCGGATACGATGACTTGGAGGAATAGCGTAATAATGTGAAGCTTGCGGAGTACAACGACCCAGGTTGTTTGGAGAGAATTAATAAGGAACGGGTGGGGTAGAACGAGGGTTGCTAGACAGGTCTACCGGGTAAGATTGTGGGATTGACCGGTGCTCTCTGAAACGTTAGACTCTGGTAGTACCATGACCGACCTCCCATGATTCCTTGATATCTCACTATATCTTGAGAGCACACGGCATAACAAGTGAGAGTACTAGGTAGTTCCTAACCCTGTTAGTTGACTTTGAGGTAGAGGAAATGTGTGACTGTTTGCCAGAGGTGCATATGCAAGACTATCTTGTTTGCTCATAGATTAAACTTGAACTGTCATACGACCGTTGCTGAGTCGATAATGTAAAGATGTATGATCACGTGCGAGTGATGATCCGCTATACGAATTGGTAGTAATCCGTAAGTTGTGTTTGATATAATATGCAATGCATTTCTAGGCTATGTTCAGCATGTGATGATGCTATGATGCATGTAAAAAGTAGGGATTTTCCTTCAAAATGCTTATTCGTGGGATCTTCATAATGTTGAAGGGTCGATATATAAAGGTTCCATTCGCTAGGAGGTGACTCCGGGGGTATGTTCTAGGTAATCCATGTTGCTTCCAGAACTCCACGCTGAGAACGAGATGATGCTTTTAATTTCTGAAAATAAACGGTCGGTTTACTCTTTATTATGCCACGTAAATGGATTCCGACCAAGGAAACGATTATGAAATCACCATTTCCCTCTCCTGCCTCTGTGCTTCTTCTTTCCCTGACCCCAACCACCCCTGAACTTCTGTTGCTGAGTTTGTTGCGATTGTGGGCCTCCGAACGATTGCACATTCCGTTCCTCCCTCTCCCTTTCTTCCTCCCGTTCTCTTTCAGCTTCACGTTCTGCTCTTTCGCGTTCAATTTCTTCTCGACTCTTTTCGATCCGGACCTCTGGTTTCTTTAAATCCTTGTCCTCCACCCACCTCGCGTGAGCACCAACATTACAGCCTTTTCCGTTAGGACAGAACCCTGCCAGGTAAAAATCACATATCTTCTCTTTCTTCACATGCCTTTTAGCACAATATGGACCTAGTGGACAGAATCCTCGGTCGTAATGCGGACAAAGGGGCAACTTCGATTCTGGATCGATATGGAGGTAGAGACAGTCGTCACCTTGGGAGCAGGTCTGATGGCGGGAGAAGAAATTGCATTCTGGCATGCGGCGGAGGTTAAACTCATGCAGGAACTCGCACGCGTCACCCTTCTTGCATAAACCGCGCAGCCAATGTTTACAGACTAGACTACAAAACTTGATTTAGCAACTGATACTCTGAGACTGAACGGTGTAAGCGTTTGGAAAACGGAATGAAACGTATATGAAACAACGAATAGGATGACGAGAAAAAGGCTAGAATTTGCTTATTCTATATGGAAGATTGGAGATGTCATACTTATTGTGAGGAGTAGAAGTGTGGTGTTTGTCAGGACAGTTGTTACCCAGGGGGCAATGGCCCTGCATGTACGCCTTGCAGGCTGGCCTGTTAGGGTCCAGGCCAAAGCGATATTCGCGCTTTAGGAACTCATTGAAGCTAAACTCGTAGATAGGCGGTGTCGATTGATGAAGGATCTGCTCCACCGCTGCCCGTGTGTGTACTGTAGCGGTCATAGTGGGTGTAAGACTGGGGTGAACTCGTGGCCACTCGTGTAGCCCTTTCCCCGCAAATATAGGTATTCTCCCCGTGAGATGATTATATGAATTTGATGAAGACTAGACCCAATGTTCGATGAGGGGGGGAAGTCGTGATAGGGTTGCTCGAAGGTGCGCCGTGTCAATAAAGCGTGGAGAAACCTTATTTGTTTCAGCCTTAGAGAAAGCAACTAAGAGTGAAAGATAATGTCCGTTTTTGTGGTTATTTTGAGTGGGCCGTCTCGGAAAAATGATGATGTCGAGGAAGTATGGGGGAATGTGAGGGGCGCAGGTTGGAGGAAGGTCATGCTAAACTTGACGCGCTCTCTGTATCAAAGGCCAGGGTTAGTATATCGGTCTTGGCATCTTTGCCTTCTTCCCTTGCAGTTTTTGCGTTTGCACTCATACCTTACCTTGACCTTTGCCTACCTTACTCTAGTAAACTCTTCAATTGCAACATGTTGGCAAATCAAGTCAACCAACATATCCATCTACCCTAGTCCAATTCACCAAACCTCCAATCAATCACCTTGAAAGCGAAGAATGCCCATGATTCATGCGATGGCGAACACAGAAAGCCACTTTACACGACGTTGAAATCAATAGGTACACTTTCTCTCAGATATCTTCCCAGTCTCGTATCGGTCTGTAAATGCATGCAGTCATCTTTCCGGCCTTACAGAATCGCAACCTTGCATTCGATCGAAGTCGAACGGTTGGTAGAGAATCGAAGTTCTGGTGGTACAGTACAGTACATCGATTCGGACCGCTCGAATATGCCTCCAACTCCAACTCACGGCATATCGGCTCTGCTCTCGATATCTAATTTAGGGTATGTATGTCTCGGATCGGTCAAAAGAAAGCCTACCTATCGACTCTCGAAGGAGCTATGGAAACACAAGGCTCGCAAAATCATCTCACAATGATGCTTACAATAGAGCCTTGAAGAGACCTCTTTCAGGCAATCTTGCTGCACGTCGAAAGTTTAGCTGATTGGGTCCACCTGTTTTCGACAAACTACGGCCCTGTTGCTGCTGTATGATGCATTTGCACCCCGCTCTGAATTGGCTGACTTGATAGCTTTCCGGATAGTTATCCTCTCCCGTGCAAAGGTCAAAACTGGAGATTTTGAATTTGAACATGGACGAGGATTTGCTGCACATGTGCGCTGCAAGCCACGTCGTTTCCAACAGGCTCTTGCTGTCAGGGCTTTGCAAGTCTCTTGGCTGGCTCTTTCTTAACTTTGTCGATCAAGTATGCACCTCTTTTTACAACAATATGCCCTTATCCAGTCACATTCATGGTTCGTTATTGCCGCAGGGTTCTGAGCCGTACAGTGCCTGAGTAACAGGTGCGACTCATCGAGCCATGATGAGCCACGAACATGCATCAGCACGCCCGGAAACTCATCACCACCAGAGAGTCCCAATCGGGGCTGTTTGGTACCAATTAGCGCAACATGCATGACATATACATAGCTGCTTGTGCAGATCGTCAAACCTCAGCTTATGGGTCATGGCTGCCGGACAGCACTGATAGAAGCTCGAAAACTACCTTAGCTTCGGGCAAGGTAGGTGACTTTAAGTTCATCAGGTCGTAGCAAGAACGTGACTCTTTTAATCTTTTAAGTCTATTCTATGTCAAATCAGGATTTTTCTTTATTGTGGTACTACCTCCGCATTTCACGGTTTATCATTGTTGTAGGAGCCGGCATCTGATACTTGTACTTATTATCGCTACCACTCCGTAGGGACGCTCTACGTAGTATCCCACTTCATATAGCCTTACTGCTGGATCTGTACTTGAGAAGCTCGACATCCGGCAGTCACGACACACGACTACCTTCTGACTTCATTTGTTTGCTGTCACTTTTGCGTGATACACCGGGGCGGCTTCACATGAATGTTTGAACCTTGATACTTGACCCAAACCTAACACGAGGAAATCCACTTCTCTTTAACTCGAGGTACGTTGAGTACATCTCTATCTCTTCTAAAACAGATTACTGTAGTGTTTATCCTTCAGTTGTCTCGTAAAACATTACTTCTTCTCTTTCCCGGAGTCCTTGTCGCTGATGTATCTAGACCCTCACATGTTTCTAACAGGAATATCTACTCTTCCGATAACCACTTCCGCCTGACCTTTGATCCTCACGATGAATGCATACTATAGATCTTAGTCCACTGTTAGCTCCGATTCCTGCGCAACTAGGCATTTAGCTACAAACATGGCCGGAACTTTCGGCCCACCTCGACCCAATTGGTTTCTCAGCGCTGTACAGAATTTAGGCGTCAAGAAGTCAAAATGCGCCACACCCCCATCGCCTCCAGCAATGAGGATCTTTTCCAATGGCGTCTATTATCCTAATTGGCACATCTATAGAAAGCAACCACCATCGTCCTTGAATTTGGATGTCATATCGCACGTGTTTTATGCTTTTGCATGGTGAGTCAAATACGGAGATGCTCATTGGATCATGATCAAGACTGACACTTTGAAACCTTAGGATCAGACCAGATGGTTCCATTTATGTTGGTCATGCATACTACAGGTCTCATTGTTCCAAGCTGACGTCATATAGTTTAGCGACGAGTGGGCGGACTCTCAGATCGAAGTCGATGGTGTGCACGGCTGTCTACAAGCTTGTGCTGCACTGAAGAAACGTTCCCGAGTTCTAAAGGTTATCTTATCGATAGGAGGTGGTGGTCAAGGTAGCGAACCCTTTGCAGCAGTGGCCCACGATGCGGAGAAGAGGAAGGTCTTCGCCCGTTCAGCTCTCGATATAGTGCTGAAATATGGCCTTGATGGTATTGATAGTGAGTATCTGTTATCACTACATCACACGGCTCCTGACAGTCACTAGTTGACTGGGAACATCCTTCAACACCTCAACAAGGGTTTGATTATGTGAAACTTTTGAACGAGCTCCGAATGTACCTACCTCGACCACATTTCGTCCTAACGTCCGCTCTACCTGGCACTGAATGGGCTTTGCAATATATCAATCTTGCTGAAGCTTCTAACCAACTAGATCTCCTAAATTTAATGGCCTATGACTTCGTAGGGCCGTGGGTAGATACATGTGGGCACCATGCTCAGCTTTCTACACCTAAGGAGCCGCATAATCACGCAGCGACGATCTCATGCCACTCTGGAGTGGCCATCCTTCTCTCGAAGGGTGTTCCGAAACATAAGATACTATTAGGCATACCAGTGTACGGCCGGTCTTTCCTTGGCACTAAAGGTGTAGGTCATGCTTTCAAGGACCAAGGAGGGAATGAAGGGACCTTTGACTATCGCGAACTTCCCCTCCCCAGCACCCAAGAGGAGGTTGACGAGGAGGTGGGCGCTGCTTACTGTGTTACCAAAGAGGGAGAATTCGTCACTTACGATAACCCCAAGACGGTCTCGATGAAAGCATGTTTCGTCAAGGAAAACGAACTTGCAGGTCTTTTCTACTGGACAGGTACCGGTGATGGTGCTGGCTCAAGAAGCCTCGTCTATAACGGGTATGTGGGTCTACACTCATGACTACAAGATGGTTGTCTATGATCCAACATTATGAACCGGAAACCTCATCACACACTGGGGATGAAATACATCCTTGATCAAGGATGAGAACCAAGTTGAAGGTTTATTATATTTGAGACTCTATTACTGAGGGCTCATGAGCGAATCATTAGCTATTAACCCCCGCAGAGCGGCTATAGCTCCCGGCGTTGCACAAAACTCATGGCTTCGGGCTTTCGAGCCGGATAAGAACGGAATGATGAACAAGGTCGCATGCTCTATAATACATTACTATAAGATAGAATGTCCATTGGAGTGATCTCTCATCTCAATTGATTATTTGACCTTTGATATGTGTCTTCTCACTGAATTGAAATGAGGGTCTATATGTTATAAAAGATGAACCGTTGAGAAGTCCACCCATCGTTACCAGTGTGCTTTTGATACTGCATTAAATGTGTACTTATTTATCCCGAGTGCCTCCATACGGCAATGGTCTAGAATATGAGCGGCAAGTGCTAGTGCTACCGTACAGCTCGGACCGCCGGATTAGATCTATGGTTCCTCGGCCCGTTGAGACATCCGTTCCAGAGCAATTACACCTTACTATAGATCTAACCGCAAGATATTCGATATATACAACCTTTGATTTCTCTTTCTAAACTTTCTTTACGCTAGGCCGGGTGTTAGATCTACTCACCTTCGTCCAATACCAAGTACCAAGGGTTATTTGCCCCGATGAGAGCTTAATTTGACTTCATGCACTCCGCGACCTCCACGTCCTTAGACTCAGGTAGCAATTTTCTTTACTGTTACTCTGAAGATACTTGACTTACACCTACAGATGATTTCGACCCTTTGGATCATCTGAACGTTATCTTCTCCCACCCTTCGACGCTTTCCTCTGTTGCAAGCACATCCCTCGCTCTCCGAAGCTATCAGGATGACCTCGATGAAGATATTGCGGAGCTTGTTTCCAGACAGACTGCGTCAGATGCAGAAAGTGTTCGCCGGATCCAGGCTGCGAAGGGAGAGCTCGCAGACCTATTCAAGAAGATAGAGAGCGTAAGGGAGAGAGCTATTCAGACAGAGCAGGCAATAACGGAGATGACCGCGGACATCAAGCGGCTGGATGGCACAAAGCGGAATCTCACACTGTCCATGACAGCGCTGAAGAGATTACAGATGCTCACTACAGCATATGAACAGTTGAGGGGATTATCTAAGTCGAGGCAGTACAGGGAATGCGCACAACTTCTGCAGGCCGTAATACAGCTAGTAGCGCACTTTAAAAGTTATAGATCCATTGATCAGATTGCTACTTTAAGTAGAAATGTTGCTGATTTACAGAGGGAGCTTTTGGAGCAGGTTTGCGAGGATTTTGAGGTTACATTTGCAAAGGGTGAGGTTACCCAAAAGAAGGGCATGCTTGGGGAGGCTTGTTTGGTCATGGACGCCCTCGGCGAGCATGCGAGGAATCGACTTATAACCTGGTATTGTAATACACAACTCAGAGAGTACCGACAGGTCTTTCGCGGGAATGATGAAGTATGTGTTACTTGCCATAAAGCTAGTCAGTGGACTGACACAACTATAGGCTGGTTCGCTCGACAACATCTCCCGAAGATACTCTTGGTTTAACAGGATGCTCAAAACTTATGACACCGAACATGCCGCCATATTCCCAGCACATTGGCGAACGAATGAGATGCTAGCAAATTCGTTTTGTGAAGGAACTAGGGAGGATTTTAAAGCCATTCTGCAGCGATCAAGGCAAACTTTGGACGTCAATCTTCTCTTGTCGTGCTTACAAGAAACCCTGAACTTTGAACATAGTGTTGAGAGAAGGTTTTCTAATGAGGTGTGCGCGCAAATACCTACTTATGCACTGCTTGCTAATAAGGCTTAAGTCACGAGCTTCGATAGACACTATACTCTCGAAAGATGATAAACAAGGCGGTTTTGGTCAAGCGATTTCAGAAGCTTTTGAACCGTACATGAGCTTATGGGTCGAATCCCAAGATAAGTAGGTATCTATTGCTTTTCATAAAGTATATTGCTCACAAACCTAGGCAACTCGCACTTTTGATACCCAGATATCGCCAACAGCCCATCCGCAACACTGAAGACGAGTTCTCTTCTACAACTGTCATAGCCTCGTCGACGGAACTATTCCACTTTTACCGACTGATTTTAGCTCAATGTGCTAAACTCTCTACTGGTAGCAGACTATTAGAACTCTCAAAAACCTTTGCGAAGTACTTGGACCAATATGGACAGCAAGTGCTGTTTTATTTCCTAGGCACAACAGGGTCTTCACAGCAAGGCCCTCTAATCGAAGACATCATTGCAATACTGAATACTGCAGACTATTGCTACCATACATGCAATCAGTTAGAAGAGAAAATAAGGTCTCGTATCGACGAAGAGTTCAAAACTAGTGTCAACTTGCAAAACCAAGCAGATGGGTTCATGGGCGTTGCTAGCGCTGCGGTTCGAGCTCTCGTCCGGAAGGTTGACATCGAGTGCGAACCCACCTGGCGTGAAATGCGTAATACCCCATGGAGCAAGCTCGAAAGCGTGGGCGATCAGAGTACATACGTCGCAGAGCTGTTACGGCACATGAAGGAGAAGTCAGGGGAGATTTTGAAGTTGTTACAGAAACAGCACTATGCTCGCGCTTTTTGCGACAACCTTGTGGATTTGATGGTCAACACTTACATAATGAGCACTGTGCAGTGCAGACCAATATCAGAAGTGGGAGCGGAGCAAATGTTGCTGGATTCATACGTCTTAAAGAAAGGTTTCTTAGAGATTGTCACCTTGAATGCCGAACCAGGGACACAAGCTCCTGCTGGGTAAGTCTCTATTTCCTGATTTCACGCCCTAACTGTGAGTACTGATTCCGTTATTATAGCTTCGTAAAACGCGTCAACCAAGCAATGTCTAAGGTAGACTCTCTACTAAAAACATTGCAAGTGAGGCCAATCCCACCGGAAGCACTCGTACAAGCTTACTTAATACATATTGCCGATAAGTCTGATACTAATTTTCGAAAAATACTGGACCTTAAAGGCATCCGCAAATCAGACCAGTCAGCTTTGGTGGACCTCTTCTCTGCTCACCGTGCATCGCCATCGCATGAAAATCTCCCACAAAATTCTCCACTTCTTACACCCTTACAAATTACATCTTCTTCATCTACTGGTATAAGTCTTGGTGCACCGTCCAGTGGTATAACACCGCCGAGCCTTGGTAGTGGACGATTTGATCCCACGACCTTCGGATCTGCAATTATAAACGCTGCAAGAGACGGTGTGGATAGATTTGGAAGTCCAGGCTTGGGGGTATCCGTACCGGGAAGCGGACCTCCTGGACATGGTACAACCCCTCCGCCTGCCGTTGGACAAGGAGATGGGCATAGTGGTCCAACGAACCTGAATGAAAACTTGAAGAGCATTGGGAAATTCTTTAGACGGGATGTAAGTGGGTTTGGGCGGTTTGGACGTGGAGGCGAGGATGGAAAATAGAATACAAGAGTTTCGGCTCGGTTCAATGGTATATTTGAATATCTGAATCTCTTTTTTGTTCAATCGTGATCATCCTCAGTAGTCCCGGGGCAGCCATCCATTGTACTATCAGGATACTTATGTTTGCACCAGAAACAGTAATTGTGAATCTGGCGAAGGTGATTAACTACCTTGTCCAAACGTTCTGAGATGGGTAGGGCCTCGAATTCCTCTAGCTCGGGATCTTCATCCTGAACCTCTTCTTCGACAGCTGCCCATTTACTATCCGCACCAATTGCGTGTTTATCATCTTCATCATCGTCAGAGTCCTCGTAAGTCGGTGCATTGGTTGATGTCAATTGAAAATCATGCCTCGCGCGTGCCTCCTTTTCCTTCTCTAACCGATGACGGATGAGACCTCTCCAGAGGATATTTATATTTTTCAATGGCCTCGCAACCTTCTTAACGCGAGCGTCACCAGTCACATCCCTACCCCCTTCTTCACCATCTTCAGCTCCGTCTTCTTCACCCTCAGCATCGAACTGCTCCGCAATCTTCTGCGCCCCAAAAAACTGCCCCTCCATCCTCTTTTCCGCCCTCTGGCCCGCCAACCGTTCTCTAAAATCCCCCACCTCGACCTTCTTCCTCATCCCCTCCTCCTCAAACTCCTCCCTCATCTTCCGCTTCCGCTGACTGTCCAGTCCAACACCGCTCCTGCCCTCCTTCATCTCGAGCCGGATCGGCTCCATGCGCGCGTCGGAGGACTTGCCCAGCGTGGACCCGGCTTTGTACCCGAGCTTCGAGAGCAGCTGGAAGCCTTTGTTGGTGCTGTCGAGGGAGGTGCTCAGGGCCGATTCGCGGGATGCGGTTTGCTCGGCGTGCAGTTGGGATTTGGATTTCGGGCGGGAGCGGGCTTCGGCTTCGCGCTTTTGGCGGGAGAGGCGTTGGAGGGAGGTCTCGTGGGTGTTTTGGGTCGGCTCGAGGAGGGTCATGGACATGTAGTCTTCTTCTTCTGACGAGTCGGAGCGAGGCATTGCTGCAGATTGAGAGGTTGGGATCGTTCAGATGGGTGGGTGTGGGATATCGTATAGATCTGTCTCCTTGGTGATGGTGGACTGTGGTGGCGAATACCGTTGTTTGTTTTGTTGGGGATGGTTTGGAATACGTCGGGTAGCATCTGAGATGCTTGACGCAGGTACTGAGGTGTACAACGGTACTACACGCCTCGGTTGATGGAACCGATATCGATAAGGAAATCAGAAGAGGACTAGCGAGATACTTCACCAGCCCGTCTACAACTCCCCCTCATCCATCGTAGACCCGACCCAAAATCCTGAATCTGATAATGTCTCTAACCTTCAACTAACGTTAAACTCTACTACACCTTTCTTGTATCTCCGTACTTGCATCACTTCCCAGTTTCCAGACCTGATCTGAGAGGTTGAGTCAAGATGGTAACAGGATCAAGCCAAAGAAAGTCTTGGATTCGATATAAGTTGCATAAGAAATATGCATCCCTCTCCAGCCCTCGGTATTGGGTTATTCCAACAAGCCGCCCTAGATATATCGTACCCGACTCAACACGTCCAATCCAGACCTCGAACTGGTCGCCTTCTTGTCGCCTTCTTGTCGCCTTCTTGTCGCCTTCTTGTCGCCTTTGGTGTGGGAGGTTTGAGCTCATTGCATTCGTATTTAAAATCAGGATGCGCTGACAATCCCAGATGGCGCATGACACTCCCCAGTCCCCAGGATCTGGCCAGATTTGGGTTTAGGGTCCTTTTGAAGGCAACTTGGCGTAGAGGGGGTTTCTGGTGGTTTGCTGCTCTGGAATCTGGGGCCGGGGTCCTTTTTGCAAACCAAGCGGATCAATGCGGGCATAAGCTTCCTGAATGAGTTGCATACCCGTACCTAACACCTCAAAATCCCCCACAGATCGCCCAGCTTTGCTGTCACCACCTACTGGCTCTGCATTTGGCTCCCAATTTGCCTCTCTTTCGTATCCTTTCTCGTCCTTTTCTTGTCAAACTTTTGCCATGTTCGCAGTTACTGGTGTTGCTGTCGTGCTTACAGACTCGAGTTACAGTACAATAAACAATAAACGAGGGCAAGAAAGGGGTAGGTTTCGAGTCCTTGTCTATCATCATTAAAACTACAGCAGCTGGAGAGCGGATTGTAACGTTGGGCTGGCTCTCCGAATCTACTTCTAACTGCGGCTCGTGCGATAATCAAATTTATCTTTCGAAGGTCTCACTGCCAATTGTTCCGTTGCGCTCCCCTCCCCTCCCATGGAGCAGGTTACAGTAGTAAGACTAGTGGATCCTTTTATAACTACCTAAGGTACGGATACTGTCGTATTTCTCGATTCACCGACGAATAGTAACACAGAATTGTCAGCTTAAGATGGCGTAACGTGTGAGACGTGCGGCACATGCTGAAAGATTTCAGCGAATTCTTTGTTTCTGACTTCTATCAATGCCTCGGAAGGTCCGATTGTCCCTTGTTGGTGGAAGACGAAGTTTCTAACTTCAATCTCGGTCAACTGCCTGTTCAAGTCTAAGGTCTGTAGTCGTGATTGGCCTGCTCGTCTTAAAGCGGATCGTCAACTTCGACCTTTCTAAACGGCCGACCCCGGTTCTTTTACTTTTCAGTTTTAGCTTGTATTATTGCGCCTTTTCCGTTCAAACCGCTGGGCTATGGATGTCATGAACGACGCCTCTTATGGCCTCCTCCTTTTAACGCTGCCACTTGTACCATTCTAACTTATTCAAGGAATCGGCTCTCGGTTGAAGTCGCCTTCTACGCCTTAGAGACACAAAGAATGGCCCTTTTACATCGCCGGGCCGGTGTTGCCACCGTTCTTGTGTATGTTTGTGTGGAGACCGAGCATGTTCTTCTGTTACTTCTTGTGACCTGGTCGCTCTCTTCTTTCTCTGCTTTTTCTTCTAATTCTTCTCTAGGATCTGCTGGTTCCTTTCAGTTCCCTGCATCGAGATCTTTTGCATAAGCGCGGATCTTGATCTGATTTATATCCCCTCGAGTTCCCCTACTCGTCTTTTCTTTCTTCACCGGATCCTTTGGGCAATCTTGGGTCGCGCGTGAATAAAGGAAAGCCTCGAAGAAAGAACTTCCCCCTTATATCCATACTACCACCGCATAAGGACAAGATGGATAAACACAACGGTACCACAGAATATACAGAGCACTCAAAGGATGTGAACCATGGTGCTCACGCCGGCGCAAAGCCCACCTTTGGTGCCAGAGCAAAGAGACATTGTTCAAGATTCTGGTGGGCATGGCTGATAGTATTCGCTATTGTTGTACTTGTGGTCGTGTTACCAATGTAAGTAAACATCTATGATCTATCCCGTTGGAACTAGAGCTCACATCTCCCAGTATATACGTTGCGTATCCCAATATTGCTCAAAGAGATACGAACAGATCAACCTTGGAGATTGTAGAACAGCAGACATTGGATCCCAAGCCGAATTCCATTCGCATGGTCATGCACTCCAAAGCGTACAACCCAGGCGATCATCATCCGCAGTTCGATGCCTTCAACGCGTCCCTTTTCCTCGAAGATACTCTTCCGGATATCAAACCATTCGGGTACATCACTATTCCTCCCGTCAAAGCCAACGCTGAAGCAGACATCTATGTCGATCAAGTGATGGAAATTGTTGATATGGAGCAATGGACTGCCTTCAACAAGCGTGTGGTTCTCAGCGAAGAACTCCGACTTGCCATTCGAGGAAAGCCAAAGCTAAAGCAGGGTGGTCTGCCAAAGACCACAGTTAACTACAACAAGGTAACGACGATAAAGGGTGAGCAACTTTTAACCGCGACTATGTAGAAAGGGTATAGGGACTGATTCAATTATCACAGGACTTAACGGTCTTAAGGGACTTGAGCTAGCTAATACGCCCCGTATCCTGCTCATCCCCGAGGACGACGGCTCAAACATGCTCGGAAACATCTCTATCCCTAACCCATCTGTTTTTGACATCACTCTGGGCAACGTTACTCTCGATCTATCCGTTGATGGCCAACCTATCGGAACATCCCTTATTCCCAACATGAGGCTCAGGCAAGGCGATAACATTTTCGAAATGCGCGCCAAGGCCAACCAGTCTATCGTTCTTGGACTGATCCGAGGAGGACCATACTCGAATGGCATCCTCCCCGTCGACGTGCTCGGCAGAGAAGTCGTCAACGAGGATGGTGATCGATTACCGTACTTCGAGGCTGCGCTTAAGGCGCACGCTCTTAGATTGGATGTCAACGTTGGCGAAGCGCTGGGATTAAGCCCAAACTCCACGGACTCGGAGTAGTCGAAGTAAGACATACGGGTTGAGGGGCCGTATAATGTGGATTTATTTCGCTCGGTTTATCTGGTTAGACACTGTCGTACGATCTTTCCGACGCTTCTTGGATAGAGGTGGTCACTAGGGTTTCTATATATGTAATTTATTCAAGGGGGCGTGTACTTTTGAGGAGGAAAATCTGTATTGATACCCTATCACTTTCGGTGAATAGACGATATGTCACAAACCATTTTCTCCAATAAGTCACTTGTGCCCATTCTCACAAGAGCTGTACAGTACAAGGCTGTACAGACCGGACAGCTTTTGTGATGCACCGCCAAGCCAACAACCCCCCCCCCTCCCTCTCCCCCCTTCCTTTTCCCCTCTCCCTTGGCGAGTGCTCGCGCGCAACCCTCCCTCCCGTACAGCTAAAAGAGCAGTCTCGCGACGCGCCGAACCTCCAAAAGCTCCATCACCCACATTCCACCATGGAGACGCAGAAATGCTACATCTACGCCCCCGACCCCAAACCAGATACCCCAGCGAGGAAAAAGCGGAAGCTTGAGCACAAGCTCGAGAACTCGTCATGGCCCTTGAGGGAAAGGATATACAGAGAGCTATGGACGGCGCAGGAACGGAAGATCGAGGTACCGCTTTCCACAAGTCCACCCTCCCGTACGAAATAACCAAGTGCGTTGGCTAATTAACGAGGTGGTGTCGCACAGACCGTCATCGAGAATGCAAACCGCACCACCATCGATAACATCACCTCGTTCATCCGCTCCCCTTCCCCGTCACCCGCTGCGAAGGGGAAAATACCGACCGCGCTCGTCATCGCGGGGCCGGGTCTCGCGTCTTATATCCCGTTTTTCAATAGGCTTGCGGATGCGGTTACCGCGCCTGGTGATGGTGGTGGGGGTGTCTTTGTTCTGCTCTCTTCGGCTGAGTGCCCGAATTTGAAGACCGCGCTTAAGGTTTTAATTCGCCGTGCTGTACAGGGCCAGGAGGGGGAGGAGGAGGGGGAGGAGGTCACGGTGGGGAGGGGGAGGAGTAGGAGGAAGTATTTGGATTTCGATTTGGGGATATTGGAGGAGTGGGTGCGGGAGAGGGAGGGGAAGGTTTTCGTGGCGGTGGGGGATAGTGAGGGGTTTGAGGGGGGTTTAGTAGGGGAGTTGGTTGAGATTTTGAGGTGAGTGGACTTCTTTGGTGGATGGTTTGGGGGGGGGTTTGAGGGGATGGGTGAGCGGTTGAGCGGTTGAGGCTAATAGGGTGTAGTTCCTGGATGGATCGTATACCGTTTGTGCTACTGTTCGGTATTGCGACTTCTGTTGAGAGCTTTCAGGAGAGGCTTACGGGCGCGACTATAAAGCGTCTGCATGGGGAGAAGTTCGATGTCATTCAGGCGGATGAGCTCTTTGAACAGGTATTTAAATCTACGATTGAGTGTGGGGACGATGAGTGGGTGTTGCGCATCGGTTCTACACTTGCCGGTAGATTGTTGGACAGGCAGAAGGATCATATCCTAAGTGTTGAAGCATTCATAGATGCTTTGAAGGTAAGTTTGTTATACGTGTATTATCTACATCAGAGTAAAGCTGATGATTACAGTACGCTTATATGTCACACTTCTTCGCGAATCCCTTAAGTATTTTGCTCCGCACAGCTCATCTCGAGCAACAGGATGCGTCAAAACAGGAGGAGCCGTATTTCAAGGACATCCCTAAAGATCACTTCGAAGCCTTGCGTAACTTGCCCTCTTTTCGAAGGTAATACCCCTAGCTGTATCTATAAGCCTGGCGCAAACTGACGGTGACAGACACATAGAAGAGGGGGCATTTGGCGAATATGGTGACGAGAGCTTGCTAGAGCTTTTAGATGACGACTCTGCGCTATTTACGTACGCGCAGAAAAAGATGCACAACGCCCAATATCAAATGAAGGAAATCATCAGGGGCATCGACATCCTGTTCGCCATCCGCAGCTGCATGCCAAAACTACCCCATGTCCCCCGCTCCGCACTCTACGTCAAAGCGGCCGCGGGCGAGCTCCGCGACTCTCCGCTCTTCCGCGAGCTGATGCTCTCCCTGAGGAGGATACCGTCCGACGTCCTCGAGCGCGTCCTCTCCACCCTGCACAAAATGGACTTCAAGCACGAGGACCTGTCCGTCTACATGGGCAGATTACATGCGAGACTCGTCGCGATGATGGAGCGGTCGCAGCACCCCTTGCGCAGCGAACACAACCTCCGCAACGAGACCTTGCGCACGACCGTCGTGGCGCAGAAGGTCGAGCTCAGCGTGCAGAAGGGCGCTCTGAGCAAGGAGGACCGCGAGTACTCCTTGCTCCTTGACGACTTCCTCGACCGCATGAAACGCCGTATCGGTGATGTGTTTATCGATCCGCGGAATTTGTTTTTGCATGAGGTCTTTCTGTACGATTTGAAGAGCCCGCATGGCGAGGTCTTTACGCCCAGACCGCGGTTTGCGATCGAGCGAGCGCTGTCGAGTCCGCATGATTATTTGGGGTGTAGTTGTTGTGCGCCTGCTCGTGGACGGAAGGGGGAAGGGGATGAGGTGAGTTTGTTTTGTTGGGGACTTTTCTCGGCGGAGAGGCCAGGTTGCTAATATAGGGTTTAGCAGGCGTTATCCGTGACTCAGCCCCCGACTGCGATCTTGTATCAGCTGTATCTGGAATCCGGGCCCTTGATCAATGTCAGTGATCTCTGGTCGGCTTTCAACGCTATCGTCAGCAGTGCGGATGACGATGAGGCGTTTGTGATGTAAGTCCCCCCGGTGCGAGATTGCGGGTTGAGAAGACGTGACTGATGGCGAATAGGGCCATGTTCCAACGGGGGCTAGCGGAACTGAAATACCTGGGTATGATCAAGGCGAGTAGGAAGAAGACGGACCATGTGGCCAAACTCGCTTGGAAGGGTCTATGAATGAATCGCCCTAAATAATATGAACACGACTGTAAATAACGCCCCCCAATGCTCCTACCGCCAACCAAACCATATACAAAAACCCCCCAGCCTTATATCCCCTACATCCTAAATCCCCTATATCTTAAATCCCCTATATCCAGTCCACTACACCTACGACGCCCGTGGCGTAACATCACACACCTCCCCACACCCCCCACAAGTCCTCAATCCCCGATCCCCCGCAAACGCCTCCACGGCCTCCCTAATCTGACTCCCCAGATCCCGCATGTGAAACGCAGCCTCGTGCACGACGTCCCCGCACCCGCGACAGTACCAGCGCAGCCGATCCACCGAGTCGGCCGGCCGAGGCTGTTCGACGACTATGCCGACTGTGTTCGCGTACCGGATCGGGTTGTGCGGGATGTTGGGGGGCAGAAGGTAGAGCTCGGATTCGGCGATGGGGATGTCGTGGAAGGTTGGGGGGGAGCTGGGAGAGGAGGGAGGCTGCACAGTTTTGAGCAGCATAGACCCTCGGTATTGGTAGAAGAGTTCGGGGGTGCTGTTTATGTGGTAGTCGGTTCGGGCGTTGGGGCCGCCGACGATCTGTGGGGGTGTTAGGGGGTTCGTTGGGGGTATGGGGGATAGGGAGATGGGGGATAGGGGGATGTGGAGGAGGGGGTTTACCATCACTGTCATGTCGTCGTTTGTGACGCAGTAGTTGTTTATTGGTGGTTTGAGGAGGTGGGAGTTTGCTTCTAACCTGCGGTGGGAGTTAGTATCGATGAAGGTTGGGGCTTAGGGGGAAATATCGTCTGTCCTTGAGCAGATGAAAGTAACCGTCGAGTACGTCCCGTCGGAATTATGGAGATTGGAGGACACAGGGAAGAATAATACCATTTTGGGATGTTGAGAGGTTTACTTAGTCCTCTTCTTCGCGATGTGTCTGTGAAGGTTCGTCTCTGTGGTCTTATTGCTGCTGCTGCTGCTGCTTGAGACGCGGGAAGGAGTGAACGGTATGGTGGGGCGAGATGAGATGGGTTGCGCATGCGCCGGGTTGTATGCGTTACGAGAGGTTGGAAGCGTAGGGACGACATTTATGGTAAGAATATGGTTTGAATTAGTGAAATTTTATATTTGCAGTATAGGGTTTTCATCAAGTATAGTAGCGTCTGAATATCCTTCGAGAACTACACTCTTGGCAGATGAGGTCAGCTTGAACCCTTGCCGCATGCCGCAATGCATCTCATCCGACCTCCACCACTCTCTCGACTCCGCTATAGTACATCGTATCCCTCTCATCTGATCCCGACCAAGTTATTATACTGAGCAGATTTGCGCTAGTTTAGATCTTGCCCAACCTCGAGCTATCTGCCTATATAGCCCACCACTCCCTCGAGCGCTTCCGTCCTCCGTTTGCGCAACTGGCCGAAGTGGACAGACTACATTCCACCCGACACCAAACATATACTACGAGAGAGATATCAGCAAAATGGATCACGGCCACATGGACCACGGCGATATGGACATGGGCAACGGCGGACACCATCAGCCTATGTGCAGCATGAACGTACGATCTCCATTTCCTCTCCATAACCACGAGCATCCAATCCGCACACCTACCCTACCCCTTCCTTGCCATCCGGTTACGTGCTACTATAGTTACAACATCGGACCAGCGTTAACGTATCCGTAGATGCTCTTCACCTGGAACACGGAGAACCTCTGCATCGTCTTCCGTCAGTGGCGGATTGATAGCACGCTCTCTTTGATCGTCTCGCTGCTGTTGATTGTGGCGCTGACGGCGGGGTATGAGCTTGTGAGGGAAGCGAGTAAGAGGTATGAGGCGCGGACGGTACAGAAGGATGGATTGCGTAAGTTCGATTTTCTTATTCGGGAACTATATCATGTTCTTTGCAAATTAAGAGCTGCGAATCTTGCGAAGAGTGAACCGTTCATTGCTCGGGGGAATAGACGGAAACAGATGTCCCATTTTTCGTCTTGTGATCTTGTCCATTAGCTACCTCCCCATCTGTTCCTAATGCTCTTTCTTCTTTTCTTACTCCAAATGCTGAAGATCATTCTTCCTCAGCAGCTCCCCAGCCCCAATCCTCGCACGAATCCAGCTCACTCCTCTGGGGCCCAGGGCGTCAAGGTACCCAAGATGACCAGAAGACCAAGATGGTCAAAGCCGCATTCTACGCCGTACAGGTCTTCTATTCGTTCTTTATCATGTGAGTTCCCCTTTACTTTCCCTTAGCATGGAAACAAGACAGGATTAAAGACATCCTAGGTTTTAGACGGGATAGTGTTGATAACGGTGATGTTAATCGGACTGTTTAGGTTACTCTTCATGACATACAACGGCTTCGTTATGCTCGCCGTCGCAGTCGGTGCGTTCGTTGGGTATATGGCTTTTGCGAGTTCGTCGGCTACGAAGTCCGTAGCGTGTCATTGATCCGTTGATCGGAATTATGGTCTTCGGAACTTGGCGACAAATGATTGGATTTTTGGTATGGATATTTGCACGGTGTACGGGAAAGAGAGGGGTTGGGTGGACGGGAGTTATAAAGGTCAGTGCACGTTAAATGAATGGACATTAGTTGACGAATGTACGCTCGTTCGGGAATTTCACATTGCTACTGTCAAAGAAGCTCTGGATGTTCCCCCAACCGTACCAGGTTCGAGTACAGCTTAGGGGAGCTACGTACAGTGTGGAATTCAAACTCAGCCCTTTGACAGTATTGAGCTCCTTTTCTATGGTGAATAATACTTGCTCACTGTACGTCCTCTGTACAGAATACAGGTGTACTACCCTTCCCAACATACCTCGGGATGCCCTTAGACCGTCCGGGTTCAGCAAGGAAAGAACTCCTTCGTCAAAGGAGAAATACAATATCTCTCCAGCAAAGTATAAGCGATTCCCAATGAACACGACCTTGTAATCTAAGTCCTTCGGAGGCCAGATATCCACAATCGGCACTGAATAGCCAAGGAGTCGTTCAATTTCCATGTACATCCGAGGTAAGAGTACGCATATCAAGGAAGAGATGTATTATACCCCATGCAAAAAAAAAAAATCTAACCACGAACGTCGTCAAGCAACTACATTTCCAGGTTCTCTGCTTCATTCAAGCATGAAGTAAAACTCATCCCCTTTGTCATATTCTAACATTTTCGATTTTTCGACGCTGTGGGTACATGTAGCAAGCTTTGCCATCAATTTTCAGAACATTGTATTCCAAAATCATATCTTCTAATTTGATCAGCATAAAGTAGAGCGTCAATTGCTGAACAAACGAAGCATACCTTCAGACCCTACCCCCATACTACGACGGCGGTACGTACCCCACTCTACCTCCCAACCGTGCTCTCAACTCCTCACACTGCCGTATCTTATTGTCCAGCGCGACATCCTTCCGCCTAAGCTCTTCAAACAACTGTTCCACATCCGCCCTCAACCCCGGATTCGCCGCAACCAGGGGCCTCATCCTCTCGATCTCCAATCTCTGTTCCTCCACCCGCTTCGGAAGATCCTGGCTACGTAGCTCCTCGAGCTCATCCTGGAGCCCCTCCTTCTCAACTTCCAGCCTCTGTATGTCGCGCCGGTGTCCGACGAGATGGTGCTCGAGCGCCTCAGTACGTGCACCCGCGCGATCGAGATGGCTCCCGCGGTCGTCGAGCTCGGCTCTCATCTCGGTGGTGGTGCGGTCAGCTACCGCGAGCCTGTCCCTGAGATCCTTGATCTCATCGTGCTGGTCAGCGAACCTTGCGTCCTGCGCTTGGATCCGCTGGTCTTGCTGCGCGAGCGTCTCTTTCTGCGTCCGGATTTCCGTCTCCCGTTCTCTCAACGCCTGTTTGTGCTGTTCTTTGAGCTGATTGAGCGCGTCTTCCTGCTCCCGGATCTTGCGGTTGAGACTGTCGAGTTCTGCGGTTCGGGTTTTGAGACTCGCGATCGGGTCACCGAAGAGACGTTCGCGGGCGCCCGAGATGAGGGCGACGAGGCAGAGGCCGATGTAAATTCCTAGGCTCATCCAGAGGAGGTCCATTTGCCGTTGGTGGGACATTGGGTGGGTAGGGAAAGCCCGTGCTTCGAGTACATCTCCAGGTATGATGGCCATTTTGCGAAGCTGGCTGTAGACTTCGCAGGTGCCAGAAGAGGTTCGATCGGGGAGTCGAAGACTTCTCTTGCTCGCAGAGCCGCGAGGTGAGAGCTCGAGGTAGCCTGACGTACTGAATCGAGGTTGAACCCCGAGCTCAGTCTGATTGTAGAAGCGGGCGTCAGGCTATTTCAAGCACAGCCAATATATTCCACGCTGCAGCCTGTCATGTGTTGGCATCGTATCCTCTCCGATTGATTGGTGAAGACCGCAACGCTGAAGCTACGACGGTGTGCAGAAAGCGCTCTAATGCATTGCCAAGACAAGGCTGAAAAAAGCCTCGACGAGAACGGCGCCAGGTTGGAGTTTGGAGGTTATGAGTGGGATTACTGATAAGCTTGATGTGTACCTTGGGAACTGTGTGTCAATGTTTTCTCGCGTTTTTCGAAAATTGCTCGGGTCATTGTTGTGTTGTATTATTGCAAAATTATAATCAAGACAAATTACTCGAATTACCAAACTCAACTTCCCAGCTCATGGACTCAGTTATTTCTGGAACACCCAAAGCCCTACGTCCGTGGGACATTCGGGGTAAAGGCGTTTTGCTCAATGAATGTCAGAATGCGACGTCCGTCTCTCTGTGGTTTGTCACATACTGGGTATTCTCAGCGACCTGGGCTCTAATTTTCGGCTCAGACGACTTGATGAGATTGATATGTAAGAAGAGAAAGGTGGACAAGGACACTACAGATACCATGAAGTTTTGGAATATAGCTGGATCTTTGGTCTTTCGAATCACAACGGCGATAGTCACAGCAGTCATCCTAAGGAACGATTCAGTAAAGCCCAAGACTTCGCTTACACTATTGATAATATCATGGCTTCTCCAACCGGGACCAGGAGTCGCAGTGACACTCATCAGCT
The DNA here is from genome assembly GCA_010093705.1 of Patellaria atrata CBS 101060. Classification (NCBI taxonomy): domain Eukaryota; kingdom Fungi; phylum Ascomycota; class Dothideomycetes; order Patellariales; family Patellariaceae; genus Patellaria; species Patellaria atrata. Next base: position 331,067 of record MU006104.1, read on the forward strand.
ATATCTCGAGACACCAGTACGCTCGAAGTGCGAGATATTTCCTCAACTATGAAATAGTCTTCGACTATCTCAAGGTTCTCGCATACGCATATTTGGTCCACCATACACGAAGTGTCGACTTGGAACTATTATTGTTGGACAAACGTCAGCTGAAGGGTTTCCGAGCAGTAAAATATGGAGCAATCGCCGGGCTTGTCGTATGGCTATTATCAGTTCTGGGTGGTCACGTCCTGTTTCTGGAAGCTAGTTTACGCTCGTCTCGAATCGTTATATCCATACCGAATATCATCCTCGGATTCACCATATGGATCGGAGCTATGCTCTGGGAACCGGACCTCTTCTGTCCGAGCGATAAGGCCGTGAAGGATGTAACTGTGTGGTGGGCTATGTTCACTGTCGTGGAAAGCCTGTGGAGAATGTTATTTTTCGCGCCAAAAATTGGTAGAGCAGACCCCCGAAACTGAAAGGGAGATGGAAACGAATCGACCGGCGCCCAGTGTTCGAAGCACATAACATATGCACGTTTGATTCTTGAAGCAAGTCGTAGCTCATTGTAATATCACCTTGAAAGGTCTTGGACTGGATCTCCGTATGTGCTGAACAACTGGAACTATGAACAACTTCGGCAACTAGATAACTTACCATGGACACATTGTGGACGCGTGGACATATTGTACAGTATACCCAACAGTCACTAGTTCATGTGATGGATAGCAAGCGTACAACAATCGGATATTGCCAACCGTATAGGGTGATAATAGAGAAAGGACGGAGTGTACTTGATTGTATGACCATCTAGTCGAGCACTTTGAGAATCGCTAGATTGGCCTTTTTTTCCTCCAAAATATAGGGTTGATGTAGTTGTATGTGGAAAGCAGCATATACCCAACACTTCAGTTATACCATTACTACTATAGAGTAGTAATGCGCAGTTCTCAAACAGTGGGTCAACACCTACATATTCACAGAACAGCCAGTAATGATGTTGATCATGTTGTCTGGAATCAATCGTTAGCCGTCCCAAGTCCGCACACTCATCTGCTCTGCGAAATAAAATAGCATGATTCTCTCATACGGGCTCAAATTCTTGTATGTCTATACCTCTTCCTCGCAAAAAGTCGGGTGTGGTTCTTGGATCCCATGAGTTCCCGGTCTCTCGCTGGACTTTAAAACCCAAAGTCTCGTCAAATGCGTCTGGCTCCGGTATAGGGACCCTTGGGTCGTCAAACTGCATTTTACCACTCTTGTGCTTGAATCCTGGGTACACGTATCCTCCAGGTCGGATCAGCTTCATAGAACAGTACTCGTCCGGTAACGGACCTAATATCGCTTCAGCGTTCATATAGCCGTCCACATAACAGGGCCAACGAGTTGAAACTGTTGACTACCGTCAACTGGCCTTAACATCCTCGGAGAGGGACAACCAAGGAAAACAGATATCTGATCGCCCAATTTTCCCTGTGCTGGAACGGAGCCGAGGTGTCCATCTTCTGTACGGAATAAAACCCGATTCTTGCACATTGATCTAGCATTAACTATGTACTTGAGAATCGAGAGTCTGGGTCATCTCAGACCTCGTTCCATGCTCTCTCTCCTCCAATGAAGCCTTTAGAATGTGGTGAGCATCATGATAACTTGGATGATATATTGCTGCAGATGCCCACTGTTTCCTGATCAAATTCCATATCAAAGTCCTGCAATAAGCATCGACCAATAACCCCCCACTAGGATAATTCTCCTTATGAGCATTCCTAGGAATAACCAAAACAAGGGCTATATGGTTTTCTTGCATAGAGGGATATGAGATATTCTGGTAGAAGACTCGTTCTTCGACTTTGCGGATCGTCACGCCCATTATTTTTAGTCTTTAATGTTGCTGATATGAAGCATCTTGTCTTTCCTGAAGCATAATCTACGATTGGTACACTACACAAAGAAGGTTCAGACCAATTGGGGACCCATGTTGGCAGATTTGAATTAGCTAAAGAGAGGTCTGCATCAAGCAGCACATCCAGGTTCTTACAACGGTTGATGATCTTAATAGCAGTCTCCGTGTACACCTCGCCGTCCGTTTTGGAGTACTCTGGTTCGATTTCTATCCTAGGGGCTCGCAGATAAAGGTACATAGTAGCGTAGATCCTATCTTTTCCCTCGGTGCATCTTGATTGTCTCATGCTGTTCAACAAAATCGGTAGAAAATCACTTGAATGGCCGTCACACAAGGACTGTATAAGAGCATTCCGGCCTTGAGTGATCTTGGAGCTTATTCTAAAGACGAACAGTTTGGACAGTGTAAAAGCTGCTGTGCGGAAGTCGTCCCATCATACGCACATTCTTCCGCAAACCAAGATAGCATGTTTCACCATCGTTATTTCCTGTCAAATCCAAACTCTTTCAAACCAAGGTCGATAATATAAATGCAGGACGGACGCCGAATCTCCCTCATCGATGGACTCACGATCTTGATCTGATATATCCACCACAACGGCATCTCCTGTTGTACTGATTTTGAAAATCACGTTATTCTCACAGTCTACACGAAACTGCATAATAACAATATTTAATAACTTCATGGCACGGACGCTATCATGTTCCTCATCTGCTTCTCCGAGCCACGCCACGACAAGCCTAGCTGATGAATAGATATCACGCATCCTTATGACTTGCTGACTTCTTTTGTCTAAGTCCTCTTGGTTTGTACATACTGCGTCTACCCACATGATAAAAGCTCCGTCAGGAGCTCGTAAATATCTTAAAGCGGTTGTGAGATTACCGGTTACAGAAAGCCTTTTGGGTACAATTTCGATGCTACTCGGACTGGCTGTTGAACCCCACACGTACGATAACGCTAGATATTCAGGAACAGTGTCTTCGTTTAGGATCGTGGTATGTATCTTGACTTTGAGAGGATCGTCGACTTTTTCTGGCAATAATTCCAACAATCTGATCTGGGTGGGGGGTTTGAGCGGAAGATACGTATAGGACAACATGTTGACATTAATATCCCCTGCTGATTTGAAATCTTCGGGTCTTGTACAGTCGCGGGGGAAACGCTGGGAAACGCTGAGAAACTCACAATTCTGTAGTATCAACCAACGGCCAAGTCCACCTACGATTGAGCGGCATCTTGACGTTTTCGACTTTCTATACAAGAAATGGGAGATTACGTCGAGAGTGACCGCACAGTAGACGGAAAACGCCACGTGGGAGTAGAGCTAGTGCTGAAAGCCTAGTTCACCTAAGCAGGGGAGTTTACTTTAAGATAGACGGGATGATGGGATAGAAAGGGGCGCAGACGGTATACTGGAACGTATATTGGAATGTACAAAAGCCCATCGACTGCGATGTGAAATTTAACGATTAAGTTTTGCTGCTTACTTTAGTCAACGAGGAGGAGACTTATGAAGACGAGAGGAGGGGCTGAGAAAGAAAAGAAAGCATCGTCGCTTTCCAGTGTAAGTAGCCAGCAATCTGAGGTGTCGGTAGGCCAGAGGTACCTTTGCTGCATCCCGTTGCACATAGTGTATAGTGTGATCCTTGCCGCACGTCTTGAGCTTGGAGAGAATGTGGGATCTGCAATTGGTACAGCTCCAAACCCCCCTCTAAAATAAGAAAGCAATTTTAGAACTGCAGATGTCCTGAAATGCTCTTGAGTGCCCGTATACTGCGGAATGTTAGCTGGCTATATTTGAATATTCTCATCTGTAGTACGTGTGACGGGTAAAATTTGTTGAGAGCAACAATGGTATAAAAGTTATACATAGCTTTTGAGAGCACATTGGAGTAAATAGAAGTACCGGGAGAAGGCCCAAGGCGCTCAGTGAAATGGGTAACAAAAGGTTGTCTGCTATGACAAGAGACTCCGTAGGGAACACAGCGAGTTTTTAAAATCTCTCAAGAATCATGATGTTCCTCATATTCTTATGATTCTAGACTATGTCTTTGGATTTTCCAAATTTGTCGTGTGGACGGCTGATCTCGAAGGGAAAGTTGTCGTAGGTGTTTCGATTCCACTGATCCTTAGCAAGCGGACTCTTTCCGTTGACCCTAAGGTAGAACTTAATTAGAGTGGCACGTGCATGATCTGATGTACAGACTGTCGAGAGAACTCCTAGTTGAACAATTTCGTCAATAATGACAAAGTGGATAACGTTGTATTCTCGACTGAGAAAAGTCCCGAGGGAATGAGTCTATGTCTATGCTATATACAGTTCCTTTTTGCCCACCATGCACCCTTGATGCCTTTGAAAGACGCCGGTACGAGCACGGTGTTGTGCCGTTCGGTGTTACAATGATCTACGCTTTTTTCTCTTTTTCTTCTTCCCTTTCGGCATCCTTGGGGGTATCCTCATGAACTTCACCATCTAAGCCCACACCCTCCTTTGAAACTTCCTCGACAGCCTGCCCCTCTTCCTCCGCTTTTTTCATCTCCGCCTCAGCGCTCTGTGCTTCAGTTTGCTCCTCTTTCTCGTCAATATCAGCGTCATCCTTGACCTGACCTCTGCCCTGGCTTTCATTACCAGCATTTTGCGCCTTTTCCTCTTCGATCAGTTCTTGCTGCTCCTTGAGGACTTCCAGACGCTGCTTGTTCGTAGCTGCACCCTCAGCGGAGTGCACCTCAAGCTCAATCTCGTGGAAGAGTTCTTCAGGGATAGATGAAAGAACTGCTTGGAGTGCATCGATTTGGGTATTGAATTCAGACTCTTTGCCCTGCGCGTACATAAACGCATTCGATAGCACTAGTAAAGTAGACGGCACACCATACTTTAGACGTAGTTCTAACCACTGTTGGAGATCATCCCTTAGGCGTCCGGGGCTTACGCCATGCGTTCGTAGTCCTCTACTTGCACATGCAGTTTGTAGTTCAGGCACGCTGAGCGACTCAACACCCTCATAACTGATGGCACGATCATCGCGCTTGATCTGTCGCATACGATGTCTGATTTGGTAACGCAGAAGAGCGTCGGTACCAAAAGTGTTAAGATTCATGTAGCGGCAAATCCCGACAAGTTGCGGGCGGGAGAGGTTGTCTAATGTAAGATCGTCTTTGAAGATCTTGCAGACTTTTATCACGTCTGCCTGAGAGGGCGATTCACCTGTTGTGCGAACTTTTCGGAAAAAGTTCGTGAATTCCTCTTTCTGCGCATTTGCAGCGCTTACCGGAAGACCGGTTTCTTTAAGAGTTTGGCGCAGGAAGCTACTAACTTCTTTCCTAGTCGCACGAAGTGTTGTTGCTTTCGATTCTTTTGACTTTGCACCTTCATAGGTACTGGGAAGAAGGTTAGGAAAGAGCTTAAGCGCAACCGGAAGAAGAAGTTCTGCAAATGGTACAATAACAAAGGCGGAGAAGGGAATCAGACGGCCTATATCCTGAACTGTACGTTTAAGCTGTAAATATGGGAGTTAGTGTAAAGTATAACGTAATATCTAAAGTCCACCAACCTGTCTGTGTTCCCTTCTTGTCAATTCGTAACCAGCAGCCATTCGTAGTGCTAGCTTCGAACTGATTCGCACTTCCGTGGCCAATAGTTTCGTTCCGTCCCAGTAGTGATTTGCTTCTTTCTTGACCTTCTGCCAAATTGTAAGTTTTTTCTCTTCTTCCTTCTTTGCTACTTTCTTATCATCCGCTTTCGACTCCGCTGCCGCTTTTTCAGCGGCGAGCTCAGTCAAAGTCTGAGCATCGGCCGCCTTTGTCTTCGGATGGAAAGTCGGGCCATCTTTCGGAATCTCAATTTCAAGAGACTTGAGTTCCTCTGCCCGTCTAGTTGCCTCCTTTTGCGCCGGTGTTTGCTGTTCTTTTGGCGGAAGGGGCTTCTTCGCCTGTTCTGCGTTGTAGCCTGGCGGAGGGAAGTTGCTCCCAGCACCAGAGGACGTAGAAGTATCCGTGGCTAGACCATGTCGTGGAATTAAGATGGCGATGGCAGGAATCTGGCCTCTAGGTAATGAGCGCGGAAGTCTTCGGAGGTCTTTGGATCCGCCCCTTAAGAGAAGGGGTGTTAATCTTGTAGACATGCTGAGACCAGCTCTAGCAGACGAGTTGAATAGATGCGTCAGTGAGGAAGTGCTCGTTACTGAATATCGTATGTCACTATTCCGGTGTTACGGATTTTCATTGATGAAAGTTGGATGTTAGACTTGACGTGGATGTACTTTCCCTAGGGGACATAAAGTTAGGAGGTATTGCTGACTTAGCTGTAATATATGCGTAGATCCCGTCAGCAGTCAGGAACGCCGAGAACAAGCATAAGTTACGCGTTTGGCGAAACCGGGGAGGACCGGGCTGGAACTGCATAAGCTCTCTTTTTGCCAGGATCGGGACCAATGAACTCCGGGCGCAGTCGGAGGATGCACATTAGCGCAAACCATCTTCCCATCATCGACATCACCCGTCACCTCAACAAAAGTGTGGGGATTTCCGACCGTGTCCGTGTCGGGAAGCCAACATTTGCTTCTTCATACAGTATCTCCATTCTCCTGTAGATCCTCCTCGCTCTTCTAACTACCTCCCGTTCTTTTGCCTGACTCCCTCTACCATTGATTGTATTATAGACTGTAACAGACTTGGATTGTAGCTTTAACTATTGATCATGCATCTTCTTTAAGACAAGACCTCGAGTGACCACCCCGGGCACCTTCGGAAACCGTTCTACAACCTCCTTGACCTAGTATTTCACAGAACCTATTCTTGAGTAAAATTCGCAATAGCTAGAACAGTTATGAGTCTTTCAAGAGCAGCTCGTCTCATCCTTATCGGAGCGCCCGGGGTAGGGAAAGGCACACAGACAGGGAGGTTGATGAAAAGATACCCTCAACTGGCTTCGATCAGTTCGGGAGACCTTTTGCGCAATAACGTGCGGCATAGAACTCCCCTTGGTAAGGACCTCTAGAGCTTGCACCCCATTTTATAGCTCTAACATCACATTCTAGGCATACAAGCAGAATCCAGGATGAAAGCCGGCGCATTAGTTCCAGACGACATGATTCTACGCCTCATCCTGAACGAGCTTACCACACGAGGGTGGCTTAAATCAGATATTAAGCCCTATAGTTTGAATTCCGCGTCAATTTCTCTAGACTTTCAGAAAGGCGCAGATGATATCTTCTTCCCATCAATACCAACTCAAAATTACGAGTACTCCGATGATCCATCTGCATCTTTCATCCTAGACGGATTTCCTAGGACTGCCGTACAAGCATCCAAAATTGATGAGCTAATTCCTATCAACTTCGTCGTAAATATCAGCACCCCAGCTGCCATCATTCTGGACCGTATTTGCAACCGATGGGTGCACGAACCTTCCGGCAGGATCTACAACACCACATTCAACGCACCTAAAGTAGACGGTAGGGATGATATTACGGGGGAACCTTTAACACGACGTGCAGATGATTGTCCCGAAACCTGGAAGGCACGTTTGAAAGCGTTTGAAGATAATAGTATGCCCCTTCTAGAGCACTACGACAAAATGGGCGTATTATGGACTGTCGAGGGGAATAGCAGCGATGAGATCACTCCAAAGCTTTTCAGCGAATTCGAGAGGAGATTTGGAGCTCGATAGAACAGTATCCCGGCTCTCACGGACCATGAACTAGCAAGGAGTAGGGGGAGTTTTGCGTTGACCATTATCATTACTTTTCGTGTATATGCTTTTCCCTGTTCATAATATTCATCTGCATTGGATACCCAACATTAAGACTTGGGACGGAGGATATATATAAATGATTCAGGAATTATGTCATCAAGGGAGACAATTTATCACAAAGTTCAAAGACAATACTCGTGACAGTGATAATACATACATTGAGCATTTCCGTCTCGAAAATGCCAAGCATCGTCGTCATTGGGCGCTTGATCAATGCTTCAACTACACCTCTCCGCTCCGCCCGTCTCCAAAATAGGCATCTTTTGATGCTTTCAAACAACACAACTACTCTAGCAAATCATGGAGACTTTAGCAAATCCCCAAGATTTTGGCGACGGGCGGTTAGAATGTACCGTTGATAGTCCCATGAAGGAGAATGAAGGGACAAAGGACGCCTACATTTCCTATTTGGTAACCACAGAGGTAGGTATCTCGAGCTTCCGTATCCCTCTACAATCTTCATGTGCCGGCTATATAATCAAAAAGTTAACTGAGTCCGTATCATGCTAATCAATACCTTAAATAGACGGACTTCAAGACGTTTGCCCGCCCCAAAACATCCGTTCGACGCCGCTTCACCGATTTCGTCTTCCTCTACAAAACCCTCACACGAGAATACCCCGCGGTAGCTGTACCTCCCCTCCCCGATAAATACAGCATGGACTCGTATGTTCGAGGCCAGCGATTCGACACAGACTTCACACAACGACGAGCCCATTCGCTCCACCGGTTCCTCAAGCGGTTAACCCTCCACCCGGTACTCCGTCGCGCGGCTCTCCTCCTCGTATTCTTAGAAAGCAGCGACTGGAACATGACGATGAAGTCACGCGCACATAGAGTAAGCAGTCTGTCCGAGTCCCCCGGCGCGACCGGAACCAGCGGTGGAGTCCTCGACACTTTGACCGACACCTTCCTCAACGCCTTCTCAAAGGTGCATAAGCCCGACAAGCGCTTTCTGGAAGTACGGGATCGAGCCAATAAACTCATCGATGACCTCCTACTCGTCGAGAAAGTCGTCGCGCGGGTGTCCCGGCGGCAATCAGACCTCGAATCGGACTTGTCCGACCTCTCCGTGCAGTTCCAAAAGCTCGTTACTTTAGAACCCGCTATAGAGTCCTCCCTAACTGCTTTTGCGGCGTCTGTGGATTCAACGGCACATGGATATAGGTGCCTTCGCGACGCTACAGATCAAGACTATCTCACTTCTCTCAAGGACATGGGAGCTTACACCACCTCTTTCGGCACCCTCCTCAAGACCCGCGAGCAAAAACAGCTCGATTTTGAGGCACTAACAGACTACCTTGCCCGTGCCGCCTCCGACCGTGATAGTCTCGCATCCTCACACGGCGCCGGTCTCGGGGCGTCGGGGTTCCTGCGGCAGAAGATCGAAGACGTGCGCGGCGTCGATCATGAGCAGAGCCGGCGCGATCGGGTCCGGAAGCTGGAATTACAGATTGAAAGACTAACAGCGGAAGTAGAAAGCGCGAAGAAGACTTCTGAGGCATTCGATGAGCAGGTCGTTAAGGAATTCTCAGACTTTGAGAGAATCAAAGCGGCAGAGTTAAGATCTACCAAGAGTAAACTCGCAGAAGAGCATAAAAAATTCTTTGAGAACGTGGTGGAGATATGGGAGGGGTATTTGAGAGATATGGGGAGGGACGGGGTGGATATCTCATAGAGTCGATCGAGTTGATGAAAGGGTATTGGCCGGGAAGCTGGCCGTTAGCGCTTCACACATGTGTATCTGTACTAAAGAGCTAAATTGCTCCGGACGGCGTTTTGTCGGAGTAAGCATGTATCATGATAAGATCAAGACCCGCGAGCGAAATATCTCATTCTCAAACAACGAAGCAGGTCCGACCGCAATGACTAATTACGGCTCGTTGGACGTTTATGATTGAGAGAAGGGGATAGAATAACCTTTCAAGTTTCCAATCCGAGATGAGAGCGAGTATAGCTCATGGTTAAGTTCGTACTATAGGAAAGGGATAAGTAAGGTACCTACCGCCTTTGTAATCTGCTCTTAGCTCGCCGAGGAACTTGTGTTTATTTCGCTTTCGAAAATTTTATTTCTTTTTGCTGTTAAATCCTTTCATTTTATGAGATTCACTTTCGAATTTGTTGTTTCCAAAGATTGCGGTTCATGGTTGACTTTACTCAACAATAGGGCTTGTGGATGTATGACCTCATGTTAAACATCTCTTACTTCTGTAGCTTGCAATACTGTATGCATGAAGTACATGCCGTGGGACTAGATGCACAGTTATCGTTCTATTATTTGCCGTCTATAGTCAACCATACTCTATATCCACCCTTAATATTCATACACAAAAGCAACCAAGGGGACAGCAACTGTGTTTCTAACATCTACCTCCTCATACATAACCTAAAGGAATTATATGTATATCTATACATGTATGTATTGCGTTTACGTCCTCGTGTTTCAATCTCAAGTCGACACCGCTCAATATCTGTTCCCGCAGCATAACTCTTCTCGTTGATATCTTAGTTGCCGTCTTTTTTCCTCCTCAAACTTCCCCACCTCTTTCTAAGACCGTCTACTTTCCTCCCTGTCGTGTTACTACGTCCGATACCATCGACCCTGCTACTAACAGGCTCTTCGTCGGCGTGCGAAGTAGACTTGCCGTGAGAACGCGTTGTCATTTCGATACCATCATCTGCATTGAAAGATCGACGTCGGTGCTTATCTTGTTTGAGCGCACGATCAATAGTAAAAAATGGTTCCCCTTTACCCTTTAGGTCATCAGGGTGGTATTCCTACAGATCATTAGGACCGGGTATGATAAAAAAAAATTGACAAGGGAGCCTACTATATCAGACCAACGCTTGTAGTCGCTACCAATGACATTGTCTTCTTCATACTTGAAACGTTTGCCAGATAGGCCAGATTGTCCCGACGGAACAGTTGCTGTACCGTCGAGAGGTCGATGACGAGTGACCGCATCCAATATATTTTCCGGGGGGGTAGCTTCCAATGCCTCCCTATTGGAATTAGCAACGGCGGCTACAGGTGAGCTCTCAACGAATCTGTTTCTAGCTGAAAGGACCGCATCGTACGGCCCTTCATGATGATAATTGCCTGTATCGTCAAGCTTGTCAATTGTATCAGCACCGGGAATATGGTGTTTTTTTAGGTGTGGACTGCGATATGCTTTTTTGCTCTCACGACGAATAATATCGAGAGGTTTATGGGACTTATCGCCAGGGAATCTCTCTCCTAGAGAGCTAGTACGTGGGCGGTGACCCCTTCCCGCGGTAGGAGAGCGAGGCTGGTCAACGGAACGGCGTTCTCGTGGCTGACCATCATCAAAAGAAGAAAAAGCCTCCTCTCGATAGCTGGGGAATTGGTTCCGGCGAGGACTTGCGGATGTAGGCGGAGAAGGGTATCCACTATCCCCCATGCTTTTTTGTTTCACATGGGAGGGACTTCCTTGAGGGGATGCTTCCGTGGAACGGCGGAAGGGGTTGGTACTACTGCGAGAGCTTCCAGTAACTTGTTGCGGAAGCTTGGATGGTGTTTGCTTCTTGGAAGCCAGGGAGTCGGGGAGATTCGAAAAGCTGTCGGCGGGTTGAGCAGCGAAGGTAGAACGAAAATGAGCCCCCGGCCCTGTCTCGTCACTGGGATCAGGAGCGTAAAGGGGATCAATCAAGTGTTTCTGCGCCTGTTGAGAGATGAGATGGTTTCTAGATAGCTGAAAATAGTAGAATGCGCTTACCCAGTCCTTATCAGCGGCCATTGCGATGTTGAGAAGCTCGATATAGGTCAATTTTTAGTTATAGCTTCGAAAAAAGGGTGAAATTCAGTCGTCTGGACTGTTTCGGGTTGTATATATAGAGTAAAGTGAATTGGGATGGAAGATGAAGTGAGATATTTCGAATTGAGAGGGAGTAGGTAAGATAGAGCTTCAGGTGACGCGTGTCACAGCAGCTGGATTCCGGCTGTTCCTGACGATTTCCTGTCTTTTGACTCTTAGGTCTGTGGGTTACATCATTGGCTCTTGGCAGCGAACGGCTGGAGCTACTTGGTCCGCGTCTCAATTTAGAAGCAACGGCTGGCCCAAGCTTCATGCATACGGAATTGGCAGGGACGCTACGAACACGTGATGCTAGACTAAACATAACCTTAAAAGAAGTTTAAATCAATGTACATTTTGGAAAAGAACCTCCAATAGGTTCGCTAGCTTTCTAACTTGATATATTTCGGCAAAATGGGTCTGGTAGACTATTCGGATTCAGAAGATGACATCACGCAGAAGCCATTGAAAAGGAAACGCGAGCTAAAAGACGATATCTCTGCTGAATTACCTCCGTTACCTGCTAGCTTCCTAGACTTATACTCAACAGCTACTCGGGTGAGCACAAATGATGATCCAACCTTACACGGAGGAAGAAAGCGCGCGATTCCACATGTTGAAGGCAATTGGGCTACTCATCTCTATCTGGAGTGTAAGTGATTTGTCTACCATCTTAGTTGGACCTCGATTAGACCTCAATTGTATCGGTTTAGAGGTTCTCCTGTAAAAAGCATATTAAAGGGTATTGAGATTGGTCCTTGAGGACGAAAGATTAACATGTTCGAGGGCATCCAACAGAAACGGAATCATCGATTTTAACCAACCTTATCAAAGCCGTCCAAATGTTTCAGTCAGAATCTGTAAAGATAAAAGATACCATAGAAAGGGGCCAGATCCACTCTCTACTTCAAAATGACCTAGGGATCCAGACACCCCTTCACATATCGCTTTCTGTACCCTTAGTCCTTCAAACTCATCAAAAGGACAACTTTCTGTCTTCTATAACATCAGCCTTAAAGCAAAGTTCTGTCAGACCTTTCGAAATTCAGTTTACCAAGTTCAAATGGGTCTCTAACTTTGATCGCACGCGTTGGTTCCTTGTTCTGGGCGTACAGAAGCCAGCAAATGACGAGCTAAATCGATTGCTGAAAGCATGCAATAAGGTTGCTAGGTCATTCAACCAGCCTGAGCTGTATAATTCAGCCAGTCCGGAGACAATGCTTGTGGGCAGGAAAAGTAAGAAATCACGTGCCAAGGAAGAACAGAGGCCCCTAACCACCGAGGATGACCTTGATCGCACGGAGGCTTTCCATGTCAGTCTAGCGTGGAGCTTGCACGGTGATAGATTAACCCAAATCCAGCTTGATGATATTCTAGCAAAGATGGAATCTGCGCCAGAAGATATCAATGTACGATTTAGAGCTGTTAAGGTCAAGATCGGGAATGCTATCAGTAACGTAGAGCTATCGAGCAAAGTGGTAGACCGCTCGAAAGGAATTCTTGGATAGCGTTGCACAAGGATCGCTCGGCCACAATATGAAAAGGAAAATCAGACATTCTTTAGTTTGAGATCAGAGCATAGCCTCAATTCTCCATGCCGTAACATTGATTGTGATATACAATTATCCGCAAGCAAATGACTCGCTTGAGTATGTATAGGTGCGTAAGAGTTATTCGAAGAGGAACTTTAATCAGGGGATACTTCAAGCTTTGGCCAAAATGTCGACCGTTAACCTTTAACCTCCTTTGAGATCCGAAGAATGCAGCATGCTACAGATTCATACCGTTCATCTGGGATCATTTACTCCAAGTAATGAAAGTATGAGAAGGTGGGCTTTGAGGTACTAAGGTAATATTTACTCCTTAGTCTACCTCATATTCCTCTTCGTGAGTCTGCCGGATCAAATTGGGTATTTGTATCATACGGTGGTTGCTCCGGCTTCAAGCAGTTTAGGACCGGCTTCTCGGTAAATGGAATTTGTAACTTAGAACCGGTTTCAAACTAAATGTTCCGCTTAGTTGTTAAAGCAAGAGACACAGATTTTCCGATTCCTAATTCAAGAGTTCCAGGGCGAGTGAGTAGTGCTCCTAATCGTTCCCAAGTATTCAAAGCTGAACACCCGCACTTTATTCCGTCATCATCCTCCACTTATCAAATCGCTGGTTTATCATTGTCCCTTCCCATCAGATTATTTCCGGACATTAAGGGTCTTCGCGAGGCTGAAATAGTGAATCAAAGGCACTTGAAAGGTGTGACACTAATTTTTGATTGATTTGCCTTCCTAGTTTTCCTTCTATGTTAAAGGGTGATACTCCTTCCCCACCGTCATCTATTATCGAAATTTTGTGTAATTCCATGAATACTATTCGCTCCAAGCGGTGTGCAATGTGATAATTCAAATTTATATATTATATGAGCTTTAAGACACTAGCTTCGCGAACCGGGCGGGTTTCGATTTGTAAATCGGGATTGATTTCGTAAAGCTATTTAAAAACTCTTTTGTTCTAGTGGTGTTCAATTAAGAGATGATGCTCGAATCAATTGACTCTTCCATACTGTTCATGATCTACGTATAGAACCTCATGTAACTACGAATCTCATCCTCGATCATGTATCTTTCTAATTAACATATGCTTGTATAAATTGCGCTTCGTGAAGATAAAGACGGAAGGTTGAAGGTCCAGTAGTACTTGTTTTCCACGACGGTTTGTCTCTATAACATCAGAGCATACTCGAAACAAGTAACTTAGAAGTATTAAGAAAAGAACCTTTGAAAAGATACTCATTCACTTCCCATAGCATACTACTCCAATTGCCCACTATTAAGATACAGTAAGCCTAAGATGGCAACTTTAACGGCCCTCTCACCCAAACCAACAACCCTTGAGAATCTCGGCCACCGCATAACTTACTAAACGTACAGAGTTAGAGATACCCTAACCCACCACCACCTATATATTCCAAATCACTCCTCCAGACCCACTCCTCCGCACCCACCTTCGCACACGCCTCCGCGCGCCTCTGACTTCCCAACTCACACCATCTCCTTAGCAGACCGCCATCCACGATGCCCCTGCTTCCAAACCCTTCACTCTCTACCGCACGGTACTCTCTGGGATTCAGGCCACAGGGATGGTCCAGCGCGTTCTGCAAATGCGCTTGCATAGCCGCGAGGCGTCTGTACATCTGCTCCTCGACGGGCGTAAGAAGCGAAAGCGCGCCGGATTGCGAAGTGATAAGGATGTGATTCAGTTGGGCTTGAGGTGGTGGAGTATCAAGGACCATGGGGTCGGCGGTGTTGTCGAGAGAGGTAATGGACGGGGAAAGGGTCGAAGGGAGCAGTGTCATGGTTGTGGGGAAGTGGCCGGTGTGGAAGGTGGATTTATGGAGCAGACGTTGACCGCCAACTGATTCGGGATCTGTAAGTTATTAGATGAGAGTTTCTAGATGACTAAGGGAAAGTGATACGCACGTTCTGGGTTGTATTGTAGGACGTGGATATCACCTTCAGCATCGCCAACAACGAGGTAGAGTTGTTTGTTGTGAGGGAGTAGCTCCGCGGTTATGACTTCCATGCCGGGTCTGCCTTTGCCGAAGAGAATCATTTTGTACGGCTCTTCCTAGACGGAAATCAGCTTTTGTTCCACCCGTCCGTGCATACCTTGGAGCTTACCGTGTAGCCCGTGAACCAAACACCCTTTTGAGCATCAGCCATAAGAACTAAGCCCGTTCCTTTCAGCGCCTTCAATACCGTGACATAGCATTGCATGTCCATGAAAGCAACAGGTAGTAAAGTCCTGTCTTCTTTGAGACCGCGTACCATGCACTTTTGGCCTTGTGCTGCGAGTAAAAACCCCTGGCTTCCAATCTCGGATAATGCTGTAACAGCACCCTTTACCTCTTCTTTAACCACAAGTTTAAGTTTCCGATTCGTTTCTGGACGGTCGGGCTGTGGCACGACATTGATCACTTCGAAGACATAGATGGATCCTCGAGCTGCTAGGTCTTCACCCCGAATAAGGGCTGTACCGACAGCAATAAGCGGTTTGCGTTGATGCGTCTCTTCTGAAACCTCGAGATCTAGTGTCTTTATGCAGAGGATCGCTTCAGTCGGTTCAAGCTCATATCTATGTCACGACAATTAATGATTGTTAACACGCATAAAGGAAGGATAGATTTACGTATCAATCAAGGTCCAGTTATTGGGTTCGAGTAGTTTCACAACGCCGCGTTCGAGCTTTGGTTTGAAGTCAATCTCTAGTCAAGCTATTAGTTCGTGGCATGGAGATGAACTGAACATAGCAATACCTTCTTTGCTCCACTCATGGTGATAATCATCTTCTGGAAGCTTGAAATCTGTTTTAATACTGGTTCCTAATACGTAAAGATCTTTGGGAGGATAGTAGCAGAGACCAGTAATATCTTGTCCTATAGGTATTTTCCGAGCTGCCAAACCCAATTCTCCGTATTTAAAGCCTGAATGCAACTGACATATTCGAAGCACACCCTGATACAAAAGTTAGTCCCGCTTTGCATTACAATAGGTGTACTTCATACCTCAGCATCAAGATAAATGTAACCACTACGGCACTCCATTGTGTTGAAACTAGAGAAGCTCTGGACAGAGTTTCCCTTGAGATTCAATACTCTAGGAGAGCTGGAAGATTCTTTCAAGATGAAGCTCGGCGAGCCTCCCGCTAGGAAAACGGTACTATAGCCACCAATATTGGTAAATGGCTTCAGGGCCGCTTGCGCACTAAATTGTTCGGAGTCTTCCGCATATTTGGCGACACGTGGTTGATCCTGCTTGATCCAGCGCAGATTCTTCGTAAAATTTTGCGATGGTTCTCGGACAGGATGATGGTATGGTTTGTAGATGGAGAGATCATCAGTAGCGTTTCGGACTATTAGGTAAGGGTGTTTAGACACAGAATTTCCCAAGTCAGCCATGAGAATTTCGGTTAAGGTTGCTTTTCCTATTGAACGACGGGGAATATATTCAGAGGTCAGAACAGGGGGCAGGAACCCAAGACCATTTGCAATATAGGTAGCTCGAACAAGGTTCGGGAGCTCGAATACCTAAACATAAATCTCTATTAGTATTATCTCGAAGAGAGTAAATTCTGGTAAAAGATACATACATGTAAGCCACCTTCAGCGTTCAGGAGTAGGGCAATCGCTTTGTTGTTTGTCCAAGGCGAGCTGTAAATATTTCCAGAGATCCATTTTGTGTTTGTGATGCCGTCTCCTTTATCTACTTCTTCGATTTCTCCCTTGTCATCAACTTGGAGAATGATCACACTAGAGTCGTCCCGTAAAACTAAGAGGTAAGGGTCTGAAAAGCTGACACTGACAATCTTGAGTTCAACATCCGTAGCTTCGTCCTCCATCGGAAGAATTTGCGAAAGGCCGAGTTCTGATTCCCATTCAATTAGTTATTTGTCGGGTTTGATTTATGAGGATGGGACGCATTTTGGACACACTGGAGCAATCATAGCAATAAAGTTCGAAAAAAGGCATATATTACTCTAATTCAATAGTTATGAAACACTTAATACAATAACCTGTAGATTGGAATGAAAAAGAGCATAAAGAGCAGATAGATAGACTTACCAGTGTCATAGCTCCTGATTTCATTTTTGAGAACTTGGATAATACGTGTCCCCTTGCAGAGCGTACCCACATCGATAGTCGCTCCAGCATCTGATTCGAACTCACCTGTATCACGCTCTTCGAAGTTTATCCCCGAGACTGAGTAGATGGCCGATTCTTCATTACCAGAACTATTTGATCGAGAAATGATAACTAAACGGTCCTCGTCAAGATCTGGTGCAAGGCCAGCATCAAATACATCTTTATCAAGTCCTTTGTCTTTAGGAACTGTTCTCTTCGCTTGTATGGTCCAGATACCTTTAAGTGAAGGAAATTTAGATTCCTGGAGTATCCGTGATTCAATCTCTTGTTTTAGAACCACGACACTGCCAGCGTTACCCGATCCTGTTGAAGCAATAAGTTCTAAAGTTGTTTCTGGTGGTCTAGTCTTCGTGTTATCGGAACTATTCCTCGAACTCGTGGGTTTACCTAAGGTGATGTCTTTCAGGGGGGCTAGATTCAACAATCTATCGTGCACTCTAAAAGTGTAACTACCCGGGACAGATGCTTCTGTTCGCGATGATGATTGTTTAGAAGGTTGAACTGCCGTTGCGTAAAGATCGTCGTCATCATCATCTTCCAGATCATCTTCATCAAATGATAGGTCAGGGTCCTCAGCAAGCAGCTCAGCATGAGATCGTTTTCTGGTAATTTGGGCAGTCTTTTTAGTCCAGCCCAAGATTACCGAATCACCATCCTCACTACCAACGAACATCTTGCTTCGTCCGAGAGTTGTAGTACATGAAGCAGCAGCTTGTAAGACTTGTCCACCTTTGTCTTCAGATATCCTCTCAAGTGCAAGTCCTGATACAGATCGTCCATCAAGTTTGAAACTGAGCATTAGAAAACTACCGGTGTGTTCGATGATTAGCAGATCGCCCGTTTCCGATGATATTTGTTCTATCACGCATCCTTCTAGCCGGAGTCCAAGATCAGATTGATCAGACATAGGGAATGATGAAGATTGTTTGGCGAAGTGGTTAACAGACACCGCGTTGGATTTGCCCGCTTGATCAACGTGAATGAGCTCATTGCTTCCGACAAGTAGAGCCCCTCCTACCGGTAATGGTAGGGGTAAGACTCTAAATATGTCATATGGAAGACCAGACACTGACAATAGGGTCGTTGATGCACGTTGTTCAATGTCTAACGTAAACACTGTATAGCTCAAGGGGTCTTTCCGCTCCGCGAGTAGTGAGACCCCAGGAGCTCTTGGTGCAGAAATAATACCAAAAGTAGGTTCTCGATACTCGTATAGAAAAGAAAGGTGTATTGGGTGATTCAAGGCGGGATCCAAGGCAGTCAGGGGTAGCACAAAGGAGGCTGAGTAGGGAGTCTGATTTCTCTCGGAATCGCCATTGGTAAGTTTAGCTTTTACTGGAGATATATCCATTGGGTCATCGATGTCTGGGTCATAGTCATCCTCCACCAGATCATCTCCCATCTGACGAAAAGGCAGGATTGCAAGATGACGCGCACCAAACTTCAAGGCGGCACACCTACTGCTCGGATCTACTGAGAGATAATTGTGATAGTGGCTCAAATCAGTTGCCCAAGGTGCAACCTGAAGCTCGTCCCCCTCATAGTAATGTACTGAGATCGTTGAGATGCTGTAATTTTCTGGGTCCCATTCCACCAAGCTCAGCTTTGCATCTCTAAAAGCTACAAGTAAAGCCTCTCCACCCGATTTGACGTTCTGAGCTTTGACTCGTCCCAACGATGTTACTGTTCCTGATAATGTATATTCACTGACTAACACGAGCTTTGTCGTCTGCTCGGTACGCTGCAAAGGGATATCGTTCCACACATATTCTCCATCGGCACCATTGGCCGCGGATTCGACCTCCGTGGAGACAGCTCTTAGTTCGAATACTTGTAGTAGTGACGCTCGTGCAACTACAAGATTAAGAGCCTTAGCGTGAAGGAAAGGGAGGCTGACTGCATGAGTGACTGCTGTTGGAGGAGATAACTCAGTATAACACTGCATTGGACCGTTTCGAGCTCATACCCTGAGCTTAGCACCTGGTCACATTCACAGTTAAAACTGGTTTTAGCTGTATAATATTGTCGATGTGGACGGGAGTGTATGAAAACTAGAAAGATACTTCGAAATATTTGACGTCGCGCGAGGTCGCGTTACCATACGCTCTGTAGAATGGAAGCTCCAGTTCTCTTGGCATGTTTGTCTCAGTTGTTTCCATCTCGCGCTAGCTTGAGCTCACGTAACTATCGTCATCATCACGATCTGTTGCATCCTGTTTCATGCTGTCACCTAAACTTCTATAACTCGTGTAGGAAACTTTACACTTCGGCAGAAGATATATTTAAATATAGAGCTCCGCGAACGGCGTAAGATCAAGCTGTAACACCAAAATTCTACACTACTAACACAATTTAGACATCCTAATAGGATTGTTGTTTACAACCCCTCCCACCTTAAGACCTATGGCTCTCATACAGACAAGCTTGATATGGGTTGCCTATGCTATCGCCATTTTCATACTCCTTGCCATCTCCTCCGTCTTTGTCTTCATATATCAAACTCCTCGTGATCGAGCAGCATCAGTGACCACAGTATGCATATTTACAATGAGCGCGTTGCTCGCGACTGTCCTACTATTGCCGGTAGACGTAGCTCTCGTCTCCTCTACCACATCTTCTAAATGGGGCATTAAGAAGGACTGGGCCACACCAGATCGGGTTGACCATATATTATTTACGCTCAAGATTGTATACTACACGCTATTCTCACTTGACGCCCTCCTCTGCCTACTTGTGGCACCCTTCACCTACTTCTGGTACGAAGAATACGACGATGCTGCTGCCGAAGACGGGACGCAAACTGTAGCTGGGAGGTTCTGGGGTGCATTCAAGTATACTGTAGTATTCATCGTGCTCATCTTGATTCTCTTTCTCGTTGGGTTCTTCGTACCAGCTGCGAAGAATTTGAAGCATAGTCCGCATCGTGATCTTCATTACTTCAAGGATCTGCTGACTGAGAATCGTACGGAACCTTTATATCCACAATCTTCTACTCAACAAATGCTAATATCGTCTCACAGATGGTGAACGCGCTCTTACATTTGCACTCGGCCTGCTCATTACCGTCGGGACAATTGTCTACGTAATCTATACGGCGTCTGGTCTTGCACTGCTCCCTGTAGCTATGATAAAGTCTGCTCCCTCTATATCAGCACCTACCCTAGTCGAGAATACTTCGGCGCAGCTCGAACAGAACCGCGAACGCCAACGACAACTGGAGGGCCGTAATGAAGGTCGCGATGGCGGGTTAGATTCTCGGGACCGGCGTGAACTAGAGTCTTTGGTACGGGAAGAACGTACTCTGATTCGACGCGAACGTCTGGCGGCCGAGGCTTCTGGCGAGGAAAGAGGCTGGCTCATCAAGTCATGGATCAAGATGGAGGCGGTATTTCGACCCTTGAAGCTTCTAGGTGGATATATACTTATGATACTGGTCCTTTTTATCTGGGTAAGTATGTTGATAACTAGTATCGACAAAGCCAAGAACTCTGTATGCAAGGCTAGCTGCGGATATTTACTGGGCCATATCAACATTTTTCAACCGGTCAATTACATCTTCGTCAAATCGGCCAAAGTCTTCCCAATTGACTATGTCATATTTCTGCTACTGGTTCTATTCTTTTTCTGCGCTTCAGTTGTGGGTATAGCGACGGTTGGGATTAGGTTCCTCTGGGTCATGATTTTCCGAATTCGCAGACGTCACACAAGCCCGCAGGCCCTCCTCCTTGCTACCGTACTGCTAACGTTGATCGTCCTCGCGATCAATTACTCGGTAGCCATGGTAGTTGCTCCTCAGTACGCGACATTTGGACCTCAGACATATTGTGATCGTTCACCTAAGCATCCCGGAGAGTCACCAGATTGTTCCAACCATAAGAACGCCATAAAGTCTTGCACTGAGCTCGCGGAGAATCCGGTAGCTAGGGAGATTTGCACTCCGAGTGTGATCAGTACATTTATCAACCGAGTAACTGTAAATTTTCCATTTTTCGGAGTGGTCGCATTTTGGGCACAGTTCGCATTTCTGGGTAAGTTTTTTGTTTCCGGATGGGTAATCCATGCTAATATACAAAACCCAGCTGTCTATCTTGCTGTCTTCATCACAACCCTTTTCCGGACCCCGAAACTCAGCACTGATGAGACAGACGCCGACCTAGAAGAAGAAGAGGAAGAGGGTTTGCTGGCCAGTACAGGGCGCAGGTTCAACGCAACGTGGCAAGACATCACCGGCCGCGCAAAGACACAAGGAACAAGCAGATATGGTACGACGAATGGCGCAGGAAGCGGAAGGGAGT
Source organism: Patellaria atrata CBS 101060 (assembly GCA_010093705.1). Lineage (NCBI taxonomy): Eukaryota > Fungi > Ascomycota > Dothideomycetes > Patellariales > Patellariaceae > Patellaria > Patellaria atrata. The sequence continues at coordinate 352,515 of MU006104.1, forward strand.
AATGGATGATGAGCGATCCATTGGTGTACCGAGAACATGGAAGATTGAACGGTGCAATTCCTATACTATGCTTTTGTTTGCGGAATGGGGAGTTCAGCAACTTTGGGAAGCATTAAACGGTCCTATCCTCCCGCGAAGTTGGCGTTTTGGCGTTCGAGTGAAAGGTTAAAAGTATTGTATGTATGATGCAAAGAGCGTGGTAACAATTTGCATACAATATTTCCATCTCTGGAAATTATACAATGGGTATAATATCAGTTTAACTACCCGCTACCACCTTTAGGTCACCTTTCACCTCACGATTTACGGATCTTACCCCACCTTTTTTTTTTTGGGCGAACACTACTAGAAGCACTGGTGATGTCCTTATCATAACACTGTTGTTATTCCCCAGCAGTCGGTTTCCGGGCATCCGCAATCTGCATGTCCTTTGCATTTGACATTTCTCCGCGTGGAAAGCTTGAGTCAAACACAACGAAAAAGACGATCTACTGATTTTCATTACTCGTATACATTAGGGAGTTCTACCCGACGTCTGGGACCCCTTGGACCGTTCTTGAATCGTTCCGGTAGAAGAAACGTCCATTTGGAACTAGATTATTGGCTCAGGTGAAACTGGTGGTCCCCGTCACTAGAACTAGCCCTACCTTGAATAACTGTTCCGATGCAGGACATGAACTTGAACATTCTCCCGGATTTACTGTACCAGTAGAGGAATATAGTAGATATGGAAGAGTTTGCTATCAACTGCAATCTAATTATATACTCTACTAACTGTCGCTATGAACTGCGATATGGTAGGCATGAGAGTCAGATATATGAAGACGTCCTTTGAGCATGAGTTTAGTCCAATACGTTCTACTAAAAGAAGCCTCATGATTAGAGGATCAAGTTACAAAGTAAGGTTAGGATAACCTTTTCCGTTCGCCTTGTTTACCTAGAACTACCTTATTATTGATGAGCCGCTAGTTTAGACTTGGTATCCCATCTCTCGGTTCTGGACTTGGTCGTCTCTACGTCCCGATCAAGTGGATGAACCGCGGCTTACATGCATAACTATGCTACTGGCCAAAAAAATATCGTTGACAAGAAAGAGTTGGAAACATGAGGTGGTGAACGGTCTCGGCTTAGAACTAGACTATGACCCGCAAACCTTCAAAGTTATTTGACTGGGAGAAACGATGCCGAACTACCCCGTATCAAAGCCTCAGGGTTTGCGGAGGAATGGGGAAATGATAGTAGCATACGAGCGGATCCTGCCTTCACGGTATAAAAAGACGGGATGTTGGAGATCTCATGATCTAGGGTCCTTTACGAATTCCCTTTTCTTTACACATCACCTCGCCTGTCCACGAGAAAAAGATCTTGTTTTTATTTCAAAGTATCGCCTGACGGTACGATTTGAATTCGGTCTTGACCTAGAACTATAGGGTCACCTCAGTCGTCATCAGTCAAAATGACAGACAGAAACGAAACGATAAACGCGGCCGAATTTGAGACGCCAGGTCTCATTGAAAAAGTCGATTACAAGCATACCGGACATCATGATCATGTCGCTCAAGAAGCCATCGGCGGTCTCACCCAAAATATGCCTCCAGGATACTATCATAGTCCCAGATTCATCGGTACGCTTGTTGTCAGTATCCTCCTAAAGTGTCTCGCCCAAGGACCCAAAGAAGCACATATTTAATAGAATATATAGGCAACATGCTTAGCTCAAATATCTGGTTACCTTGGTTGGGTGCTGCCAGCTAACACACTCACACTTATCAACGCGGCTATTGGTCCATCTCCGAACATCATCTGGGTAGCGATCTCCTGGACTGCAGGCTTCACCGTAGGCTTTACGCTTGTTGGCCGTCTTTCGGATATCTTCGGTCGCCGGTGGTTTTTCATCGGAGCTTCCGTCCTCGCGGTAATCGGCAATATCATCGGAGCAGCAGCCCAAAACATCAATATGTTAATCGTAAGTTTAAGCTACTGGTAAATGGACGAGTCTCGCGCTAATTGATGATTCCAGGCTACAAACTGTATCAATGGTCTCGCAGCCGCTGGCCAATTGTCCTTCAATGTCGTCCTTGGTGAACTCGTCTCCAATAAAGCTCGTGGACCTTTCAACGCTATCGTCCTTTCTACTTCGATCCCTTTTGCTGTTTTCGGACCACCGGTCGCCCGAGCACTGTACGAGAACACTGATTTGCAATGGAGGTGGTCTTATATTCTCGGTGTCATCGTGAATGTAATTGCTGTAGTTCTTTACTACTTCTTCTATCATCCACCCACCTATGTGAGTACTGCTGCACAACATATTATGGGATATGTCTAACCATCTCACTAGGAAATGTTGCACGTTGGCGGTAAGTCCAAGCTTAGACAATTAAAGAGCTTAGACTGGATCGGTATCTTCCTCTTCACATCCGGCCTTGTCGTCTTTCTCATCGGCATCAACTGGGGCGGAGGTATCTACCCCTGGAAATCCGCCCACGTCCTCGGCGCCTTTTTTGCTGGTTTCGCGACCCTCGTCATCTTCTGCTTCTGGGAGAAACACTGCGGCCTCGACTACCCCCTCATCCCCATGGGTGTCTTCAAGAACATCAAATACGACTCCATCGTAGCATGTGCCTCCATCGGTGCCATCGTCTACTACTCCATGACCGTCATCTGGCCGACCATGATTGGCGCCCTCTTCACGACCGACATCCAAGAAATCGGCTGGCTCTCCTGCGCTGTCGGCGGCGGCCTCCTCTTCGGGCAAATCATGGGCGGCATCGGCGTGCGCTACATCCCACGCATGAAGATCCAAATGACCGTCGCCTCGATAATCATGGTCGCCTTCGTCGCCGCGCTCGCCTCCTCAACCGAGCACACCCGCGGCCGCACCGTCGCCTTCCTCCTCATCGGTACCGCCTCCGCCGGCTACATCGAGAACCTGACCCTGAGCACCATGGCGCTCGTCTGGCCTCCCGAGGATATCGGTCTCGTCGCCGGCGTCATGGGCGCCATCCGCACCGGCCTCTCCACCATCGCCACCTCAATGTACTCCTCCATCCTCGCCACCGAGCTCGCCAAGAACCTCCCCAAATTTGTCCCTACCGCGGCAATCGGCGCAGGCCTCTCCGAGTCCGCAGTCCCGGCCCTCATGAGCGGCGTCGCCGTCGGGAACTTCACGCTGGTCCCCGGCTTCACGGAGCAGATTGGCCTTGCGGTCGGCGAGGCGACGAAGAGGGCGTACGTGAGCAGTTTTAGAGTCGTGTTTTTGTGCACGCTGCCTTTCGGCGCTATTATTCTTGTTGCTGCGCTTATCAGTCCGAATGTTGAGGATTATTTGACTGATGATGTTGCGAGGAGGTTGCAGGATCATGGAGGGGAGAAGGGGGTTGTTAGTAAGCAGATCGAGGAGGCGGAGTGAGGGGGGGAGCAAAAAGGGGGAAGAAGATTTCTGTAAATATTTCGGATTGTATGAATGGGAATTGTTGAGGCAGATCTCTCGTCATCCCCGTTGCCAAGCGCCCCCTTTCCTACGTAACTAATGTCTAATATCAAAGGTATACCTTAATTCGGGTCCTTGTTATCATTTTACTAGTAGCGTAATATTCAATTGTGGGCTTATATACTAACTCAGTAAACCCGCTCCCCCAGCCCCTTTATAAATTAGGCATACTTAGTCATCACTATAACGTGCTTCACCAGTCAGTGGGCCAGACCAGTCAGTGGGCCAGTCCACCAAGATCAACCCGCGTCTTCAACAAAATCAACAATGCCACTAACACAGAACCTCCAGAAGCTCCGGCAAGAAGGTAGATTACTTATTGCTACTAAGTCACTTCAAGAAAACAGAATTTCAAGTATCCGGAAGGCCGCCACATTGTACGATGTTCCGAAGTCCACACTCCGTCGTCGAGTATACGGGGTAACACCTCAGAGCGCGTCTAACTCGCGAAAACGAAAGCTACAGCTATCTGAAGAGCAGGCACTCGTAGAATGGATCCTAGACCTCGACCGACGCGGATTTCCGCCCCATATCATCGACGTACGACGAATGGCAGACCATTTACTCGCCGCGCGGGGCCAGACTCCTCCCACACCCGTCGGTAAGAACTGGGTATGCCGCTTTATCAACAACCAGCCAGACCTACAGACAAAATGAAATAGGAAGTTCCATTCTCAACGCGCGAAATGCGAAGATCGAGACGTATTTCGCGAGTGGTACGAGCGCGTAAATGAGACGCGCCAGAAGTACGGCATCCTAGACGACGATAGCTACAACTTTGACGAGACTGGATTCATGATGGGTGTATCTGCGACATCGAAAGTCGTTACAAGCTCCGATACTATAGGCCGAGCAATTCTTATACAACCAGGCGATCGCGAATGGTCGACGGCGATTGAGTGCGTTAATGCGACTGGGTGGGCAATCCCGCCCTTCGTCATCCTTCCAGGAAAGCTCCATCAGTCAAGCTGGTATCGGGGCCTACCTAGTGACTGGATGCTCGCTGTTAGCGATAATGGCTGGATAACAGATAAACTAGGATTTGAATGGATTAAGCACTTTAATAACTATACAAAGTCTTGTACGAAGGGGGTCTACCGTCTACTTATACTTGACGGTCATAGTAGCCACGCGACGCCTGAATTCGACCAATACTGTACGGAAAACAAGATTATTACGCTCTGTATCCCATCGCATACGTCACATCGTCTTCAGCCGCTTGACGTAAGCTGCTACTCCCCTCTAAAGGTCGCGTACGGTCACGAGGTTCAAAAGCTCGCCCGTTATGGAGTCCACCATGTTAATAAAGAAGACTTCCTAGCAATATATACTAAGGTGCGGCTATCTATCTTTATAGATCAAAATATTAGAAGCGGATTTCTGGCTACTGGCCTAGTGCCGTACGATCCTGAGCGCGTCATATCGTCACTTCCAATCACGAAGACTCCGACTCCACCAGGCACGGCTAATGGGGAAGCACCTCAAAGGACTTCAGAATCGCCATATACTACTATCCAGCTAGAGCAGCAAGCAAAGCTCATACGGGAAATCCTTCGGCGCCAGTCACAGAGCCCTACTAGCCAAGCAATCAATCAACTTGTTAAAGGATGCCAGATGGCGATGCATTCCGCTACCATACTTGCAAAGGAGAATTTAGAGCTTCGTACGGAAAATCAACGCCGAAAACAGAAGCAGCAGCACCGCCGAAGGTACATCGCACATGGAGGAGCTTTACAGGCTCAGCGGGCTCAGCTCATAGCTGAGGAGTTGGAAAATAGGGAGCAGGAGGCCGACCAGAGCTGGGCTGGTCAGACGCGACAGCGAGCACCACCAACGTGCTCTAACTGCCATAACCAAGGCCACACAAGGCGTCAATGTACTAGTATCTTAAGTAGCTCTTAAGCATAATTTTATTCGAATATATTTCGTTGTAGTGGAGTAATCGTGCAAAGACGCGGGTTGATCTTGGTGGGGTGGCCCACTGACTGGTCTGGCCCACTGACTAGTGAAGCACGTTAAGCGTAAGCGTCTCCTTCTGTACGACTCCTGTACAACGGTTCTAGAAAAAAGATCACAATAACATGTTCTGAGTGATATAAAAAAATTTCGCTAGTAGCGACTACATATTTACCACACATGACTTTCTAATGGTAAGCTAAAAACCTTCCGAGTATCACAATCACCTTTCACCATACCACCCCCCCAACCTCCCCCCCCATATCTAAGCCTGACTACTATACAAAAGCGTCTCCTCCAACCGCCCAGGAAGGAACGAAACCCGGCTCTCCACCCCCGGAAAGTCATCCATCCAATTCCTCGCCACTGGAAAGCTATCTTCAGACCCCTGCCCCACGAAAGCCGGATGATTTCTCCAGGAGTCCAAATCAGGCAGACCGAGACGCGTCCAAATCTCCACGAGCGCACGCACGAGCCGTTCCCGCTGTGCCGGGCCATGCGAAGCCGTCGGGCTGATCCTCAACCTCTCCTCGCCGGGCAGCACACTCGGCTTATTGATCGGCTGGACGTAGATATCGTACTCGTCGAAGAGGATGTCAGCGGCCTGCTTGCACAGCGCGGAAGACCCAACCATCAGGGGCACGATGTGGCTCGTATTCGGCAGGACGGGCAAACCAGCTTCCCGCAGCGCGGCTTTGACGGCGCGAACGTTGCGGTGGAGCTGGATGCGGGTGCTGGGGTTGGAGGACTGGTGGTCGATTGCTGCTTTGGCGCCGGCCATGATGGGGGGAGGTTGGGCGGTTGTGAAGATGAAGCCCGGAGAGAGGGAGCGGATTGTGTCGCAGAGGGCGGTGGAGGCGGCGATGTAGCCGCCCATTGTGCCGAAGCCTTTACCGAGCGCGCCGGCGATTATGTCGAGGCGGGACGTGAGGGGGGTTTTCCCGGGGGAATTGGTGAAGATGTTACTGTTGTCGAGGTGAGAAGCGACGCCTGCACCTTTCGGGCCGTATAGTCCCACGGCATGGACTTCGTCGATGTATGTCATGGCTCCGTATTTGTCTGCGAGGTCGCAAATTGCTTCGATGGGCGCAACTGTACCGCACATGGAATAGACCGACTCGAAGACGATGATTTTTGGCTGGTTCTTGGGAATGGAAGCAAGTTTGAGCTCTAAGTCGACTACATCATTGTGGCGCCATATCATCTTTTTAGAGCCCGATCTTCGCATTCCCTCGATGATAGATGCATGATTACTCTCGTCTGAGAGAAAGACGCAATCGGGAAGTTGTCGTCCCAACACCGAGAGAGTACAGTCGTTGGCAGTGTAGCCTGAGTTGAAGTAGAGTGCAGCAGGTTTGGAGTGGAGGTGTGCAAGAGTTTGTTCGAGGGCCAAGGCAAATTGATTGTGGCCGCTGATGTTTCGAGATCCACCAGAGCAGGCGCCGTATTTCTGTAAAGCAGCAGTCATACTTTCGATAACTTTCGAGTTGCTACCCATGCCAAGCTATGACAAAGAATCAGCTTAGGTCAGTATTAGTAGATGCTCCAGGCTTACATAGTCATTCGTACACCAAACATCCACTTTCTTCTCCTCAGCATCCGAATGTGCAAACGGGAAGTCTTTAGCCAAACGATTGATATTGCGGAAGTATCGATAAGATCTATCGTCTTTCTTCTGTTGTATAATGGACTCAAAGAGCTTGTTGTAATTGTACTGTGCCAATCCATTTTCATGACTCTGTTCGACTGGCCCAGGTGGAGTAGCGATCTTGAAAGTATGGGGATTTGCTGTGGCTTAATATGGATACATATGTCAGTGAAAGCTTCAGGGATATTCATTGCGCTGCAACTCACCAAGCTCCCGCTTCTGCCGTTCTAGCATGAACGACGTGATACCACACCCTTTGTGTAGGTAGCTCGTCATCCGTCGACCACCAAGTTGAAGGCTCACAATTCCCGCCATTGTGCTGTTTTATAGCTCTTGTTAACGGTGATCAAAGTTCCACAAGACTCGGCAAAGAACGGAAAGGCTGATAGAATTGAAACCTTGATAGATAGGAAAGAGACTTCTCGAGCAGCCCCTATTCTCCCCAGTATACATGTACCTTATATACTACAGTGACGTAGGACAACATGGTACACTTTGTATAAGCAATTCTTTCTCTTCTCACCGTGAGTAGTCTCGCACTCAGCACGTGTTGCGGTGTGAATACCAAGCTGTTCCACTGTGATGAGTATGCATAATCCATCCTGAGGCCCCTTTGGTTTCTCATTCAACCATTAGTAAAGCAAAATAATGAGTACGCCGCGCATGATTATTGTAACACAGCTACTCTAATATAGCAAGGCAACACGCCGCGGAGGCAAAGTAGGTAACTGGGCCGAGTTCTAGATGCGCTTATTGTAACACGACATGAAAAAGTCAATATTATCTTTTCAAAAAATAAATCTTATTTCCTTTATAGTTCTCGCTTTCGACGAAGTTGAAACCGAAGAAATAGCCTGACACCGACTTTTTTGCGGCACACTAAAATCTTCGGTCACTCCTCCCTGTGCTGAAAAAATCTAGAATCTTTCAGTACTACGTTCAGCTAAATTGGGCCACTTACGCATCTCATTATATGTCTTTACTGCTCAAAAACGGAAGCCTTTAAAACTGCATTCGAACTACTTGAAAAACTTTCAGTTACTTAAGTCTACCATGGGTACTACTTTTCTAGCAAAAGACGTTACCACCTGCGCGGTTGTGGATGGACGCGAGAATGACATTCATGTCATTACTGAGAAGCATGGAAATCCATCAGTTGGAGGACCTACGTATCGAATGGACGGCGGTTTGCAGGCCTGGTTGCAAGTGCTCGGAAGTTGGATTCTTTTCATGAACACCTGGTAAGTTAGTGATTGCTGGCAGTTTCAGTTCTTACGAAGCTTATATGGGTAGGGGTCTTACCAATTCATATGGTATTTTTGAGACCCATTACATCCATGACCTTCTGAAAGGGAGTACTGCATCTGCAATAGCTTGGATAGGATCCATCCAGCTTTTCCTTACAATGGTAGTCGGCGCACTTGCAGGTTGGCTTCTAGACGCTGGATATCTTCGGCCTATACTGATCGCTGGTACCGCGTTGGAAATCCTTGGAATGTTCATGCTCTCTATTTGCAAGACGTATTGGCAGGTCCTACTCGCTCAAGGAATCTGCACCGGTTTGGGTAGCGGACTGTTAGGACTCACGTCTGTGGCTGTTATCCCGCTCTACTTCAAAGAGAGACGTATGATCGCTACAGGAATCGCCGCGACTGGTAGTAGTTTAGCTGGAATTGTCTATCCTCTCATGCTTCGGAAGTTATTTGTGAGCGTCGGATTTCCGTGGGCAGTCCGTGCTCTGGCTTTCCTCATGCTTGGCTGCCTGCTCGTATGCATCGCGGTCATGCATCTGCGTCCACATGCTCGAAAGCCGAGCCCCATATTCCAAACTACGAATCTTAGGGATGTTCCGTATACAGTCTTCGTTGTTGGTAAGATATCTCGTCGTTGTTGTACGGTTCTGATCTAACAAACTCCACGCAGCGTTTACTCTCATGATCGCTTCGGTCTATGTTCCGTTCTTCTACATATCGGACTACTCCTTGAGACTAGGCATCAACGCGGATATGGCATTTTATATGTTAATAATAATGAACGCGGCATCTTTATTCGGACGACTCGTTCCTAACTATCTCGCGGATCTTTATGGTGGTGTTAATGTCATGATCCCATGCTGTTTCTTATCAGGTATCCTTATTTTTGTGTTTCGCGAAACTCATACATTGGCTTCTCTGATAGTTATCGCGTCCGTATATGGGTTCATCAGTGGTGGAATGGTGTCTTTGCCACCAGCGACAATAGCAAATCTTACCACAAACCCTGATCAGTATGGAACTCGTATGGGCATGGCATATACCTTCTGTGCATTTGGTGCATTGGTTGGAAATCCGATAGCCGGCGCGGCGAGGAAAAAGACACATGAAAACGCTTTACAAAGCGTGGTGACAGAATTGCAAGGAAGCTGGTTCTTTGCCGGCACTATTATGCTTCTTTCGACTGCACTGCTAGTAGTAGTAAAGCTAAAGACAGTAAAAAAGTAAGAGAAGAATGGACTTGACAAGCACGACAGGTTACCTGCTGGTAATTCTTTCAGGCCAGCGTCAACTGCATGGAAATTTAGCTGACTATAGAACTAGCGCATCTTCATCACAGTAGATAGTAGTAAAAGATCGGTTCCTCATTGTAGAATCATAAATGATGGAATAGATATATAGTTTATGAAGATAATTCTGACACGATATCTTATAATTCGTGGCACTGTACAGTACGACTTAAACTTGATAAGACTAGTCCTCTGCTAAGTTACTAACACTGTAGTTTTGGAAAGAGCTTCTTAGGATTTTATTCCCTAAGAGCAAGGAGCCATGTTAGTCGACTAAAGAGATGTCTCCGATGGTGGATGAGATATTATCGAATTTAGGACACGAAAGGTGAGGATTAGAACAAAAGAACCAAGGGTGCCGCTTTTCTCAATCAGGAGAAATGATATGCCTAGCCTGAAGAAGTTAGCGCCCAATTCCCACAATCCAGGAACCGACAAAGCTCCACTCTGAAACGGATCGGAAGAGATCGATGATGCATCAGGTCCTTTGATCGATCTGGTGTATATGTTAGGCCTATCTCATTGATGTCACAATAGAATGTCCCTCAGAATGCTGTAAGGGGGGTTGCAAACATGAGTAGACGGTTTATCTAGTTCTAGCATTCGACCCATTGTGTCTATGACGGAATGGCTTGAGAAGCTAGACTTGGAAAAGAGTGATTTCATCGTTTTTGAGTAGGACTTATAACCCAGAATCAGGCCGATGTAGAAGGTCCGTTCCTTGAATCATCTCAGATCTCAAACCAGGAAACCTTCGTTGCTGTTACAGTATCATTATTTGAGTGCTATCTTCAACCAGATAACTTGAGACCATATTATCTCAATACGGTCATCCCTTATCGACGCTATCACATTACATTAGATAAAGGACCTTGTTCTATCCTCCAAAATGCCGTCAAAGGACAAGTACACTGATCCGGAGTTGAGAGAGCAAGTTAAGGAGGAAATTAAAGCCGGTGACAAAGGCGGTAAGCCAGGACAGTGGTCTGCTCGAAAGGTAGGTAGCCTAAAGCGTTTTAACGCGCTTGTATCAGTTCTAATACATAGTAGGCTCAAATGATGGCCTCGGAATACAAGAAGCGAGGAGGTGACTACACGACAGATAAAAAAGACCAAGACGAGTCCCAGAAGAACTTGAGCAAATGGGGGGAGGAAGAGTGGCAGACAAAAGAAGGAAGTGGAAATGCTAAACAGGAAGATGGAACCGAGAAGAGGTATCTCCCGAAGAAAGCTTGGAAAAATATGACTGAGGAGGAAAAGAACGAGACTGATGAGAAAAAGCAAAAGGGAAGTAAAGAAGGCAAACAGTACGTCTCCAATACAGAAAAAGCGAAAGAGTCTAGGAAGAAAGCAAATGAAGAAGAGGCCGCAGAGTACGACAACAAAAAGTTAGCGGAACAGGGATCAGATGATGAAGCGATGTCCGAAGACGGGGATGATGCTGACATAGGTGTCGATGCCGAACAGGGGCAAAATGAGGAGGGGCAGGACGAAGTAGATAAACAAAATACTGATGCTGAAGAATATCAACCAAGCGAGGATGAGATAGCGGGAGATGTAGATGGAGTGGAAGATAATGAAGAAGAAGAAGAAAAAGGAAAAAACAGTCAAGATAGGAACGCACGCGACAAACGAACCCCTAAGGCAACCAAAGGCGGCATAGATAATGATAAAGCCGAAGTTGGGAAAAAGCGTAGTCGTCCATCTGAAGATCAAATCTCACCCAACAAGAAGCAGAAAGATGCCTCGGGTAAGCAAAGGCAGAATGGCACCAATGGTACTACTGGCTCGGAACATAATGGAGATGAGCAGTCACCAAAACCGGGCTCCAAGGACAGATTGCCAGAGAAGGGTCAGAAGGTGAAGTGGAAAGCACCCTCTGGATACGTGGAAGGAGAGGTGATCGAAATCGTACACGAAGAAAAGGAGGTTGATGGAAAGCACGTGAAAGCTACTGACTCCGACCCACGCATTGTATTAAAGTCGAGTTCATCTGGCAAAACAGCCGTCCATAAGCCTGACGCGGTATACTTTGACTGAGTTTGGAATGATAATATGTCACAAGTACTATGTTAGATTAGATCTGAGAATCGATCTTCGGGTCGAGATATTGATCCGTTCACACATCTCTTCGTCAATTTCCTAAACTTCAAGTGGTAATGATAAAGCAAAATAAATGAACTCTCCTTGGTACCTGACTTGCATCTCTAAAGCTCTTGTTTAAGGTAAATTGTGATGCGGGGATCTATCGACGATCAAATGACGAAACTTCGACGAATTCAAAACAAGACCAATAGACAGATATTAGAGATTGTAACAGCTTGTAGTAGAATAAGCCGCATGCTTTCCGTCATTCTCGGGGGGGCCATAAATCACGCTTCGGTGTCCGTAACGATATCCGACTACCTTCTAGGTTACCTTACAGTAATTTCCAGAATTTCTCAGCCCACTCGCATGGGACAGTACTCGGATCAAAGAGCAGTATAAGCAGTGGTAGCCCCGTAGTGATTGAAGTCATTAATATGCCCGTACTAAAGGATTCGGCTTGACGATGCAGCTAAAGAAACCTTGTCCTCACCTATTGGCATGGATCTAATTGACCCGGCAACAGGCACGAGACTCGTAGGAATGCCTGCAGTAGGTGAATGCGGTCACAGTGTGGGATGTTTCAATATTGAGCGTATAAGGAAAGAGATCAATGCTATGATCATCTCGATCCTTAGGCCATCGAACTCCTCAAGCAGTTGTGAAAAAGACATGGGGTCTCGATCTCCCTATTTTCGAGGTCGTAACTTGTAACTCGCAACAACGGATGACAACGCCAAAACGTTGGAAGAGAAGGATCGTTTCTTTACCCCACATAGCCATTAATAATTGACAGAACCTATCAAACATGCAGAAATGTCCAGAGACCACGGCAACGCACGGGAAGAGCTTATTGTAGCAACGGCGATAGCATTGATTGGTGGACCTGTAGAAGAGACTGGCTTGACGTCGAATAGTTGGCCATATCGAGGCCCTATTGACTGCTAGTCGCTGATAGATATCTTTTAGTCGACAACGAAGTGTAAGGTAATGCCTGTACTTATTAGTGCATCGGCATCACTCTCAGGGAACAAAATCTGCTCGCTTTGATGCAGGTCTCCCGGTGTCTGTGTACTTGTACAATACCTCCCCGTTATCTCTGCTGTGGTGTGACTTGAGGAAAGCGCGTCCTCTTCAAGCAAAGTCCTGTTTCGTCTCAGGCTGAGATTCTGCAACCTCTAGGAGAGTAGAAGAGAGATGTCCGTTAAGGCGATATCGTAAACACAAGCGGGGCTACGTTACTCCTGTTACAAAGGCGTGCTTGGTCCTTGAGCCTGGTGAGCCCTTCGGATCCAGTGGCTAAAGTGGCGATCTCAGTGTCTACGGCTGAGCTGCATAAGCGCACCAGCTTCTGCGAGCATGTTTAAGGGATGTTCCTTTGAAGAGCCAACTGTACAGCGCTCCAAGGAATGCGGGACCATGGGGGCACTAAGGGGGTTGGATTGTCGCAGGTTCGCGGAGGAAACGGCACAATTCTCGAGTGTGCAGAAACGGCATTTGGGTCTTGATGAGTTTTGTTTTTTGTACTGCGAGTGTTATGGCGTCCTTGAGATTCTTTTCTGCGGTATCGACGAACGTCCACAAGGGACCACTTTGATTATTCCATAGATATACTTCTGTAGCGAGCCGTCAGCAGCAGCTATCTGATTAGTTGCAATTACTTGTACAAGTGCAAAGTACAAAGTACAAAGTACAAAGTACGTTCGTAGTCAAGTACTGAGCAGAGTAGAAGTAGTTCTACATATGACAACATTTAGGCCAATGTCTTTTAAGCGCATCTTCTTAAAGGTGGCTGGCCTAAACTGTTCTTGTTGTAGGACTGGGTGGCTTTAGGTCATGTGCGGAAGCTCTTGGGATACATCAGATGCAGGTTGATAGAATGAATGATGAATGATTCTTCCTCCGAGGATTCGAAGTAAGTGCTCCTATTGCTCTAGCGAGTAGTAGGTGCTCACTGCTTCACTGGTGCCTTTTGTTTTGCAGATTATAGCTTGGGTTATTAGCTTTTTGTCTGGGTGCAAGCCTGCCAGGTCTCTCCCCGAGGCCCTAATTTCTAGTTGGTCTGCAGTTCTGCACTGGTCTACCATCATTCATCACCCCTCCTCTTCCAAAAATTAAATCTACTGACGAACGACAATCTTGTGCTGGTCAACAACAACGACCACCGTCTCTAACCTCCTCCGCTCGTTACATATTTGTTCAAGTTCCCTCTTCCTCAACGAAACCGTGTATCAATTCGTCCATGCTGGCTTCTGCCAGCCTTTGGTCAGGTGGCCACGAGCCCTAATTGTTTCTTCCTCTCGCCAAAAGTGACATCTATCTTGCTCCGCACTCGACCTCTAGTTCCCCTTTTCGCCTGTCTTCTACAACTACGCGTTACATCATGCTCTCCAGCTGCTTTACCGCATAAGACACCACTCTGGCTGCCTCACGGGCGGACCGTGTTAGGTCGCTTGTTCTTTAGCAAGCAGGCCCCGGACCTGCGGATCGCGACGACAACAATTAGGTACAATGGAAGAAGTCAACAAACTGAATTCTCTGGCTCCGCCAGCTGTCACAGCACTCAAAGAACAGGCAGCTGGCGCAAGTCCCCGTGGAAAAATGGAACGCACGATCAGTATGGACATTCGAGAAGAACGAGAAGATCTGAAGAATGCTGCAGAACAGAGCCTTAATGTGATCATGGACCTCAACTTAGATGGTCACATTCGATGGGTTAGTCCGTCATGGTTGGCATTGGTTGGTACTGCGCCAGAGTCTGTCATTGGAAAACCTATTACAGAGATTCTGGTCGGTGATCACAATCCGTTCTCCGATGCTGTTGAGTCTGCGAAACAAGATGATTCTAGGAGCCAAATAATTCGATTTTCGGTTTCTCTAGGGCCGTCATCTGTCCTCAGACCGAGACCAAGGTCTCCAATCATAGTATCGCCGAGACACGTTCCGCAGGGTGATAACGAACATGACCTTACTCAAGAAGACATCACAGTTGAAGAGAAAGAAGCGTATGAACAAGAGATCTTAAACTTAGAAGCTCAGGGGATCATGGTGTACGATCGGTTTTCTGGTGAAGCAAGTCATGTGAGCGTCCCTAATTCACTAATTCGGGGACCATTTCTAACCCAGTTTTAGACTATGTGGATGGTACGGCCTGCGGTTGTACGTGAAGTTACGATCGACTTACCACCAATTTTAGTCGAAAGCCTCGGTGTCGGTGCGGAGGTGTTGGCAAATCATCTAACCAAGCTAGCGGAAGTTGGTGCCAGTGATCCCGAGAATCTTCCTCCTCCACTTCCAGTTCTCTGCCGTATATGTGAACGTCAGATACCGCCATGGTGGTTCGAAAAGCACACAGAGCTCTGCTTACAAGAGCACAAGGCAGAAATGGAGGTACAGATCGCACAAGAGAATCTCAATGAACACCGTAATGCAATTGTCAAGGTTCTGGACGCTTTAGAGGCTCATTCACGCCAATCCAGGGCATCTCCTTCGGAATCTTCATCTCCAGGACCGTTAGTACCATCTGCTGAATATAAAGGATTTGTTATTCCACCTACTTCAACGCCGTCATCTGGTCCTTCCTCTGGAAGATCTACACCTGCCTCTCAACCATCCCAGTCCCGTGACCGATCTACAGGTTTTGGACATCATCGAGCTCGATCTTTCGCAGTTAGGAGACCAATAGCTCGTATTGTGGAGCTGATTCTGGATCTTTGCGATACTGCTCTTGAGATCAATACTCCAGCAATAAAAGATACAAAGGGACAAGGTACTGAGCTGAGATCTCAGTCTCCACAATCGGAAAGTCGCATATCGCAGGTCTTAGGATGGCAGTCGCCTGCCAGTGGTACTCTCGAACAGGAACAAGGTCTCTCCTTGTTGTGTGATGACACAGCTAAACTTGCTCGGGCTAAAGTTGAGTCTATATTTCGTCATCGAAGAGTTCTTGAGTATTCAGAACGTATCAGAGTAGAGTTCGACGTCCTTGTCCAAGAATGCATTGATCAAGCAATGCGGAAAGCAGCGTCGATAGCTGCTGGTGAGTTGAGTGACTCTGGAGAAGATACTGCTGGTGAATTAGAAGAGGATCAAATAGGACCAGAAGCTAGTGAAGATCCTCCATCACTTCCCTCGGAAGAAGGAATGTTTCCAGCATCATTTGAGAACACTGGTATCATGTCGACCATAAGTAATACGTTACGCAACCCTTCAGAGACCTCTTTACCTTTTCAAGTCGCGCGTAGAGCATCCTCTGCGGCAGGATCAACTCGCTCGAGCAGCCCACGGGGTAGTCAGACTCCAAGATCCCATCCCTCAGGTATGAACCTACTGGCACAAAGCAAAAGGGCGTCAATCCATTTCGAGAGCGATGCTGGGGCAGATAGCGATAGTAGTGTATTATCTTCAGCAATATCTGGACCTCGAAGAGCGGATTCCCCAGTATCCGAGATTGGCCTCAGCCGGGCAGCTGGCTCACGAGAACGAAAGCGTCGTAGTCTAATACTTCCTAGTGTTTTGTCAAGCAGGCAACAATCCCCGGCTCGTAACATGATGCCGCCTTCATCGCCGCTCAGAATGTCCAAACCTCGAATTCCTAGTGGTGCAGAGAGCATCCAGTCACCCATAACTTCTCCTGTGTTATCAACTAGCGAGTTCTCCTCCCCTATGATCCATCCTCAGCAGTTGCACCACCACCGACGACAGTCTTCTGCTGCCGGGTCCGAAAGCATGCGTCGCCCCGTATCGCCGCGTATGGCACCAGTAACTAACCCTCAACCACGTGCGGTACCTACTTCTATCAAAGACTTTGAAATTATCAAACCGATCAGTAAAGGTGCATTCGGCAGTGTCTACCTCGCAAAGAAGAAATCCACTGGTGATTACTTCGCTATCAAAGTCCTAAAGAAGGCAGACATGATCGCAAAAAATCAGGTCTTGAACGTAAAGGCCGAACGAGCGATCATGATGTGGCAGGGGGAAAGTGATTTTGTCGCTAAGTTGTATTGGACGTTCTCAAGTAAAGACTTCCTCTACCTCGTGATGGAGTATCTGAATGGAGGGGATTGCGCTTCCCTCATTAAAGTCCTTGGATATCTCCCAGAAGATTGGGCGAAGAAATACTTGGCTGAGGTTGTTCTAGGCGTGGAGCATTTACACAGCAGAGGGATTGTTCACCGAGATCTCAAGCCAGACAATTTACTCATCGACCAGAAAGGCCACCTGAAGTTGACCGACTTTGGGCTTTCTAGGATGGGTCTTATAGGACGACAAAAGAGGGCGCTCAACAACAAAACTGATGAACCTGTACCCGATCTGTTGAAACAAGGCCCATTCCATCGAGCGGTGTCCGTGACATCGTCTCGTTCCGCGTCTTTCGATTTGCAGGGACCAAACCATTCCCCACATCAGACACCAAGCATGACACCTGCTACAACGAGTGACATGGGACAGCCCTCCTACTTTACTCTTAGTAGGGAGGAATCTAATACAGGGGACAGCTCAAAGGCTTCTGGCAATCGAAGTGATAGCGGAGATAGCGAAGCCTTCCAGTCGATGTTCCGGAGATTTTCGATTGTGGACACCAACGGATCATACCAGCAGCGTCCTGCAACTGAAGATGAGAACCACAGCGATCATGCGGGTTCCCCTGATCCTTATGTTCTCCAACCATCAATCAGTCACTCGAGTACTATGCAGAACAATACCCCACCAGCAACATCCACCATGCCACCACCTCCCATGGCTCTTTTTGATCCTCAAGATAGCAATCGGAGATTTGTCGGTACTCCGGATTATCTTGCCCCAGAAACCATCAATGGTTCCGGTCAGGATGAGGTTAGTGATTGGTGGTCTCTGGGCTGTATCTTATTTGAGTTTTTGTATGGCTACCCCCCTTTTCATGCTGATACACCCGATGAAGTGTTTCAGAATATCCTCGAGCGAAAAATTGATTGGCCTGATGATGCCGACTATGACGTATCAGAAGAAGCGAAAGACCTGATGAACAGACTCATGTGCACCGATCCCCGAAAAAGACTCGGTGCTAATGCGGATGACCAGTTTTCTGCTGGTGGGGAAGAAGTGCGAAATCATCCGTGGTTTGCAGACATTCATTGGTCAACGTTACTTGACGATGAAGCTTCATTTGTACCCGCTTCAGAGGATCCAGAGTCCACCGAATACTTTGATTCTCGTGGAGCATGTCTGCAGAATTTCGCGGCCGAGTTTGAAGATCAAGCCAGTTCACCAGGGGGCGCCACACCGGGTGGTGATTATCCAGATCGCCCGCACGATGCTCTCTCGCGAGTAAGATCACAGGTAAACTCTATAAAACGAGGGCTAATGCCTTTACATATTCCTCCGCATGTCCGAGATAGCAGGAGTAGGAGACTTAGCGAACCGGTAGCCACCGATGATTTCGGATCATTCTCCTTCAAAAATTTACCGGTTCTCGAGAAGGCCAATAAAGATGTGATCCAGAAATTGAGACAAGAAGCAATGCAAGCCCAGAGCAAGCCCTCTTCTGCAATCACTTCTCCAACAGTCACTACACCGTCGCCTTCCCTAGAGTCCAGTCCAATATTACCGATCCCTCTAAAGCGAACCATGTCTAGCAATAAGGGGAACAGACCTTCTTCACCATCTTTACTAGGCCAAATGAACGCTTCGCCTAATAGAGCATCTCAGCCTTCTTCGCCGCTTCTGGTGTCATTTAGTACTGGTCAGAATCATGAACGTAGGAAAACATCAAGTGGCTCTTCCTCGTTATCCCACCAAAACAGTAGCTCGTTACAACCTGGAAGTTTCTTTGATGTTCCCAGACTCCCGAACACTACCTCCAAAATGTCTTCCAGTGCATCCTCGCCGATCAAACTATCTAAAACTCCAGGCTCTCGTCAAAGTTCCGGTCACAGTAATGTTACTTCTCCTCGAGTTCGCTCTCAAACCGTAGGTTCTCAAGAGGGTGACGTTGTCCGAGAACTTATTCCAAATCACCACAAGCGGAGAAGCCAGGTCTACGATATCTCTCCATCGTCGTCCGATAACGAAGATTCCAGACAAAAAGCTCTATTACGAGTCCAACGGCGACGACAGAGTTCCCGAAGGTTGTCCCAGATAACCTTCGCCGAGGGACCTGTCTTCCGACCACTCGACATCCTCATCTGCGAAGATCATCCAGTATCTCGTCTCGTCATGGAGAAACTCCTCGAAAAGCTTCGTTGCCGTACAATCTCCGTTCAGACCGGTCCGGACGCGGTGCGATACGCTACCAGCGAAGTGAAATTCGATATCATTATGATGGAATTCAAACTACCTCAGATGAATGGTGCAGATGCGGCTCGCATGATCCGAACAACTCATAATGCGAATTCACACACTCCGATTGTCGCGGTCACCGGTTACTTGAAAGAACTTCAGGCCCCTCATCACTTTGATGCACTCATCGAAAAACCTCCAACGCTGGCGAAGC
Organism: Patellaria atrata CBS 101060; assembly: GCA_010093705.1. Taxonomy (NCBI): domain Eukaryota; kingdom Fungi; phylum Ascomycota; class Dothideomycetes; order Patellariales; family Patellariaceae; genus Patellaria; species Patellaria atrata. The sequence continues at coordinate 371,707 of MU006104.1, forward strand.
TTACGGAAGTTCTTGCTCGCTTATGTCAATGGAAGACGGCTCCGCCAAATTGGACTCCCAGTCAACTACCAATAGTACCGTCAAATCTGCGTCGAGAATCAATCCAGCAGGAAGATAGTCCGACATCGAACTCGTCTGGGTTTGCGGCGATGCCTCCATCCAGCTATCGCGGCTCTAGCAGGGAAGATTCAATCAGTTCCAGCTTCTTTGGGGATAATGACAGTCGCAATGGCGACGTTCCCGTCATTATCAACAAGCATGGCGATGACTGGCGAGATCGGGATCTCGCTCGTGCTCTCGGTGGTCTAGGTATATCAGAAGATCCTGCCGAAGAAATAGATCCGAAGTTAGCACAACCACCCCTCCCTGACCTTATGGTTCAGAGGTCCGCACCGGGCATGTTAGAGCATCCTGTAGGACCAAAGAAGCAACGTTCAAGTGAGGCTATCGCTGCAAAGCGACGTTCCATCGAGAAAAAGCGTCATGAGACTGCGGATTCAGGTGATGACGAGGATGAAGAGCTAGGGAACTTTCAGGTTCGCGCCAAGAGTCCGAAGGGCGGTCGCTCAAAACCACAATCTAAGCTTGGGATCGAGATGATGCGTACCAACAGCCATGGAAGCGTCGTTTCGGTGGAAGAGCTCGCCATTGCGGATCATCTTACTTCATCCCCTCCACCCGCGATCTCTGAGGATCCCCTGGCGGAGGAAGCTAGCCAACAAAGTCTGGCTGCTCCGAATAACGGCTTAGGACAACCGGTTCATGCAACGCTGACACCACCGGAGATATTCCCCCTCGCACCAGGTGACAATATCAAGGAGATTGACATGGATGTCACCCCAAAACCCGCCCAAGATGACTTCAGAGACCCGGATCCTACGCCTAAGGCTACACCCTCGCGTCGACATTGATCTTAAACGCTCCCTCTAGCTTCGTCTAGGTCCGAAGAAATTGACATATATTCTACTTTCACTAGCTTACTTCCCTTTGTTTCTGTTGTTTTTCACGTCATTTACCAGGTATAGCGAGGTGTTGGTGGTGTAGTTCCAATTGCTGCTATGGCGTTCTTGCTCTAGGATGGCATGGTGGACAATGTTGCTGTCCCAATCTGGTTTGGCACTACTTCTCTTTGTTCATGTTCTACTTTCTACTTTTTACCTTGTGAAAACGTGTATATGTACGTTGGTTCGCTTCGCTTGGCTTGGGTGATTCTTCTGGGGGAAAGTTTACGCTCATTCACTCTTTACTCCTCCTTCGGGTAACCGTGGCATGGAGTATCTTTCTTCGATCACCTTAGGGATGATTTTATTGGGGAGAAAATGCATTGGTGCGTTGGATGGGAGGGACTGCCACTCTCAGACTCATTGAAGGCGGAATTACGGTGCCAATAAGAAAATTGTTATTCTATGTTTGGTCTTTTTTCGCAACCTATCCTTCTATTCTTTTATAGGCCGGGACACCACTTACCTTACTGGAATTTTCTTTCATATTTATCCCCTTCCGGCCTTGGATTGGGAGGACCGGCAGCTTACCTCTCTTCAATATTTTTATCCTGTGCTTTTGGGTTTTAGCGTTTAATTACTCCTGTCCGAAGTTTATCATCTTCGACGGCGAATAAAATTAATTCTGCTGACCAGATATTTGGGTGGTTGTTTTTGATTTGTGATTAAGTGATCGAGACCTTTTGGACTACAGGCTTCGCAGTGAGAACGGGACGTCACATTTGAGTGCACAGATGAGAATACATGGTTAAAGAAACCAGATTGTTATATGATCTAGTATCCTCGCATGGCGGGTTAAGAAGCCGCTCGATGATGTCTCCTCTCCTCTACTGGGTATCTCATCCCCCTTGTCCAACACGACAGATCATTTTTCTACATCCCCTTTCCCTGTTGGCATGATTTTGACACCGCCCTCGTGCTCTGCGGGCGAGAACTTATAGGTCTCTCCGTGCTCTGTGACCATTTTGTTAACCCTTCTGACTCTCGTTTTCGAGGAATATCGATCCAGTACATCATGTGCCATTACGCGAACGCTCATGACTGTTTCGCGCGCGCGGACGCTTGGGCGGCTTCTGGTGGGATATCAGTTTCATATTATCCGAAAAAGATATCAAGACCTTGAGCTGCAATGGTGGCTGTAGTAAAAGTGACATGGGACTGTCACGGAGACTGTAAATGGGTTAGGGGAGGGGAAGCATACCTCGCCTCGTTGCGTCTTCGAGGAGCGCGGTGTCGACGGCCGCGGCGGGGAGGTGGATGTAGCGGACTACGCTACCGCGGATGAAGACATTTTTACATGAGCTCTGTAGTGTCAAATATGTCAGCAATATTCCAGCATAATTTCTCATCCCCCCACCCCTCATCCTTCTCGAGGGTTGGGAAGTGAGCGTCTCCAATTTTCCCCATAATGAACTTTCCAGTCGCGACCTCAATCGCCTCATAAGCATCTCCAGCATGTTGTTTCCCTTTGCAGCAGGTCGCCCTGAATCGATCCTCGAATATTTCTTCCCCCGGGGTAACAGGATAACCACACTCACCATATGAGGATACTTCACCTCGTCAACGACGGAGATGTCATCGAGCTTGATGTTGAGGAACTGGTCCACGCTCTTGAGCGTGCCGCGGATCGAGATGTCGTTCTTGAGTTCGACGGTGACTTCGTGGTCGACGAGGGTTTTGAAGAAACTGTTATGTTTTTCATCAGCCTGACCAAAACTACAAAACAAGTGCAGACATTCGGACAAAGAAGAGAGGAGAGGGAAGAAGGGGCGATGCGAAGGTATAGAAACGCACCTGAAGAACAGCATCTTGAATTTTGGAAAAGCGTTGTTGTGATGTTTAGGTTTCCACCGCGTCGTTCAGTTGTTGATGTGGGCAGTCGTTCTTTAAAGAAATCAATGCGGGTGGATCCGTGCATTCTCGGCTGCATTAGACCCGAGTAGGGAATTCCTAAAATCCAAAATTCGTCGAACGTCTGTCGTCAAAACTGAAATTACCCCCGCGCGTTTGTCACATGGGAGGGTTTGTCTTCACGACTTCGACTGATTGGGTAAGGGGTCCTTGATTAGGAAATTCGATAGGTTATTTTCGTCGGACGTCGTGATCACGGCATATGCTGAGCATATGCATACATCCCGTCCGAGTGAACCATTCTCGTCATGCCCGCGGCGGACTCCCAGATTAGGCAATCTGGACATTTTCGTCGAACGTCTTATTTGTTACATATGCTCAGCATATGCATCTCTCAGCGTGAACCTTTATATCCCCGAGCTCGCTTCCGGAATAGGCAATCTGGACAATTTTTGTCGAACGTCTGGTTTGTTGCATATGCTAATCGTATGCTTTGGACCCCTTTGGACCCAGTGTCAAACTACTTTTTAACGAAAACTAACGACTTTTGATGGCATCTGAGGGCCGTTACAACTCCAAATAGGATAGGACATGCACAATACAATCAACTAGATAGTCGGTAATATCGTATGAACCGGACTCAGATTTTATTTTTCTTACTATATATCAGTTCGACTACGAGCTAGCATGGCAAGGAGAGGAGTTCAAGAGAAAGTGCGGTATCAAGATAGTAATGATATAAAAGCGCTCTACAAAAGAAAAGATATGTATAGAAAGCGGGCAAGATGCCCTTCCCAAATCCAATTCCCAAAGAAAACCCCACCCGTCATCGCACATCAATCAATAAGGCTTCTGCGCCCACCCATTCAGATACCTCCACCCGGCACCCTTTTTCGCTGACTCTTCAAGCGCGGGAACAACACCCTCCAGCAGCTTGTCTTCGTCCTTGCCCATCTCTAATTGCAACTTGAGCATCCACTTCTCCCACGCCCATGAACCTACAAGACCAGTGAGCCCTGCAGCATCCGCTGTCGTACCAACCTCCACCGACTTCACCTCACCGTCGACGCTGATTGTCTTCTCTGGCGCGATCGATTCTCTGTTGTCCGTCCATTTCGCTGCAGTCTGCCCAGCTGGCAGGACCATCCAAGCCCTCTTCACGTCCCCGAAGCCGGCGCGTCGCAGACGAGGGATGAATGACTTCGTTGGGTTGGCGTCGTAACCTCGGGTCTTGAGGTTGAAGCCGAATTCTACTGACAATGCGGATGCATTGTACCCAGCTTGAACAATCTCGGAGTCGATGAGAGCATACTCGAGGATACCTCCGGGTTTCAAGCAACGCATGCATTCTCTGAGGCAGAGATCGTACTCATCGATGGTCTTGCCGGCTGGCTTGTCGGTCTTCAGAAATGCGTATAACGACCGGGCTGAGATGACATCGAAGTGAGCGTTGGGAAATGGTAGAGTCCACATGTTGGGAACCTTGATCTCACGATGATTACTTGGTGGTTGGATATCGGACGGTTGCTTTTTGCCAGTCGTGGCAGTGATGACAGTGGCTTTTTCGTTCTCTATCGCAACTTGCCATGCCCAGTCACACGCACCTTGTCCTCCGAGATCGAGTACCATAGCACCCTTTCGCCGTGATACAAGTCGTGTTGCGGGACGACTAAGGAGCTTACCACCATTAAGCATCCTGGTAGCTTCTAAGACCCAAGTTACAGGCTTGAGCTGCTCTAGCGCCTGTCTTTCCTTCTGCGCTCGAGCGATCATCTCCTTCTGCTCGGTTGGATCTGTAGGGTAGAAGGACGATACGGGCCTCGATGTTGTCACTTGGACCTTCTCGCTAAGTTCGAACTTGCCAAGAAGTCGCTTGATGTGAGTATCGGGAAAATACCTCCTTTCAAGATGGGTGGCTTCAAGGCGCTCTAGGCGGTGAATGAATGCATCTTGCTTCTGGGATCTGTCTAATAAGTATTCGAAACCTTCAGCAAACGTGTCATCCTTGGGGCCGTCATCCTCCACCTCTTCCCCTAGTGAACTGACTGGTGAGCTCGCTTGCAACTCAAGAGTAAACCGCACTGATTTCTTGGATGGAGAACTGTTTGTGTCCTCGATAGAGCTTTCACGATTTGATATCACAGGGGAAGTGCTGTCCAGATCATTCAAAGGGTTCGTTTCCCGCAGTGCGGAAAGGTAAGAATCTTGAGCTGAAAGCCACATGCTGGTACGATCGAGGTTGGCGGCGGCTGTCGATAGGAGTTCTTCCTCATAATCTTCATTGTATTCAAATTTACCCTTCGGCTGTCCTATTTCTGCAATTTCGGATTCGGCCTCCATTGGTGAAAAGATTGTACGCATCGCGGTCGGTGGACCATCTGAAAGAACAGATTCAGGCATCTCAACTATATGTTCAAAGGTTCCTGAGTCCCTATCCCATGGAACGCCGTAAAAGTTCTCAGCCGTACTGGTGTTTGGTCCCACTTCTTCGCTCGGCATGGACCAAGCTCCACGTGACGTAGAATCTAGAGAGGAAAAGAATCCACCTGGAGAAGGAACAGAAAGAGCCGAAATTGGATCTAGTTCATCCAGGTCTTCCTGTCTGATTGAGGTATTAATTGTGGAAATCGGTCTCGGGCGAGAACTCGGTTCAACTTGACGCATTTCCGACATCTCGGGAATCTCCATCGTTTGCGTGTTTTCCAGTGTTTGTTCTTCGCTTGAGATGTTGTTCAGTGTTTCCATAGCTTCCGAAGATAGTTGAACAGGAGGTACCCAGTCATCCTCACCAACATTCGCGGCATGAAGATCCGGAGTTGAAGGACAACTGTGGCGATCCAGCTCTTCCGAAGTCATGCTACCGTCCAATGATGGCGTTGCGCTTGTTGCCGGAACTTGCAAGTTGCGAGAGGCTAAGAGTGATAGCACACGAGGGGACATTATGTGCGGAGGAGATGTTGGTGGGAGAGGGGAGACAGCGCTCTTTTGAAGCTTCTGGATAGTGGGCCATGCAGTGGGGGACGGTATGACAATTGATGGGTACCGCTGGTGTCTTATGTCATTAGAGGTCCGCTTCACCGAATTGGAGCATTTCAATGGTACTTCAATTTCAGTCTCGTTGTCAGAGAGATCGTAAAGACTGTCGTATTCCGACTCCCTACTCATTCTCCTCCATCCCGGTGATGTCACAGAGACAGGTGAAGATAGACGGCGACTGTTCAATTCTGATGCTCTCGGTGTGGGGAAGTCGTCCGTATATGTAGGCGAAAGCATAGCAGAGTTATTTGCAAAGCGTGGAGAAAAGTACCCCACGGTACTTTGCGAGGGGTCTTCCATTATAGTATTAAGGGTCCGCCTTCGAACCTGCGAAGGCGCAGTATACGTCGTTGCTGGTAAGTTTGGGGCATAAGTCGTTGCTGGGAGTATGTATGTATCCATGTTGGACAGTGACGATATGAAAAAAGACTAAAAATGGTGGTCTTTGGTCGGGTAGAATTTATCCCGAGTACTGGAGACGAGATATTGCTGAGTTGGTTGACTGCCAAAGCCGCAACCAGATCGAGGGTTGCGGCTGCAAGGTAAGCAATATCACCGTGCTGTGCAAAATATTAATAGACCTTGTCCGTTCAACGGATTCCTGATAACGAGTATGTTCGATCAACGAGCTTCAGAAGTGAATTAAAGCGAGTAAAGCAGAAGAGAAAAGTGAGTGACTTGATAGTAAACGTCAACAGAGTGTTGAGGGCATTAGTTCTGGAGTGCGGCACGGGACCGAGAGGTTTAAGTGATGGGAAAGAAGAATGCCTGGGCCAACGATACATGCACTGTGGCTTATTGCCAAAGTTCATTGGAAAGCATTGTCCACTTACGAATGACCCAGAGCGATGTACGGGCGTTACGATTGAGCCTCTTCTAGTGAAGGTAGCCGTTCGCAGATGGCCTAAGATGCGTGGCCTTCTCATGATGACTTTGGTTGGACGATGGAACAGGGGAAAACATGTCGATGGATGAGAAGAGAAGAACTGCAATCCCTATTTGATCGCGCGCGCATCCAACTTGAAGGAAAAGGGAGGATTGATTGGATCATGGGAAATGGAAGCGCTGTGGAAGCTGTCGAACCAGCTTCAGCTTCTTACAGCGCCTGAGCGCGTGCCTACAAACTTCCAAGTTCACTTGTACTTCGCCGTTCCTGGCCCGGCGCTTCGGTCTCCCGTGTCCGCCAATCATCCCGTGGCACGACTCTTGACCGCAACAACATGAAGGAGACGATGGAGACTCCGAACAACTTCATGAATACTTAAGAAATACGAGACCTACCATTCTTCATCATTCTAGTTTCAAGTTTCGCCTTCTTCCTAGCATAATGACGGCACGACTAAAACAATGTTTGAAATCATACCGATGACGAGGCTCGCATATACAAGAATAGATCTCACCAGCTCGTTGCATAACAAAGGACTTGGAGGCACGGCTTTCATGTATAGTCGCTCTTATAAGAAGCAGTTAGGGAAGAGCAATCAATAATGCAAGTCCCCGGTTAGAAACAAGAAATGATAATGGGACGGAATTGTGATGAGGAGAGGAACGGCAGGGAAAGATTGGCGAGATATATGAGATTGCAAGGGCAATGAGATTTATTGGCGTGACTTGATGCCCGTAGTGAATTACCCCGCGGCTTCCGATGCCCTATGATTCCCGATACCCTCTACAAAGTTCCGTTCATCTCCCCTCATTCCGATATCACCAATTACATTCGACAAACCCATCAATTCATGCCTTCGATAGAGTTGTAGCTTGAATATCACCCTAGCGTACACTTTGACTAAGCCCTTTTCATTTCTTCTACCCCTAAAGCATTGATTTTCAGAATTTGTGGCCCAAAATGTCTCCTCCGGCTATCATCGCACCCTCAATCTTGTCCGCCGACTTTGCAACTCTTGGAAAAGCATGTTCAGACACGATAGGCCAAGGAGCAGATTGGCTTCATGTTGACATTATGGACGGGCATTTCGTGCCGAATATGACTTTCGGGGCGCCAGTTGTGACCAAGATACGTCCTCACGTTCAGCGGCCTTCCAGCGCTTACGGAAACGGCACCTTTGATTGCCATATGATGATCGCAGAGGTACGGCCTCTCCCATATCTACGCCATATTCAGCCTTGACAATCCCCAATTCGCTACTATCTAAACCAAAAACTTTAAATCAACAGAACTCAATATCAATGCGTCAGGGGCAGTTTTACGCGCCCCCTTTTCCCACATCCATAATTTCACCGCTGCACTGTACCTCCCCACTTCTGTTTTCAATACCGCACGAGACCATGCAACTAAGCTGACTAGAACAAATCAATCCCATAGCCCAAGAAATGGGTCAAGGAATTCAAAGCTGCGGGCTGCGATCTCTATTGCTTCCACTACGAAGCCGCCATCTCCTCTACTGCGGCCGACTCACCATCCGGCACCTCGTCCGAGAAAACCAGCCCTAAGGAGCTGATCAAGTTTATCCACGAGCAAGGAATGCAAGCAGGCATTGCCATCAAGCCGAAAACGCCCGTCGATGTTCTTTGGGAGATCTTGGAGAACCCGGTCGAGGAGGAGCGGCCAGATGTAAGTCTCTGCATGCTGCGCCTCTAGTGTCCCAGGTGTTCCGATGACGAGGAGAGTAGGCGCTTAGAAGGACGGCGGGATGATTCTTGTTCATTCATATCATCTCGTGTTTTGCCACGGAAGGAGAACCGTCGCGTTATCATCAGCTCTTTGTCGCGTGCTCCCTGATTTACTCATCCTCACGCCACCTTTTGTTCTTCCATCATTCCACCGCAACAAAAAGCTAACATCTCATCCAGATGGTCCTCGTAATGACCGTAGAACCCGGCTTCGGCGGGCAATCATTCATGGCCTCAGAGCTGCCTAAGGTTGCGGCCCTCCGCAAGAAGTACCCAGAGCTGCACATCGAAGTTGATGGCGGTCTGTCCGGTAAGACCATCGACCAAGCCGCAGACGCGGGTGCCAATGTCATTGTTGCTGGCTCGGCGGTGTTCGGCGCTAGCGATCCCGGTGCAGTGATCAAGGCATTAAGGGAAGCAGTCGATAGTAGGAGAGGGAGTGTGCCCCCATTGTAGTTGTAACGCGGGAAGTAGAGGGTCTCGCATGTGTAAGTAGACATATGAATATTCAATCAGTACGTCTGTATATGCATGTTCTGCTGTGAGTCTTCGGGAAAAGGGGTACCTAGGGCCGATCTAGTGACCTTGAATGGGGAGCTGGATTATAGAGCTGTCCGTAGATGATAGAATGCTCGCTGTGACGTACAGGATAGTGTCTACTATAGTCGGCCTTTCCACCGGTGAAAGTGAATACTGATGAACTGGCTTTCACGTAAGAGAGGATAGTGTCCTGGGTGGCAATTCAAGAATTCCGGGTAGATTAGTACGACACTGGGTTGGATGCAGTACTACACGCAACGGGTCCTCCGGGATCAACTGGTTGGTACCCCCATAAGACGGGAGATTTATTACACTTCTTGATGCTCTGGATGAAAGTAGGAGACGTGTATCCGCATCCCCAGCTTCTCCAGACTAAATGGTAATGGTACTCCCACATAGAATATCTTATTCGACCCCTCCCCATGCGGCAAAGCTGCTGTATCACTTCCAATACGCTTTTGGTATCGCGTATTTACATATAGGTGATTCGCGTGTGTGTGATGTGGTCCAATCAGGGGGTTTCAAAAGTCTAGGTCACTAAAACATTTTCCGTACTCTCCGGCTTTTTATTCGGAGATCTATTAGAATAGGGACGAGGTTTACAAATCTGCAGTTAGCTATGGGTCTGTAGTACGTCTAATGCATAACATTGAACCCGACTTCCCACGAAATCTTACAGATCTGTACGGCTCAGGTGAGAAATCTCTTAAGGTAAGGTTTCCATGAGTCTGTACGGTTCACGTCGGATATTTTCTTAGACTTTCCGTTGCGGCGATTATTCGTGGATGATCTCTTGTTTCGCGCGACCCGTTCACCAGCTGTTGTACGTTCTCCGTATTCATAATGCGTATGGGGGAACTCGCCTCCTGGAGACCATTTCGCTGGCATGTACGGCTCAGCTGGGGAGTGACTCCACGGTGAGCGCGCAGTTGGCCAGAATCACTGGAGAGAGTAAGAAGTGAGTGACATAAATAAGAATATTGATATATCCCATTCGTGGTAAGACTGCTAATCTAAGTTCATATCGTCTATATCACTTTCATCATCGTACCATTTTCAGTTTTCTGTACACTCAAAATAGGAAACCCCCAAGCCTGACGGTACACGACCCAGGTATCCAGTAAGAAGGCGGGGTAGGTAAAACTTCAGTCGTGCAATAGAGTTAGTGCACAGCAGCGAGCAATGCTGGCTCTCACCCTCCGATGGAGATACATGTAAAGTGATAGACGGAAATTGTAGGCGTCTCCGGCTCCTGTGCATATACCCCATTCTTTGCTCTTGGGCCGTGACTTCCTTGGACCTATGAGGTTCTTCCTCTACAAGCCTGACATCCAAGTCCACACGCGCCGAACGACCCGGTTCAATCTCCTGAGCCTGTTGCGTTTTCGGGCTCCCCGGTCTATGCATTGAATTTCAACTTGAGCTGAATAGAACGAGGGCACAGAAGGCTGTCTCGCGTCGACTCTGACGATATAGAAGAGCTCGAGAGAGTAGTTAAAAGTGTGACTCTCAGTCAAGTCAGTCAGACCAAGGTCGTCATAGCTGGGTTCCGGGAGCTCGTTGTTGAGATCCTCTGAGATTCCGCCAAGGAGATTTGAGCCACCTACTCCAGCAAGAATATATGAGTCGATGCCACCTTCGCCTTTACTTTGCTCTGCGTCAAGGGTCCAAAGAGAGGACATGGAACAGGAGGAACTAAGATGGTCAGCCAACAGCTAGGCAGGCAGAAAATATAAAAAGTGTGCTCCGTTCCAATGATTAGAGATGGAAAGACTCATCCATACAGAACTATTAACAAGGGGTCCTACGATTCACAGATATTCATGTAAAATGATGTGATAGAGTATAATGAACAAGATCCCCAATTGAATAATGGAGATAATAGATTGATGGTCACTTGGGAGCAGATTCATACCGAGGTTCGCAAAACACCGATTGCCCAGAAGAAGTAGCTATGGATGCTGATGAAATATTTGTAGCTTCTATCATATTCTAGTGATGGAGATTTACAGAAATTAGTTTAGTGTAGATTGCAGCGAAGCTACAATATCATTAAAAAGAACTTGTATAGAGCTGAAGAGAGTCAATGCAACTGTAAATGCGCATTCTAGAGAGGTGTGAGAGTATTTATACGTCTTCTTTAATAGACGTACGCCTCGGCCGGTGTACATATCTTCCACAGGTAATGGCCCGTTACTACGTCCTCAAGATTAATGGATTGTCAAAACACATCCATTTATTTATTTAATAGTAGTGTGGGTTGACATCTGCCGGGGTATCATGATGTATGATTAGCTTGCGCTCCACAAAGGACCCTATCAGGTAGTAGAGTTGGAAGCTCACGACACCGACGGAGAAATCTGCAATGAACCGCGAACGGACAGGGGGGTAGGGAGGACCAATGGACGAGTTGTACGATGGCAGACTTCCTAGAAGAGTAGAATTTCCAACTTAGGGCTCCAATAGAGTTCTTCGATCGCGTGCATTCGGCTTGATGATACACCGTCGGATTACTTTTGCATTCTTTCATCCTTGGTCAGCGACCAAACCACTACTAATCAAACAAAGCCGATATGCGCTTACGTCTACACGCGTTTAGTCCGGGAAAGAACCGAGACTGAAAATATAACGCAGATGGCGGACAAGAGAGCCTCGTGTCGAAAAAGGCAGGCGTGTGTGCATACCTTTCATGCACTAAACCGCTGTCGAGTTGAGAATGCAGCCAGTAACTCTGACTCTAAAACTCTGACGTACCTGAGCAGGTTGTTTTGTCCTACACGGCCGTCAGGGGTCGCACCGTGGCAGTGCTTTCAGAACTCTATTTGGTATGTCAGTTCTTAAGGTATAGGACTACATGGCAAACGTACGCAATCATAGCATAAATACTATGTTGTACGATACCTCGTGTTGTGCAAACTAGTCATGCTAACCGTATAACCTGAGCAAACGTCATCTAGGACAGAACTTGGAATTAAAGGCTTGAAATACTGACTTGGATTTCAGTTGTAGTCTTACTGATCCCGGGTGCAACGATATCCTCATAGGTATGGTAAAGAATATCGGTTTGTTTAATCGAAAAGATCAAAGAGGCTGAACAGGTGATATAGAAACAGGGGCCCTAGCCATAACAGGGATGCTTTTTTAATCAGCATATCCAAGCCCAAGATAGATCGACCAAATTCAGAATTCTTTGCTCATTTGATGAATTAAAGAGCTCTTTCCAAGTAATGATAGTGAGAATCGATTGCTGTCCCATAGCTTTGGTAGTCTCCTATTATTTACTCGATGGAACTATGTAACCAGTAGAGATATTCTCAAAAGGAAAGTTTGTCTCTCAGTTTCAATATACTTGACCCTTAGTCATTCGATCGGTTATATCCCTTTCCTATAATGGTACTCCATGCTTTAAATCCTCGCTGTTCAAAGGTATTTTGAGACGCACTGTACTCCAAAAATTGTACTTTGAAATGAGCTAGAGCTTCAGGGGTGAGATACTGTAAACAATGCAGGTACAAGAGTATGCCTGGTCATTAGCAGCAATCGTGCTTATACAGGTACTAGAAAATGATCACAATAACAGATGGAGAGACAGATCCACTTTGGTCAGGTGAATCCACCTACCACCACTGTGGAGAGCACGCATTCACCCAGAATAAAGAATGTCGCGTGTATCTGCACAAGGTACCGCTACTTTGTTCCGGCGTTTGGAGTAACTGGTTGCTGATGAAAGCTGCATCGTGCGGACACAATGTACGCATGAAGGCCAACGAACTTCTATTTAAGACCGCTCCCGAGAGGGAGAAGTAAGTCTTCATAATCTCATATACGATACACTCACATATTGACTCCTACACTGAAAGCATCTTACCAACCTTACACAATCGATCTCATCCGCAATGTGCAAAGCACTTTATAGCGAATTCGCCTGCATTAACGGGTGCGCGAGCAGAATCATCGACACTTCAGGTTGCGCTTTCGCAGATACAAAGTTGGATTCCAGCGACCCTCGTAGTATCTGGCATCGACGTTCTTCTGGTGGACCTGATTGGCAAGACGATGAGTGGAACAGATATTTGAAGATAGCTGAGGAATGCTGGAGCCAGCGAGGCCAGAAGTATAGGGATCACAACAAGATGAAGAACCTTCGAGGAGTGGCTGAGTGCTTCGTATGTAAGGACGAACCGATGGAGGATTGGTCCTGAGTATACTTAAAGGTTCATTTACTAGTTATATCGGCCTGGAGCTGATGCTGGTTTGTTCAAATGAAATTAAAGATGGAGAAGATTGATCCAACTCTAATAATATAAATCTTCCTATTGATCGAATTCCAATTGCTCCACGTTCATTGATTTTTGTGGTTGTTATTTCACCGAACTAAAATGTTGTCGTGCAGAACTTAGAATGCGAACCGGATGAAAGAATTTCCCTTCCGACAGACGCGACTTCTCCTCTTCACTAACCGCGTAGGATTTGGAATTTCTCTAACAAAACACTCAGGCCAAGAATAGGATTGATTAGACTAAATCAAACTGATTTTTCAATCTAGAGACTCCGTGGGAGATGGTTTCACTGCTGAGGAACGGCATCCAGCCTTGTTCTGCCAAGTAACTCTAGCACAGCCTCAATCTCATGTTTAAAACGAAATTGGAATGTACGAATTGGAGCATGGAATTGGATTATACAGTCTGTTTCTGACTCAATAAACTAATGTATCGGCCATTCGTTCTTAATTATGACTCCTCCTGTGAGCAGTGAAAGCGCTACGGACAGTACACGACTGCAGGATAGTGATATAGCTAGCTCTTCCACGTCCCCCGGCGCAAAAATAAAACAAAGGTAAACGTATCGTGTATCATTAACAGTCGTTGACGGCACCTTCCATATATATTAGTCAGCCCTCGCGAATACGCTGACGCTATCCTTGAACACGTGAAGCTTGACGTGAATAGCGCAGACGATCTATATCGCAAGCGGAGCTCATACCGTTTGGCATGCTATTTACGCCGTCATTATTCCAGCCCATCGGCGAGGGATAGCAGTCCAATACTTTTGGACTCGGCAAGCAGCTTCATCAGCCGTTACAGCCTCGGCCCTGCTGTCAGTCCCAACCGAGAATATCCGTCCATCCCTGGAATTTACTGCATTCCGAGCTGCCGAGTCGGTGAAACCAGCTCTACTATTCTTGAGAGGTCAATGTGATTCAGCATGCCTTTCAAAAATTGGAGCGTCATATGGCATCCACCCGGACGTATTCCACCGTCACTTGGACTTCATGACAGGACCTGAATGATTATGCACACCCCTCATTGCTGTCAGCGCATAATAATATCGTTCAGTTGGCCTATCCTAATATCGGTAATCGTAAGGATGCTCGTCCCCGATACACTCTGAAAGATTTGGATCATTTGAGAGAAAGAGATTATAAGGAAATGAAAACATACCTTCAGGAATTAGGCGAGCAAGTAGAGGTTGATTCCTGTCCTGGCGATTCTATCGTACGAGACCTTTATCCACTTGGACCAGATTATTTTGCTATCGAGCAATGGATCTCTATAAGCGTTGCTCAGATGTCCGAGGGCTGGGCAGGCCAGTACTCAGGACATGAGCGAGTGATACCCTTAAGCTGACTTGCATGGAGCGGTTATTTGAATTGATTCCGGCGAATTTCTGTCCTGTCTGAGTAAAGTGCCATGGATCGAACACTTATCATTACGTACCCTTAATTCAAACATGTTTCTGCCTACACCTCAGAACGCTCCGTTCATTGCACAAAAATTGCGCGAGAAAGGCACTGCTCATGGGCTGCGGCGCTCTAACTATTATGGTATCCAGAGTGTAACATTACTTCACCTACACTATGGAAAAGACTTAGACCTAGGTCTCATAAGTCAAGGCGCATTTTATGCAATGCATGAGATATTCCTCTTCTGCGCCTTTTCCGAAGTTCAGCTTCTTAACACAGTAGAACAGGAGCTCTTGGAGAGGAAAGGTGATACCTTTGACGACAACCATACCTTCAATCCCTATCATCTAATATACAGTCAAGAGCTTCTGGACAAAATCATGGGTCGTTGTCGAAACACAATTAACATGATTAAAACAAGACATGGAATTGTTTGGCCTAAAGCCTCTGACGCTAAACTATCGGAGAAAGCAGACCTCTCAGCACTGTCTCTTGAAAGAGATTACGAAGATATTCTTGAACATTGTTGTATCTTGTTTAAGCGTTGTGAGTCCAACGTAAATATTATCATAAATCGAGCTATGATCATGGAGTCCAATAAAGCAACGGGAGAGGCCAAAGAAGTTTCAAAATTGACCAGGTTGGCTCTGTGTGCAATCCTCTGAGTTTCACTGGCACCTTTTTGGGTATGCATCTTACCCCCTTATCCACTACCGGGTTTGGTATTTGGATATGGTTTGCGATATCAGTGCCTCATTCGTAATGATGCAGTTCGATTTCTGCGATGTCTTATCTAAAACAAGATCAGAACTTTGGCTACCGGAAACTAAATAGGTTTGCTCTTAAGATATTACGGTGATGCTATGATAGGTTGACTGCGTATTAAGACCGAGAAGAATACTTTACCTTTAAGTGTTTCGCACTTCCATTTTCCTTGATACAAGAGCTTAGATTTCCCAGAATAAATATAATTCACCGAACGGGAGCATAGTCAGCTTTAATTCATAGTATGGCGATCGATTAACGCTCGTAGCAGTAGAGAAAGTAGTTTCTTCAGCCTATCGTATTTTGTGATACATTAACAATATTAAGCTACCTCATACAACAAGTCAGAAGTTTGGTCTTCTACTTAGGAAACATATCCTTCTCGGCGAAAACAGACGTAGGCCGTCCAGATTTAATGAGATAATTTTTTATAATATCGAAAAGCTCGAGGTCGCTGTTAGGAGATCCGAGAATAGAAACATCGATCGGAAGATTTTCGAATCGAGCAGTTACCTTAGACATATACTCTTATTTGCAGACTATTTTATATATGAGAAAATGTACTAATCTTATCGAACGGGACAGGTCTTACTTGGAACAGTGAGTTCAGGCCCACAAATGATGGGGGAGAGAAATAAGTTTGGCACTCTCGTTGGATTTTTTTTTTTTTTTATTCCATTGTATTGTATTACTTACAATACTGCGCATGCAGCCTTCAAGCTATGGCGCAACTCCCTATATACATAAATCCCTTCTCAGGGCCCTCATATGCTTAGTAAAGTCTTTAGTGGCTTAACCCACTGATATTTTATTTGCAAAGGAAAGTCAGGAAGTTTACACTCTATATAAAGGAAATTGTTGAAAAACCACCCCTTCTTCCTCTTTACCATCTGTTTTTTATTCCCAGTTTTATGCCATACATTCTGTTATCTTCTGTAGACTCTATACTTCCACTCTATCTACATCTCCTGCGTGTATCAGCCATCTAGCAGTAGAGATTTGAGTTCTTGCTATATATTTAAATAACACCTGTTTGCCTAACTTTGTGCAAAAGAGCTTTGCCATTGTTAGCTTTGATCTCAGTTGTTTCCTCATTTCCTTACGCTCTTTTGAGTAGTTTGCACAATGTAAGATAAGGTGTGTTAGTGTTTGAAGTGATTGACAATCTCTAAAGCATTTCCCTTCTTCATCTTTCCCAATCACCTTAGAGTAAGACTTGAAGAATCCAATACCAGTCTTGAGTTGAAAATAGGCTGCTTGGATCTTTTTCTGGACATTAGATTTGGGTATACTGAGTGAGAAGCGCACACGACCTCTGCAAATGCGTGTATAATGTTTGCCTTGTCTCTTGCTATTGGCCTCCCAGCTTTGTTTCCAATTAGATAAGATCTTTTCCTTGCATTTTCGTTTAATATAGCTGAGTGATGTGAATGAAGTGCTTATAGGATTGTGGTCCAGTCCTTTCTTAGCCAGCTTATCTGCTATATCATTCCCAAAGATGTTCTTATGGCCAGGAACCCAGCTAAAGGTAATTTTCATTTCCCATTCATTAGTGAGAGTATTGCATAGGTCAGTTATCAGCACACTTAATTCTTGTCCTCCATCAAGGCTGTTCTTTTGTAGCCTCTTAAGTGCCGCCTGGCTGTCCACAAAAACCCACAGGTTTTTGGCAATGGATTGTCCCTTCTCACACTGGGTATTTTCTCTTTCAAGTGCTTTAAGAATGGCAAATAGCTCTACATCCATAATCTCAACACTGTCTCCTAGGTTCCAGTTGCTGGCAAACAGGATGCGCTGATTATTTCCTATCTGGCATGCCCCTACAGCATTTCTGTTGCCTTCTTTAGACCCATCAGTGTAGTAAACATTGACTAGTCCGTCCTTCATGCCTGACTCTAGGTCTCTGATTAATTTATCATGTTGCTTCGATGCTTTTTCTTTATCCTTGCTGGAGATGATGAATGATGCCTTTAACTTTGGCCTCCAAGGTTGAGCATTATGTACAGAAATCTTTTCTACCTTCCAGTTGGTGATAAACTCTCGTTGGATTAAATTAGCTCCTGGAGACAAATTAATCGATTTCTCCAATATACTAGTGTTGACTCCTCCCAAACAAGGGGAAGTACTTCTCGACATCTGGATACTTGCTGAACAGCGACCGGCGGGCTGTGGATTCTGTGGTACCAAGACGTCTGTAAATCCAATTATTTATTCGCTTGGAAGTCTCTCCGCGTCTTTCATCCTCCCCTATCACGGTGAGGTCGGAATCGCACCGTACAGCGGAGGATGAATACCACGATAAGAGAAGGGATAAGAAAGTCCGACTTATTTTGGGAGTTCGTCTCTGTATCTTGGCGAGATTTCTTCAATGGGAATGATTACGACAGTATCGCAATCACGTTGTTTCATCACCTGTCTTTTGAACCATGCCCTAAACACTTCTAAACAGAATTTTGCTTTCGCGTTTTGGTGTGAATTGATCTTGGAGGAAAGGGCCCTTCAAAGCAGTTAGAACAGAAGCATGATGTAACACATCTACTTCTCCCCATCAGCTGATGTTCAAGCGTATAACGGCCCATCAATTAAGCTCCGGCGTAAAGGAACGGGTCTTGATGACATACCATTGCCACCTAACGGGTGGGCTAACATATGGTTCCTTCTTAAATCGCTCTTCGTAATCGGCCCTGAACGCGTCGAAACTATGATAATAATCATAGAAGAACGAATCTCTAGAAGCATCTCTCATGATATCACTAAAGTGATAGCCCTTGAGCTTCACTCGGTGGACAATTCTTCCATACCTTTTCGAATGAAATCTTTTCATGTAACACACCCATAGATTTCTCAAGATCTACGACAAACTTGTCTACGATGGCAACTTGATCATTGTTCTGGATAAGATTGATGTAATCAATCGGATAGAGGATGGTAGTTCGTTTAGAGCTCTTACACTAAGTAAGTTCTTCCCATACCAGTGGTAGGCAAAGTGCTTACACTGGTCGAGGTCTCGGCCGAAGAATGTTGGACAATCGAAACGAGGAAAACTTGGGATGTAGCCTCCATGAGGAAGTGAGCCGTGAGTGGGATGCATCGCAAAGCGACCATTCCAATGACCAGGCCTTCTCCCACTACCGCTTCTATCGGATCCAATGGCAATGTCCAACCACGAGTAAGCTCCTATTGCTGCACCACTACCGCTACTTCTTCCAGCTGGTGATTGATATCCATCAGCTCTTGGATTCCAGGGAGCTGGAAAGTCAATACACCCTACTGGCTCTTCTGTTGCCGCAAAAGATGCTAACTTGGTCGTTCCTAGTATTATTGCTTCTACTGATTCTAAACCCTCTATACAAAGCGCAGTCTTGGTAGGTGGTTGATATAGCTCGAGAAATGCCAAGTTGCGGACGGTGGTGCGAATGCCTTTGATATGGAAGATGTCCTTTACGGCAACTCGTAAACCCGCTAATGATCCTTGGTCTATCTATGATACGCTGCGAGAAGGCACAGCAACCACCAAACCTGAAAGGTAGTCTAGGTCGATACGTGCTTCATTTCTGACTCTAGTTGAATATTAGTTTGATCCAATAAGTAGACTCTCTAAGATTCATGTCGCACTTATCTGATCAAGGTACCATAGTGTGCACGAAAGCAGAGTGGATGTCCTTGGACAATCTCCATATTTCAAGCAAATCTCCACTAGGAGATACGTACTGCCCTGGTTTCAACCTTGTTTTTGACTGCTTGTCTACCCATGTATTTCATTTGCTTTTCAGTAGCTAGAGAGCTTCAGTAGTGACGCGTATATTCCCATCTTGTGGAGAAACGAATAAAATACCCTGTAGAAAAGCGTCATGATGAACGTCATCCGCGTGTGATGTTTCTAGAGTCCGAACCAACCAAGCCACACCCACGACCAGATGATCAACAGAGATAATGGTGAAAAACAGGCGTATATCCTGCTGAGGTAGAGATATCTCCTGTTGTCATACCCCACGAATTAGTCATTATTTCATCTTAAAATATCGTCTTTTGGGAACCCTCAACAAAAGTAAAGTACGAATAGCCGGACAATAGAAGCCTCATAAAGGTAGTATCTCAGAGGACTGTTTTCCTTAGCAAAGCTAATGGCCCGAATTACACAGGAACAGAATTTTAGGAAACAGCTAACAGGTGATGTATACAGCCGTAATTTGGACAATCAACAGTCAGAAGATAGACAGGGAAGAATGATACGGACGAATATTTTACCATGAGCGACTCACTGAGATAAGTTCAGAGACATCTTTTGGTACAATCTGAAAGCAAGAAAACGTAGGGAAACGGTTGGCTTACTTGGCTTGCCGGTATGGGAATATATTTCCTGTCTGCGAGCTGGAATGGTAGGTAAGCTTTGATGGAGATGGGTAGTTCAGGCTCAACTGGAGAGTGTGAGGGCGCCATCATTTAAGTGAAGAGAGGAATTCGGGGCAGGTTGATCTTAGGTATAAGAACAACGATTCTCCGTAGGATTGTTTATTTCGTTGAGGAACCGATGACGGGAAGAGGTTGACTGTGAGATTACTGACTTGAAGTGGATTAGGTAAGGTAGGAACGAACAAAGAAAGAAAGCGGAGTACCCCAAAGTCGCTCCACGGAAAGCGTTGCCTTTACAAATTAAGGTAGGCTAAAACAAGTCGTGCTTGCGTTTGTTACGTTTGGCATCTCTTGAGTAATTGTCGGTTTTGCCTTCTCTTCAGTCCAGTCAGACTGGACGTAAGAGTTCACATAAGTCAACTTGGGAAGCATATGTATTCTACGACAGAATCTAGTGCTAAATCCGATATGTCCCATCATATAGTGCCTTCGCAATTCTAGAACCCAGAACGCATGAACACAATCCAGGTCCAGCGGTCTCCCTTCCAAAAGCAATGCTCTAACACTGTAAAACCTTCTTCTTTGGTTTTATGACGCATGAGAGCATGAAAAGCGCCGCGAAGATTATCTTCCAAAATCAGTATACACATAAAAGTCCTTGAGATAGAGAATATGGTAGTCCTACTGATGAAGCGAGGAAGCAATATCCCTCGGAAGGATGATTTGCTGTACGACCTGTAACTAGTAAACGAGCGGTCAATGGTCGTCCAACCAGCTCTGCTAACGCTCAAATAAAGCTAAGGTTGTAAAAAGCTGTGTATCCTTTGTGATATCTGTGATATAATTTATCAGTCCTTGATTTGCTGGTTCTAGATCCTCGCCTAATCCACGCCCTACTATTGCTGGCATCTATTAGTATATACAATCTGTAATGGATCATTCAACTCACCGAGTCCCATCAAGGACGGCGAGGAAGCTCTCCAAGCTCCAAAAAAGATATTATCAAGATAATCAACGCTATTTGAACAGCACGAGAGTCGATAGTATGAGGCTCAGTGCCGTGTTTTGGAAGGTACCTAGTTCCAAGAGGGGCAAGAACGGTTACAATTATTGCTTCCAGGCCAGACGCTACGCTTGACTATGCGGTTTTCTGTAGAGCGACGTCGAACTTTTCTGATACATATTGGAAAACGAATCCCTCGCTGGAAAATCCAACCTTTTTAAAGAATACCACTGCAAGACAGAAACGAGCTCCTGCACTATCAAAAAGGCTATTCATCTCGATCGCCCTTGATTTCAAGCTCAGCCATAAGCTACCGACTGCTAATGTCACTCTGTTTCTGTTCGTCCGAATAGGAATATCCGGGGAAGCTAGTGAACACGTGTCTTCGCTTAGAGTCATATGCGACAAGTGTGCTTCGTTATTCGATTCGGTTACGGCCTCACTGGACACTCCATTAGTGGTATCCTCTCTGCCAGGGACAGGTATGTAACCATCCACCGCACTGATTTCTGTGTCCGCCTTGTTACGTTCGAGGATAAATAGCAACGACATAATAATAAACAGAGTGGTTAACGATACCCCAAAGGGAATATAAATGCTGGTCCGCATAAGAATAGCTGCAATTGGTGGGTGATTAGTCGCGTAGAGTGGCCGCATAAGAGTAGAAGATATAAGTAGATAGTTCTATATGTTGTTAATATGCGTATATGTACTCAAACAGACTAGCGGTTACATACCTGGTTTTGTGACTTAAGGCATCGGCAACTGAGGCATATATCACAGAGTCAAATAGACGTTGGCCACCACTAAGGAAGAGAAAAACAGAGCTTAACCAAACGGTCTGAATAGGCAAGATCATATAATTTGCACCTAAAGAGCTCAGCAAAGAGAACAGGCTCAGCAGTTAACAGTAGCAATAGATGGTTTATGCGTACAGTTTATAACAAGACCCCATATCATAAGAGAATCCCCAATTGTGGAGAGTACCATTATCAAGCGCGGACCAGATCTTTACGAGAGGGATTCATAGTATGCCGCTGTTAGAAGCCCTGCTCGAAAGTTAGAGTTCAGAGACTCAAACTGACATGTTGGAGTTTGGTATTACGAACCTGCGGAAGCATCAAGGAAATTTTCCACCCGACAACCTTCGCAAGGAGACCTTGGACTTCTGGAAACTTGCATGCGCTCTCTTTGGTTTCATACGTCGTATACTGCCCGTAATATTGTTCGCAAATGGAATTTTCGAAGATTCTCACCGTTGGAACCTCGATAACCATAGCCGAAAACCCGAACAAAGCGTAAAGGAGGTAAAGTATTACTACTCGCCATGGTAGCATAATCGGCCGAAAAGTGGCTCATATATATATTCACGTGTTAAATACCACGAGAAAGATATAAATAATGAGCTATGGGGTGTTGAGGTTGCTGGCATAATATAAAACATACTTACTCAGGTCGCACGAGAGAATGACGCTTGTGATCTGTTGGGCGAGTAGTGTAACGATAGAGTGAACTCTTTTGTACTGTGAGCTATACCTTCCAAAGCATGCACCGTTCATGACTTCTGTGGTGTAGTGATTTTATAGTTTTAACACACCTTCTCTCTTTTTCCGTTCCATAAGCAATTTAATTAGCGGCCCCGTCTACAGATTACTGTACTATCGCTCTAAGTGGAAAGGTCAGTCTCCTCTACTCGAAATCATTGTTGCTCAACGATATTATATCAAAGGAAGCCGAAATGTGTTCTTCATATAGATGAGTTGCGTTAAAGACAAGATGCCAGTACTGATTACGATCTCCCTAGGGTCGTCTTCCGGTGAGGATCCAGCATGGAGTACACCCGTATTGAGTCCCCCACGGAGTATCGTACTGGAGGATACCATCCAGTTCATCTCGATGAGCTCCAAAATGGACGTTACAAAATCGCGAATAAACTAAGCTAGTGGGGTACTTCGACGGTCTGGTTAGCTACTGATGCCGCTCGGTCTCATACTTGTGTTACTATCTCTATTTCAAGGCTGAGTTGTTCTACAAACTCCAAGGTACACTTGATGATAGAAAAACTGCACAAACTCCAGTACAGCGACGTTCCTCACGATGGGAAAGCAAGTATTTTGTTGCCAATTGACGAATTTGAAATACGTGGTCCGAATGGGCAACATTTTTGCCTTGTAATGCAGTTTGAGGGCCGCACAATTTCAAATGCTACAAGAAGAGCTCAGGGCATCGCAACACTTCCTTTACCGCTCAAGAGCAAAGAGTGCAATTAGAGAACTGATTGAGGGTATTTCTTACGTGCACGATGTTGGTATAGCTCACGGGGGTAACTTTCACCGCTTTCTGTAGTTATAGTAACCTCTCCTCTCTTTAAATTTGTACTGCGATTCCTCAGCCTCTGTGCGCTTGCTGGACAAACAATGGAATATGTTAATCTCCCCGTATGAATTGATCTCCATTATAGATATGGTTATGTGTTATGTACATCGGGAATGATTGTACGATATCGACGTTTCTTTGCAGGGGAATCAGCGACGACCTTTTGGAAGCGAGCGTACAGTAGGTAAGCAGAAGGCTAATTGACAAGTCTCTAACGATGTTGAGATTTACATATTGCAAATCTCTATCTGGGGCTTCCCAAGGGCTGTAAATGGTCGACAGAGAGAATACGAGAAATCTGCGGATCGGCGACAAAAGTACCACTGGTGCAAGATGAGCAAGGGTCAAACCCAATTACACCAGCACACGTGGTCGAGAGTTGCGTTCGAAAAGATGTCAACATCTCCCTGTTTCCTGGTTCACTCAAAATCGGAGACTTCGAATTTGCTTTTTAAGATCATGAAAAGTACGCTAGCTTGCCAAGTGTAGGTCCTTATATACTTCCAGCGTTCAACCATCCAGAGTCATGCTCCCCTGCTGTTGATATCTGGCTGCTCGCTTGCGCTATGTATCAAATTTTATCTGGCTTTGATCTCATGGAAGTGCTTGATAATCCACCAGAGAAGGTAGTATCAGGCATGGAGTTATTGGGCCCGCCTCCTGATTATCTGTTCGACTCCTGGGCGACGTTCGTGAAAGACAATGCCCAAAAAGTCCTAGAGCGAATCTTAATGGAACATCCACTACTTGAAATACCCATCCGGCAACTGAGGGAAGGCAATAAAGAAACTGGTATGAGAGCTTGCCCGGATGATTTCTCCGAAAACGACATAGAGTTGTTGACGGATTTGTTTCGCTCAATGCTGCTTTACGAACCAAGCAGACGTCCTACTATCCAGGATATCAAGAGTCATCCAGGGTACTCCTTTCTCTTGAAGCCATAATGGGTTACCACCCTTCTGTATGATCCTACAGTAATCTTGAGAACCGGTAAAGTGGTAGATAAGTGAAGTTCTCCTTAACCAGCTTTTACTGAAATCTCTATAGTGGTAACCATGGGAGAAGCATTTGCCCGCTACCAGAGGAATGGCGTTTAATACGATATATGGCTTTGGAGATACGGGCGATGCTCTTCCTCGAAGTTATACCTAACCGTAGCGAAGAATTTCCAGGTCCCTTTGTGACGCTCGCGAAGCTTTCCTATTATTGTTCAGTGCTTGACAGAAAACAATTGTAACGAGGACGTCCATTTTACTGACAGAGACATTGTAAACCTGAGAGATTAGCTCGCGCCCGTGAGAGGAACTAATGGTTTGGGAAGAGTACCTTTTCTTCAATAGTGAACTTTGCGGAAGGATTGATAAGACAAGAAACAAAAGGATGAAATGATAACTGAACACCCTGTGATGCATACATATGTGTGAAGCTGAGAGTGATCATGTGACTGAATGAATCCTTGATCCTGTTATGACTGATGTACGAAGTATACTTCTTGCTGTACTCTAATACTATACAATCGTACTTGGTGAACTTGCCTCTCAATTGTCTTTTCCGGCGACTCTATATTAAATATACATAACGTACTTCCAGTCTAGCCAAGCCAGGCACTCAGCAGGACGGAGATGGTCGAGACAATAAGATGTGGTGATCATCAATTGAATCCCTTGAATTTCTTCTCCCGTCGTTTCGGATATCTCTTTGGATGAAAGTTTGATATGGACGTGACTAACCCCGTAAAATCGGAATTGACAAGTGAGGTAGTCAAGTTTGCAATATCAATAGATTAGAACTAGCCCTTTCAGGAAATCGAGGCGTGATTCCGCGTTTCGCGTATCGCGTCGAACCATCCGCTGACAACGGGATCGACCTCTACGAAAGATCAGTACAAACTCTCCCCTCCAAGTATCCCCATTATTTCCCACACCAACGCCACACCCAGACATCTCCGTCTCAATACAATGGCCAATTTCTTCGACATCAAAGCCCGACGAGCCGACGCAGCAGCAGCAAACTCCTCGAAAGTCCCAGCTCCAAAACCAGAGACAAATCGCCTGCAGCCATGGGTCGAGAAATAGTAATCACGCCTAATGGTTTATAGAAACTACACTTTAACATCATACTAAAACCCTCTTCCAGTCGCCCCAAAACCCTCTCCGACGTCACAGCCCAAGACCACACCATAACCGTTCTACAACGCACACTCCAATCCTCCAACCTGCCCCATATGCTCTTCTACGGTCCCCCAGGCACGGGTAAGACCTCCACTATCCTCGCGCTCGCAAAACAGCTCTACGGACCCGAACTCATCAAAACCCGCGTGCTCGAACTCAACGCCTCCGACGAGCGCGGCATATCCATCGTGCGCGAGAAGGTCAAAGACTTCGCTCGGCAGCAGCTATCTAACCCTCCTGCGGGGCCAGCGGGAGTGGAGTACCGTAAACGGTATCCGTGCCCGCCGTTCAAGATCGTGGTGCTAGACGAGGCGGATAGCATGACGCAGGACGCGCAGTCGGCGCTCAGGAGGACGATGGAGACGTATAGCAAGATCACGCGGTTTTGCCTGGTGTGCAATTACGTGACGAGGATCATCGACCCGCTCGCTTCACGTTGCTCCAAGTTCCGCTTCAAGATGCTCGATACGTCGTCCGCGACGGCACGGTTGGAGGAGATCGCGGGGCTGGAGAACGTAGCGTTGGGCGAGGGCGCCGTTGAGGCGCTCGTGAAATGCTCGGAAGGCGATCTGAGGAAGGCGATCACTTTTCTGCAGAGCGCGGCGCGGCTTGTGGGCGCCACGGCCCCATCTTCCATCTCGAAATCCAAAGCGAACGGTCGCCCGGCCGCAAAAGATCCCTCGGCCATGGATATCGACACTCCTGCTCTGCCGCGCGCCGTTACCGCGGCTATCGTAGCCGAGATCGCTGGTACGATTCCCTCCGCAACAATAGAGGATCTCATATCCGCCATGTCCCCACGATCTTCTGGAGCATCATATGAGGCGATTTCAAGCGCGGTAACGGATCTCGTGGCGGACGGGTGGAGCGCGACGCAGCTGGTTTCCCAATTGTATGAGCGTGTATTATATGATGAGAAAGTGCAGGATGCTCAAAAGAACCGGATCGTTATGGTGTTCTCCGAGGTAGATAAACGATTGGTAGATGGTGCGGATGAGCATCTGGAGGTGCTGGATCTGTGCTTGAGGGTTGCTGGGATTATGGGTGCGGGCAGGTGACAGCACGGACAAGAGAGGAATTAGAAGATTAAATGTGACATTTGGGTCTAAAAGTGGATGGGTGGTTATGAACGGGCGTTAGTTGGCGAGATTGGCAGATATACTGCACTTCAGGGTTGCATAGGAGCGTGGCGTCACGGTTAAGAAGTCTAGTAGCATGATGGGATTTGAATACTCAATATATTGATCGCTACGAGAAAGTCTTCGGCGCCTTCCGATGTCTGTACCGTCTATTGAAGGACTGGACAAGATGATATCATATCAGATCCATGCAAGTACCAATGACTCTAATGCACCTCCATGACGCGCCCCCCACCCAGCCTCGTCCAGAAATCGTGTTTGTAGAAAATCGTAGGCCTTCTCGTATATGAGGACCTCCCTAGGACTAGATAGAGAGGGTTCACCCATCTCCAAGTAATCTCTAGGTCACAAACGGTGAGGTCATTTTATACTAACCGATTTGAACCGTTTAGTAATATTGTCGCCGAAGGGGGGGCGGTCATCATAAGATGAGCGTTTGGGGGGTCTCTCACCGCTTTCCTTCAAGATGGTTAGAAGCGTTGCCCAACCAGGACTGTTTTGAATCTGGTAACCGTCCGAGAGGTCATGATTTGCTGCTAAACGAGCGAGAAGAGCTGATTCGTCCTGTGCGATTAACGATTTCTGATTAGTCAGTCTGTTCATTGAAGATGAGCGGTATGGACTATGGGTACCGACCTTGCTAAGTATTCCTAGACTTAAGATATATGTGACAAGATGGAAGTCAGACACGGCAACGATGCCGCTCTCGGTGCTTAGATTGAGCGGTTTACCTTTGACATTTAGGATTTTAGCGAGGGTACTGAGTTCCTGACTCATACCAAGAGCTTCGCGGTTTTCGATTGGGAAGGACGTTTTGGTATATAGGGGATTCGGTGTATTGGGGAAGCCATGAGTTAGTGTAACAAAAAGATACTCTACGGGGAATGCTGGCTTCGCGTTTTCTTGAACATTGGCGCCGTACTCGTTGATTCGGCGATAGAAGACTTCTGGAATATAACGTGTGCGGCCAAGGCTCTCTTCCTCGTCTTCGCTCTGTACGAGCATCACGGTAGGATCGGCGGATGGTTCGATGATGTCTGCCTTAACCATTTCAACAGCCGCGTTGGATGCTTG
This sequence comes from Patellaria atrata CBS 101060, assembly GCA_010093705.1. Classification (NCBI taxonomy): domain Eukaryota; kingdom Fungi; phylum Ascomycota; class Dothideomycetes; order Patellariales; family Patellariaceae; genus Patellaria; species Patellaria atrata. The sequence goes on from MU006104.1 coordinate 399,330, forward strand.
GTAGCCAGATATTGATATGGCGCCGTTCTCATCACCACTAATTACGCAAGTAACAAAGTTCGAGCCAAACTTGCCAGTCTCGCTCCATTTGGTGGGTCGGGGATAAATTGCTTGATATCGAGCTGCAAAGACAGTCTCGAGGGATGATAGATAGTATGAATCAATGTGTCTCTTGCACACCACCGTACCGTCTCCAGCACCGGCATCGATGAGATCAGTGAAAATCAAACCCAACCTCTGCATTCCACATAATCGGGCAACTTCGTCAACTTCTTTCTCATTGTTCCATTCACCAAGTGATATCCCGTCCATCTCGTTGACCTGGGGCGGTTCATAAATGGCTTCTACCACAGCCTTTGTCCCTAGTGGAACCTCCTCATATTCTTCATATCTACCATACAAGAATCCCAATCTTTGAGTCCCTGATCTTCTCCAGAAGTCGAGGAATGTATCAATGAGATCTGGAGAAGCAAACTCAACGTGGTCCACCATCCGGAAAGGCTGAGGTTGCAGAGTGATAGCACTGGGTTGACATTTTGTACATATGCCGGCTGGAAATGGTTTATGTCCTGAGGGACAATTAGGGCGTACCCGAAAGTAGGGTTCGCTCAAAGGAGGCATATATGAGCTTCCAGATTCAGGCTTATTCTTTCCAGCGTTGAGTTTCCTTAGATAGGAGTGGAAAGATAGATGTTTGATCTTTCTCTCTTCTAGATAGCTGGTGTCATATGGCTCCAAGGGCATACAATAATCACACATGCCCTTTGGCCCGTGTTTGCACATCTTCTGATCCCGCGATCTAGAGATCTTGCCATCTTTCTTGTCCAACCGATCATCTAATGGAGACTGTTTTACCACCTCCCAGGGGTTCTTTATCAGGTTCGTAGGCGAGCCAAGAGGTATGGAAGTTATGGGGAAGGACTCGGGATGCTCTACAGGTTTCCCATTAAGGCGCTGAGATGTCGAGGAAGAGTTGGGGGTAGGTAAAAGTGTGTGACCGTTGGTTTGGAATTCTTGTTCTTTCCAGTCGAGGAAAATCTGATCACCATGCCTGCAACCCTATCAGTATCTATGCGAATTGGGTGGCTGTCGGGTGAGTTCTCATACTTCAGCCCTACAGTCTGTATCGTCACACCCCGAAGGGCAGATAATCTACGCGGTTGTCCGCCATGTGGGGTGGGGTTGATAGTAATGCTGGGTACATCCACATTCTTAGGAAGCTTCTCAGCTATTCGGGGAAGTAGCGAAGATAATTCATCCTTAAGTTCAACGTTCAGACGAAAATTGCCTTCGCGGCTCTGGAACCGGAGAAGCATAGTACTAGCTTGATGAAGCAGCGACCTGAGCAGTGAAAGAAATTTGAGACTCGATTACAGGGGCGGATATTTTAGAATGATTTAGAATTGTATGAGATTCAAAGGAGGAATTTGGGGAAAGGAGAAGGGGAGGTTGGGAAGGTTCCAAATGGAAGAGAAGATTAGTTAGCCGTATATTCACGATGCCTCTGGTGCCTTTACAAGGTTAGTTGACGTAGGCCCATTCTGCCACAGGGACGTCTCACCGCCCAAAGCTTAGTCGTTGGCCTGCAAAACATACAAACTCAACTCTACGGAATACGTCAAGTTCATTTGAGAGATTTTTGTTCCGCATAATTAAATTTAAAAAAATTCTGAATAGACAATAATATTCTCCTCGATCTGAAGGATTCTACTGCCCGTTAAAGAACTTAAGAAAGTGTTATTTTCTCTGTGTAATTGCGTGTTACAGCAGACGACATTTTTTAGTCTAACGGCGCATTTCGCCGATCTGGCCTCAAGCCCGATTTATATTTCTACATTGTACTCGAGAACTACCTGTTCTCCTATTATTTGTCCCGAAAACACATCCCGATTCTACCAGCCAAACCGGATACCTACAAAACTCACAAAATGGTGGATTGGTTAAGCCTGGCGATACCCTTCGCCTATCTAGGGGTGATGGTCGGATCGATGGCTACATTCTCCTCCTTATATCGTCAAAGGAAAGCCGCAAAAGCTGCTTCTCTAGAACCTTGGTTCGGACCACATCTCCAACGAAACATATACTTGTCGCTATTACATCTCGAACCCGAATCGGGGCCAAAGGTTCCAGACAGCGTATTAAAAGCTGCGCTCCTCAGGCGTGCTATAGAAGATGTCCACCGCATCGTACAAATACGAAACGCGAAACAGGCCCTCAGTACGTTGTTACAGAGGGGAAGTGTGGGCGATGATTTATGGCAACGTTTCCAGCGTGCGGAGAAAGAGACTGAAGATGAGTTGAGAGATGTGGTTACGGAGGTGAGTCTTATCTTCCGTATATGTCGCGTATCAATCTGCTAATAGATATGCAAATAGGCAAACGCGTTTGCACCAGGCTGGGGCCAGATCATCTTCCAAACCGCTAGCGAAATGGTAAACAATAGCTCCTTGCGCGATCGGTTGACAGAGCTGCAAGGCACAGTCCCATCAGAGAAAGCATGGTGGGAAAAGAAGAAGGCGACCATTCAATCTGAGTTCATGAAAGAGCTTGACAACGAAGATGCTGCAAGTGTGTCGAGCAGAGCTACAGGCACCACCGGTACCAGAAGAGGTAGTGAGGACGATGCTGTATTGGTTGAAGCAGGTGGCCCGGCTGTCGGACAGCAAGGCGCGAAGAAAAAGAAACAAGGAAAGAAATGAGCGGCACCCCTTACGGAACTGTACAAAAGTTAGACTTGAGCATTGTAGGCGTATGGGAGTTCCGGGGAGGCATATATCACTTATGGGCCAACCTTGATGGTTGTTAAACCCTCTGCTCAGGAAAGTTGAGGCATGGACTATCGGCTAAGGATTGCATATCAGATCGAAATCGCTATATTCCACATCCCTATCTTATTGTAAGGATAATTTATCCTTCGCTAATGTCATGAAGCAAAGTCTAGCCGAATCAAGGTCTCGAAATCATAATGAGCTCTCAGTGCCACATCCACCAGCCGGCATCCTTCTAACTGCTTCACCCTCAAGACTGCGAAATCCAATCATAGACCAGTCTCGCCTTTTCCAATTCACTCCCATCCATCTTCTTCACAACCACATGTCTCGTATACCTCCTCTCCTCCCCGACCTTCTCAAACCCCCACATCTGCCTCGCCACCCATCCTCCCACCTCGTTCTCCACATAACTCTCCATCACCTCCACCTTCTCTCCCTCCTCCCACCCCTCCCGCAAAAACTTCTCCTCAGGATCCTCCAAGCATAGCGATGTGGGCTCGAGGTATCTGCTTTTGCCCCGAAGCTCACCGAAGATGATATCGGAATGCGGTCGCCACTGCCAGTCCAGCACGCGGTTCTCGGGCGAGCCTTTCAGTCCCCCGGTAAGCGTCTGCTGGATGTCGATGTGGGGCGTTTGAGTGTTGTCGAGGTAGTGGGATATCGTTAGCGTGACGTCGGCAAGGGAGATGGCTTTGCGGAGGAGCCAGGAGAGGCCTTGCTGTTTGAGATAGGGGGTTAGTATGGCTGTAGGGGGTGGGGGGGGGGGGGGTAAGGGCTAGGGTTGGGGGACGCGGGAGGGAGGGTATTGTTAGGAGGGAGAGGGACGTACGATGACGAAGATCTGTTCCGTGGAATCGGACAGGGTCGTGTTCTGTAGAGATGTTAGATTCGGGCAGATGGAGTCGCAGTTCGTTAGGCTCTACCATATGCCACACCCCGTTTAGATCTCTGATAGTTTTCTCTGGCGGCGCGGCCATGGCTAGGGTGGATGGAAGTGGCGATCTAGAGAGTTGAGATCTGGGGAGCAATGTTGATGTTTCGGTTAAATGATATGCAATCAGCGTAGGTAGAGTTGGAGTGAGGTCTTTGGGAGCCTGGAGCATTTATTTGTTGGTACTGTACTTTATTTGGAAGTCTGAGGCTGCTCACCTAAGTCACCAGTCGTTTGACGTTTGACGTTGTGTGACAGATAAAAAGCCTATTCGACAGTATCTTACAGGTGAACTACAGTGCGCTTGGTCTCTATCTACCTTGGACTCACATTAAGCGGGGAGGTCATACCTACCTTAGTGGGGTTCTCCAGTCCAACTTACCGCGGCATGTCGACAATAAGTGTAGGTATAAGATAAAGCTATCATGGGCGGGATTATAGCCGGGATTCAGAGCTTCCTAATTGGGTAATAGCTGAATGCTCTCTACAAGCAAGCTCGAAGACAATAGACTGAGTACTAACAACATTATGACATCCGAATGACTGATTGCAACAGATATACCATTTTTGAAGTCTCCATATGGGGTACAATACTGGTATGTTATGGTTTGATAGCATTAGATGATTTTACTTTCAATGCTAAGAAGATAGGGGTCGTTTGAAAGGTCTATCGTGGCGAATCCATTTGTATGAAATGTGCTACATATACAATATTTGAGCATATCGATGCCCCCGAATTTGTTGGTAATACTTTGATCGTCAAAAGCGCTCGGGACCATTTTCACCGGAGATGTAGACATGTCAAGCAGACTTGTCAAGCAGACTTAGATTTGAATTTATAGAAGATTAAACTCAGCTCAGCTACGCCTCTCCAGCGCAACATTCTTGTCGTGAGACGATAGAGGTAGAGGTCTAGACAGGACGTGCTTTGATATGGTCCTCAAACACGTTTTGCTCATGCCCTTCACCCTGGACCTGAATTTTCATGCTATCTAGAATCCTCTTCTTGACATTTGGATCTCTGATATCCATACCGGAAAAAGCTCCATGGGTGGTATCGAAATTATAGCCTTGAATAGCTGTCCATATCCTCGCGATTTCGGGAGGCGGTAAAGGAATCATATTAGGAATTGACCACATGAATGTATAACTCGTTGTTCCTGGGGGGCGATCTTTAAAATACAACCCGGACTATCCAGCCTTTAGAGTCAGACCTCGTCGCTATCGTCAAATGGGGTATTGCTCACCGGTACGGTTACAATTGTGTCCGCAATCAGAAGTTTGTTCTGGTAATGTAGGACAAGACTTCCGGGAAAGTGACCGCCGGTTTTGATTGCTGTGATACCAGGGAGGATGGTTTCTTTGTGACCAGTGATCAACTTCGTATGCCCTCCATTCTCCTCTGATCGATTGACCCATTCTTCATCTTCTTGCGAGATGTAGACCGGGCATTCAAACGTCTTGGACCATTCAATGTGAGTAGTGTAGTAGTGAGGATGGGATATTACTATTGCCTTCAGTCCCCCTTTAGACTGGATCTAAGAGTCAGGTTGTTAGGCCATGATCGAACAGGGGCTGACGAATGATGAAGCATCTGTAAACTCTACCTACGAATTCAATGGTAGGTTCATCCAAAAGTGCAATTAGATCCCAAAGTACATTTCCATCTGGAGTCTGAAGAAGTATGGCTCGTTGTCCTATGCCAAACTGAAAGTCGAGACATCAGTTCTGAGCCATATGACGATCAATGCGGTTTCTTAGACCTTGAGTTACCTTAGGAGCCGTCTCGATCGACCACAGCTTCTCATCTACAGCATCTTGCGTCCATTTATTGCTGTACTCTTTCTTCACCTCTCCCATACTGGTCCATTTCTGCCCTGACGGCGGGACGAACTGCCGAGGGTCCTGTACAGGATGATACGTCAGTCTACAAGAAACCAGCTTGGTCGTCAGTTTCCTCACGTCGCATATCCTGCAGTTTGGCAATGGCGAGTTGAAAGGTACATCGAATTGTGTCGCACAAGTGCCGCACACGAGGAGATCGTCGGCACCGATCATGGGTGCTTGTAGTTGAGGATTCAATGGAAGTTCTCGACACAACCTAACAAAGCGTCTTGAAAGTAACCCATCCCACTTTAGAAGTTGTGGGGATAAGATGCAAGAACTACCTGGGGAGGCTGTACTCGCATACAACTATTCCCCATTATTGAACGCCATCGATTTTGATTAGGAAGTTACTCTAATACTAAGGTAAGGTTAAATAATTACAGTACTTTGAAGATTCTAAACCGTCGTACAGTACTGTACATAGCTCAGGTCTATTCATTACGTTTCAAAGTGTCCGTATACTCTCCCATTCCTAGTTGTCAAAGTATTTTTTATAATTGAGCACTAATGAACCAGTTGTGCTGTACAGAGTTACAATTTTGTGCTTTAACATTTGCCCTTTACCCCTTCTAGTAACCCCTTTTCCGATTAACAACGTTGACGAGTTTTTCACCCAGCTGTTTCCTCAATAGATTGAGCTCTAGGATAGCAAATGCTCTCTCGTTGTACGCCGTACCTACACCACTGATGTGCGGTGTGATAATCACATTCGGTGCAGACCAGAGAGGATTGTCTGATGGTAAAGGCTCTGGATCTGCAACGTCGAGAGCAGCTCCTCTTAACTTACCTTCCTTGAGGGCGGCGACAAGTGCAGGTTGATCGACAATTGCACCTCGAGAAATATTGGTTAAGAATGTCTGTTTCTTCTTCAGGATATCGAATTCATCCTTCCCTAGGAGGTGTGTCGTTTCTTTCCTATCGAACGGTAAGTCGAGGCGAATTGATCATATATTTGAGATGACCCACGTTAACGGCACAGATATAACCAAATAATCAAGATCTTGCTTGAGAAATTGGTGTAGGGACGCTTTGTCCAATCCGCTGAACCATGAGCTCGGAAATTCTCCATCGGGATCCCCAGTACCCGGAACGATAAAGCCATTATCTCTTTTCTTCTCAGGGGTATCTTTTGGTGTTGCTGTATACGCTACTACATCCATACCCATGGCTTTGGCTACACGACCGACTGTGCTCCCAATGCCTTTATTAGCCTTCTATGCGCCCGGCATCGCTTTGAAGCGTGAGACTATGCTCTACGAATAGGATGTAGAGACTTACCTTGCCTACCGATGCTACCATATCCCAAAACCCCCAATCTTTGATCAACCATATCCCTCACGGAATGGTAGTCTCCGCCAACTTGTGGTCTACCCCATTGATGCTGCTTTTGAAGCTCATAGAGCCGATTGTATTTATGGCTATGCACTAAGGCTGTCATAAGAACCCATTCGGCGATTTGCGGTCCATGAACACCGCTTGAAGTTGTGAGCGTGATTTTAGTGTCGGTATAGATAGGATGCTTGGATATATGGTTAGTCCCGGCCGAGAACACGTGAATGAGTTCCAATTCGGGGCAATCTGCTGGGTTTGGAGGGAGCGCAGAGAGAGTGGCAAGAATTGTCTTGTCCCTGTAAACATCTAGATATATATACTCGTCAGTAAGGTCCAAATCGCAAGATTGTCTGGAGTCATGCCTTTGGGGATAGTTCCTCGAGCAGTCCAACCCTCATCAGTCATAGAGCCCATGTTGATAAATGAAATGCTTAACTTCGGGAACTTCTCTCTTAACCTTGCAGTGATCTCCTTTGGTTCGTCGAAAGGTAAGATGCAGAGCAAGCGCTCCTCTTGATCAAGTGGACCCCCTCCCATCTTAAACTATGGTCTCGGATGAGGGACAATTGGGAATATCATGGGAGAGATATAGAAGTACTTGGATGCGATATTGATGGTAATTGTGAGAAGGAACAGGAGATTGACGAAGAGAAAGTGCAGAATTCGAATTAACATGTGGCACCAATACCATCATATATGAACTACTGTAGAACTACCACCCCCGCACCCTGAATCGTGCTTATCGATAAGAGTACGTTTCATACTTTTGATTCCTTATATGCTGAGGCGCTATCAAACCGGGTTTGTAAGGGAAAAAGAAAATGGCGACAATAGCCTCGAAGGATCTTTACGGTAGAACTGCTCAGGGGGTTCGGTTTCCTGCATGGACGGAATGAGCACCAGGGGTAGACGGTCTGCACGTGTGTGCATGGTTTTGTACAGTACTCTGGAGTACAATGGAAATATGACCCTTTTTTGAAGTTTGTGACACCAAATTATCCTTGACCACTACTATTACTTTGTAGAGAGGTTTAACTGGAGAACATTTTTTTTGAATTTAACTGCTCGGCCTGCTTTATTGCAGACTCGGTCTTTTGATTGATATTGTACAACATTGGGTATTACTGCTCCTAATACAAACTATTCGCCCCTTGGCCAATCAGGGCGACGCCGTGTGAACTAACATGTGGCAATAGCTGCATGTAACATTGATGTGCATGAGTAGGAGCAGCATGATAGGAAGCCTTCCCTCATCTCGAGGCTCGTTGGTGCATGCCACCGTATCCAAATCAAATCGAGAGAAGTGAAATGCTGTGAGCTCAGTGGCGTATGCCCCGCCGATAGACATTTACGCAACTCATACCCCAATCCCCAGAAGTCTCAGTGGGATAATCACATCCCAACCGCAAACTGACATGTAGTGGAACAGGCGAACCGTACCAAGACAATGCTTCTCTTCTCTCTCCTTCCCTCAGGGCTAATAGGTATGTACGGGCAACTCCTTTTCCAAGTGGCTCCAAGCCATCCCATCTAGATTTCCCTTTTCACAACTTTTGTCGCATAGCATAACTTCGTTAAAGTATCATTCAGATTTTGTTTTCCATCACAGTATCGTCTTCCATGACCGGATGAAAGCCTAGACCCCCTCTTGCGTGCGTACTCCTCGGATCCCAGTCCACCGCGTTTGGGCTGGCCTGTGGCGCTCTTGGTGATGAGAAGCTGAGGGTGGGGCTTCGATATTCGCGAGTAATCTCTTTTTGAAAGTAGTCTGGCGTAGATCGGCCGATGGGACTATTGTACGTCTCCGTTGGACTAGTCACAGTGCTCGTAGGAGATTTCAGAATCGAGCTTCGAGGCTTCTGATTCAGGAGCTCGAATGTACGAGCATCGGCGGAAAACCGACGGGCGTCGAGTGAGACAAACTCACTTTTGTGAGCGAACTTTTCACCGATCAATTGTACCCAACCGGTGAACATGCTTCCACGAACTAATAAGAAGAAAGCTTGTATACCCGCCAGCTACACTACGTTAGCGAGTTGTTCGAACATCTCAGAGATGAGATATCTTACCGAAAGCATGATTAGAATAGCAATGATGGTCTCCTTGTTCACTAAAGCCTTCTCTGCGTATTGGAAACATTTTTCTTTGTTTTCAGGGTTAGAAACCAGACAGAGGATCCAAGGTGTTAACGACTTGATATCATCGTGAGATGCATTTTCCATAGCATCAAGGTACACAAAAACAATTGAGAAGAAGATGACATCGATAAGGATGAAGACGACGATGAGGATACCACGCCATTGGAGCCATAGGACTTTGCGAACTCTGCGATAGACAGCACGTGCCGATTGCATTCGTACGCTGGAGGTATATGATGGTAAGCCGGCACTGCTGTTGGTTTCTGTCTTCTCATCGCTCCACATATTCTTGAGATAGACATGGATACAATACACGAACCTTATTGCCATGAGCGAGGTTATTCAGAAGAAAGGGGATAATTGCTTACGTTGCGAGCTGAATAATGGCTGAGATGCCAGCAATGCCAAGTAGAGGGCCCCAAAAGTCGGCAAGGGAGTGAGCTGAATTGACGTGGCAGGCATCGCCGAACCTAAATGACACACCGGTGAAGGTAATCGTGCAGGTAAATAGAATTGCTACGACACCCCAGCCAAGTCCTTGCGCGGCGTAGAAGAATCTCTTCCCAGGTAAAACATCCCAACAGATTTGCAAATGCATCGAAAGCGCTCGAATAAAGACTGAATTTATTGTTAGCCTTACAGTAGTAAGTCAGAATCATTCTACCTACTCCACATCGCAACAGTCAAACCCCCTGAGGTGATGAACGCACCAGACCATGCGCAGGTCAAACTGGAATACATATCATTGGGAGTTATTTCATCATAACATTGCTCAGGTTTCACAGCCAGTGGAACCACGAACCCAAGCTATCTCAAGTTAGTTCGATTAATAGAACTTCATTGAAAATTCAGACTTACGGCCATTAGGAAAGTTCCAATTACCAAACCAACACTGAGATAATGTCTTCTTGTTTTCTCTACGGGAAGGCAGAGAAAGGAAACGAGTAAAAACAAGCATGCTGCAATGCTCACAGCGTTAATGGATTCGGCCACCAAGGACCATGTTGAAAAACCTGTTCTTCGTTAGAGGATATTGACGTACAACATCACAAAGTGAACTCACTGTCTGGATATAACCATTCCGCGGACGGACACGGCAGGCAGCATACTGTTCCAGGAAGAATCTGGTCTGCCGGTGCGCAAAATCGTCCTGCGATAACTGCAATATGTTAGTAGGACCCTTCGTGAGATTGATCAGTTGACGTACAGCCATTTGTCGATTGAAACGTTGATAAATCTAAGAACGGCGCAAGGCATGCGCCTCGATGTGCTGTAAGATTGGACATTCTTCACTCCGCCTTCCAACGGATTCAACCCAGTGATATATTTCTCAATGAATTTTTTTTTTTTTCACATGGACAATGATCTCCCTCTTTCGTATTTTACACTTTTACTGTCCTTCGACCAGATGTATCCAATTAAATGGGATTGTCTTGACCCTCCAAGAATGTCCGGAATGGATATTGCCGGGGCAGAGATTGATACCGTTATGCTATCGACGGTAAGACCAGAGGCAAAGAGGTTGTGCTGGACTACTGCATATGGAAGTCACGAATGAAACAGACGTGTGGAGGAAGCCGAGTGATATGATCCAGCGTAATGGGTATTATGAAACTCTTCGAGTGTCTAACGGCCCCCACTTATCAATGCAAATAAAATCGATATTATTTTGATGTCGCGTGTGTTGTATGTAGTGGTAAGACGCCTGAAGATGTACAGAGAAAAGATGTATAGAGAAAAGACCGTGAATACTAAGAATAGCAGGATAAGTGAAGGAAAAGAAGGGATTTGTCTTCGAGATCGGTTGGGTAGATGTACAAGAGTGTCAAGACAAGGCCTGACGCTGTCAGCCCTCGATTGGATAAGACCCATCGCATTGGAATCGAGAAAGAACCAGTCGAAAGGCATCCTTGTGTTCTAGAGACAAGAGACAGGCATCGAAATTGAATGTATGTGTGCCCTGGATGGTGAGAGGAACATGGACCAGCTTGGAGTTGCTCGTGGCGGGGGGGGCACTAACTCTCGGGGCTTAGTACTGTTTAGCACATATGAATGATATGATTGCCTAGTTTTATAACACAGTAACCTTTAGTGTGACACCACTGGACAACCACACGCGGCACCGCTTCTCATAATTTTGCCAACCCTTGATCGGTAACTAGGGATACCTGCCCGACCTGGAGAGGTACCTGTCAGATTATGCTCGTGCTGACAGCTTGGCCAGTAACCCCTAGTTCTCTTTTGACGATTCAGGTAAACGCACGCATTCTAGTAGGTTAAAAGTAGTTCAAGGGGAAGAAAAAGAGGGGGTTATGATTGTGGAGAGAAACATGACAAGGCCCCAAATTCAGCCGAACACGAAGCGTATGGTTCTAACATTCGTTATTATCGCAATTCCATTTCAAGGAGAATTCCGTTTCGAGGAGACTGCCGTCAGTGGCATAGACAATGCAACGCCTCTTAGCCATTCGAAAAGATCACAAGTCTTTAATCGATATGTCTCGACTTTTTGATGGTTAACCAATTCAGAGCCAAATCAACAACAGTGTCGTGTTTGACACAATGATTGGGTAGATTGACGCCGTCTATGATGTTAAAGGCGTTGAACAACTTTGAACAAGGGCTAGAGGAGACGCGCCCTGGCGTTAAAACTAGAACTCGAACTAGAAGCTCTCGGAGTTTTGATTGCGCACCGTAAAAATTTCTTTTTGAATTTTCAGCCGTTGTGAGAGGTGGGAAGATCGTTCTTAATCCCGTATTACCGTATTGCGGCACTTGGAACCGATGAGGCTTTAGCAAAGCCGTGTGCAAGGTCACCTGTGGGCCTGTACTCAGCTTTTCAGTACAAAAAAGTAATTATACAGATTACAGTAGTACACCAGGTACAAAGAAGCTGATCCACTGTGATCCGTACAGCGTGACCGTTATGGTACAATTGACTACAGTACGAGCGAGAGATGATTTAAATGGTTTGATTGGGGAAGAGTCCAAGAAGAGGATTCTGTCAGGTGGAGAGCTCATAGTCACAACAAACCAACGTGACTGGATGATAGAGACGCGTCTTATTAGCTGAGCCTGTTGGGAAGTGCCTCCAATCGCAATACAGAATTGAGCGACCTTGCCACGTGATTTACTTGAGGCATTACAGGGCGGCCAGACTGCTTGAAAGACGGACCCTCTCACGACCTTTGAATTCTGGAATGTAGATGGGATGAACGAACTGTCTTTTGATGAACGGCGAAGTTGAATACTTCTAGACCTCAAAGCACAACACTCACAGTAATAATAATGAACTGATGAGACTCTCGCGTGCGGTTGAAATCGAAAATTCTAAGTTATCCCTCTTATGTTAGTCAGATATCTTATTTTACCGTGATATCTTTATTAATTAATATACCTATAACTTCTGAATCGTTGTTCCTGCGTCTTCTTGCATGGTTGATGCTGCATCTGTGGAAGTGGACGCGATCGTTCCATCCCATCTCACCGGCCCCGCTCGCGGCCTTGCTGCAAGTCGAAAGCACCTCTTTCTCTTGTCGTTTCCAACTGGAAAAGGGGACCGTCGTATCCAGCCACCTTCGGAGGAAATATCAGAAACGGGAAAGGTCGTTACTTGGACTCTGGCCGCTGGGCTCAACATCAACCTACAGCACCGTAAGTACGAGCCCCAAGTTGAACCGAGGACCTCTAACGGAAATAATAAGATGTCGTGCCACGTTATTTAAGCACGCGTCGGTTGAAATCGCCTAACCGTTAACATTATGATAATGATATCTTCAGCAACTTCAACAAGAATAGTAATAATAGAACTCCCAGGACAAAATAAAATGCAGTAATAATGAAAATCGTCTAGATGAAGGTCACCACATCAGTCCTTGTCGCACTCCGTTCGCTGACCTTGTTCATATCTCAACTCTCACGGTTCAAGGTCTTCAAAACCCCATGCCTTCACCCAAGCAATAAGGTAATAGTACGACATCAATTCCGGTTAGTTCCAAGGTCGCCGGAAGGTAGCATTGTGGCGTCATCGTGGTATCGGTACCTTACGCTTCTCGAAAACGGAAATGCGCCTGCTCTGATACAGTGTGAAACCTCGGAACTTGTGTTACAGCGTCAAATTTTGCATCGCCTCCCATAAACGGTCCCATCGGAGTTTATGAGGGAATGTTCTTCGACGTTTCACCGATTCATTCGGCATCCATATGCATAGCGGCGAACTGAGTAGCTGGTTCTAGCCCTATGAATTTCAACAATCGTACAAACCATGAGCGCAAATCACGAATAAGGTAGTTTGGTTGTAGAAGTTTAGCGCGTCAAGTCCTCTACTCTTTCTTTTTGACTGTTCATGACGATTCTCATTTCCGCACGATCTTAGAAGTATCTGCAACTTTTTCCCTTATCATTTCCGAGCCTTTCCGCTCTGGCTAATTCTCCTCGTTACGTACAAGTGGTAGATGCCTTTCGTAAGCAGATCTCCGCGGTCCTGAAGCTCTCAACTCTTTTAGTGTCGCTGTGTCTAACAAAAGCGGTCTGTACGCTTGACGTTTGTATGTTAAAATCCCAGCGTCTGTGAAGCGTTCCGTCTGTTTTTGGAGAGCTGAAACATTAGCTATACTTCTCTTCGATTCTCTATACCGCAATAGAATAAGAATAGCATGAATTGGTCGAAAATTCTCAAAGCACGGTCTCTAATGAGAAATTGACGAGTCAGACTCAATGCGAAGTTATAGAAAAGCTGCAGCTAGCAATTGAGCGGTAACCCCATAAAAGTAGAAAGCAACTTAGTTTCTACCGTGCCTTCCTTACCTTACCGAATGTCATGTCGACCTAGAGGTATGCCAGGTACCAAAGCTTGTCTACGGGTCGTTTGGATGAACGCATGGATTTAGATCCCATGATTCCATCTTTGCTGAATTTCGGGGACGTATGTTCTTGTGAGTTTCTAGCAGGAAATGGAATTTCGGTAAATAGTGTTATAATAATAGTTTCCACGTGGGCGCTGTATTTTCCTTCAGGTAAGAATTTGCGTCTATTGTTTGGACTTCAGTCTGCATTCTTTTGATATGTCAACCCAGAAGATCATCCCGACTTCCAACAAATCGATATGGACATGATACTCTATAATCTACCATGAGAACATTTCATAGTCCTTATTCTTTACCCAAAACTTTGGTGTGTATCTGTATATGAAAACGATCTTTGTCTTTGCATCTCTTATTTCATATGTGAGGGGAGAAAAGGAAGATTCCACGGTCTGGTCAAAAGCCCTAGGGTATGCGTTCTCGAAGTCTGCTACACCAGGATTGTATCAGCGGGAAAACAGAGGATGCTTCCATACGATACATAGTTCTGCGCTAGAAGCCCACTAGTTTCCTTGAACTTCATGGTGCGGTTGATGCTAAGAGGTACAAGCATCGGCAATTTGAAAACCTCAACGCTCTCGACTATTGTGACTCGCGGATGCCGGATCTAAAGGTCGTTTACAGAACCGGAATCTCTTCGGCACAAACTTGAAGGACACTAATATGCAGTATTGCGGCTCTGTTTTTCTCTTAACGTATTATCGCTAGCAGATTAGTGGTTAATATCTGTAAGGTGAGTGGGCCTGTCTGAATGGTACGGGAGCAGGACCTTTTGATCACATCTCCACGTGATCCCGTGGTAAACTGGGCTTGGGCAATTCGCTTCTTAGAAGATAGATACATCGGTAAGTATCTCTATCGGAAAGGTCGTCCCTGACTTTGACCATTGCTAGCTGATAATTCCTCTTGAAACCTCATATTCTATGCCTTGCAGCACCATTAACTAGAAATTATTTCTGTAATGTCCTCTATCCGAAAACTTAGGGGCAATATTCGGGGATATCTTGGGAGTAAGGTGGTCGACTCTTGAACTTCTCGTCTTCAATATCGTTATTGTGTCTTCTACTGTAATCTTCCCATGTCATTAATATCAAGCTGGTACATGTTCGACGGTTCGACCAGTGTGAGAGATTCATCTCGGCTCTTGGAATACCCACATACACAACGGGTAAAATGAATCGTACATGATCTTCTCTTTACCTCTTACACTTTCACACCCTGCTTAATCAGATCCGACACTTTTGGTGGAAGAACCAACGTGCTGCGATCGTTCCTCTTCCAAAACTCCACAATTACGTCAGCTGTGCGCTCCGGCATGTCCTCCTGGAGGAAGTGTCCAGCGGCTGGAAAGACCTGAAGTTGAAATTTTCCTGATAAGAAAAAGTCGGTTAGCAATAGAAGTGCCTTTCTCCTCGTTCAGCCATACCTTGCATCTGCCCTATCATGAGGTCTTTGTCGAGGCGATCTGTCCCGGCAAGCAAGAGTAATTTTGCCCCTTTGGCGGAAAGGAACTTCGAACTCATGCCAGTAAACCAATTCGACCAGTATGCCTCCGTTCTCGAGAGATCAGTCTTCCACCTCCATCCTCCCGAAGGTGTTTGCATAAGCAAAGATGGGACCGAAGCACGAGCCGACTCGATATTCCTTAATGTACGGGACCGAATATGCCACTCGATCGCAGCATCTAAAGTCGGAAATATAGAAGGTCTACTTGTCAGATAGGATTGCATACTCTTCAGAGCTTCCATAGCTGAACCTTCTACCACATCTAGAACAGCGTATCCAAGGAGCTTGTTTCCTAAGAGTTCCCGTTTTGCTGCATCGGTTACTACGGCTCCTCCCAAACTATGACCTACATAGAGAGTGTTGGGAATGTCCGGCCAGTTCATCCTTTCCTTTGTTAAGTGAATCATTTCTGCCATATCTTGGCTCAGAATGTCGATTGAAAGATCGTTATTGACATCCCCCGCCGCGGTCCATACGATAGAGCCATGCTCTCGTGCCTCAACACAAAGAATACCGGCATGTGGTATCTGTCTATGTAAATCCTGAGCGAATAGTGCAAATGATAAGCCGGAAGAGCCAGCGCCATGATGAAGGACGAAGAAGGGTGACTTTGGTGTCTCTGGAGGGGTTAAATATACGTGATATTTAGCTTTCTGCCCATCCGGGAAATCTTTCTCGAGATACAGCTCTTGTTGGAAGAAATCCGTCCAAGCTACGGGTTGTACTGACGGATGGCTGGACGTAGGCCGAACAGTTCCGGTAGAGGATACTGAAGATGCGGATGAGGCATCGTCTTCAATAATTTCTCCTCCTTCTTCAGTAAGAGGAGACTCTGGTGGTAAAGCACTGAGCTTTGCTTTAGCAAACGACTTTGCAAGATCACTCATAACGATTATATGTGCACTGTACGATTTCTTGGTCGACAGATCCAGTACCTTATAGATCTGACAGGATTCTGTTATACCTGTAAGGGTCCGTGCTGGTTCTCACGTGTCGACACGTGCAGCGTGTGTGTTTGGTGTAAGGTAACGACGTAAGGAGCAACCAAAGGGAGATTCCTGTGATGCGGTCCGTGCTCCAGCGCTAAATGTAGATCATGATGACATTTGAGGTGAGGTGCAGCTTCCATTTTGATATCCCGGATATCGACAATCTAGATCAGCCATCGCGCTAATGGTAGACTTTTCTATCATCATACTCACCTTTCCATCCCCTCATTCTCAAAGTTGACCTTCGTACTTACGCAGTTTGCTATAAGCAACTTCCTTCGAGTGTCGAGCCTCTTGCTGTGGGCCATCCCTCCATCCTATTGACAGCTTCTTAAAGCTTTAGAGCTCTCTGAACTGTCACAATGGTATCCTTGTGGGGAACCAACAAGGATGACGACCATAACGCACAAGGGTCAAACTCTTCGCGAGATGCTGGGAATGATGCTCAACCCCAATCACGTCGGAGCCACGATGAACCAAATGAGCGGACCAGATTGATTCAACAGAGGCATCCTCCGCCGAATTCAGATGGCTATCTTGATCCAGATGACCCAGCCGTAAGCTACAATGAGAATCTCCAGGCGCTACAGTAAGGCTAATTAGTGCTTTAGGTCTCACCATACAATCTTTGGACTGTGAGATTCCTCCGCTATCTGACTGTCCTGTTCCTCGTCGTCTCTTTCTTGTGGTGGGTACTATTGCTCGTATCCATTTTCGTCTCACCCCCCGGTCTCCATTCGCGTGGATCTGGATTCTTCGACTTCTCTTACACAACCTTGACCGTCGGGAACCTACTCGTCGCTTTGATCTTCTTTGCCGCTCCATCAAAAGCGATGCGGATCTCTTTAGCGATAATCTCTGCATTCTTGCTTATCGACATGATCATTATTTTGACCGTAGGACGAATTCGTATAGAAGAAGGCTGGGTGGGCATTGCGTCTGTCATCTGGGCTTCCGTAATGGCAATCTGGTGTACACTCGTCGACCGAGTTGTGGCATGGGGAAAGAGGGAAGAAGAAGAGCGTTTGACTGGTCGTCCTGAGACCCGAAGGACCCTCAAAGAATGGTCAGCTGTACTGATTGCCACGATCATTCTGATTATCTATATTATTATCACGATCCTGATGACCTCGACCCTCATCATCCGTGCCCGTGATGCATCACTTAAAGCACCAGGAGAGCGCTACTACGTTGATGGCGAGAAATATCAGGTCCACCTCAACTGCCTTGGAAATGTTACCTACACCGGCAAGAAGAGAGATCCAACTGTCATTCTAGAAGCGGGAGAAGAGCCTTCTGAGTTCGATTTTGAGCATTGGGCCTACTCTGCGTACCAGAATGGTACCATCTCCCGTTACTGCTACTGGGACCGCCCTGGGTATGCTTGGTCGGACAACGCACCCTCCCCTCACTCCGCTGGTATGTCTGCCGACGCCCTCTCAGAAGCGCTAGCACAAGCTGGTGAGGAAGGTCCCTGGATTCTTGTCTCTGCAGGTACCGGCAGCCTAGTGTCTCGTATCTTCTCTGTCCGACACGGCGCTGATATTGAGGGCATTCTGATGATTGATCCTTTCCATGAGGATTTGCTTCACCGAATCGGCTCACCTGGTCGTGGTTTCGTGCTCTGGGGCTGGGGCGTACTGTCTCCGCTCGGGATTGAACGTCTCGGTGGTGCACTGTTCAAAGGCCGCACACGAGAGGACCGTGTATATGGCAGAAATGCATATCAAAGCGGCAAGTTCATCAAAGCGCAATTGCAGGAAAACCTGATTGCGGATTCTCTCACTAAGAACGAGGTAGTGAGCTCGAACACAATTCAAGATAAGAAGGTCCCATTGGCAATCGTCAGCAGTGGCGTTAAGTGTCGTACGGATAGAGAGTGGGAGAGGAAGCAGAGGGATCTCACTCACTTGACGAATGAGCTTGTGGGATGGGATGTGGTGCAGAAGGCTCCCCATCAGGTCTGGAAGACATATGAGGGAAGAAAGACCATGGAGAGGAGACTGGACGATTTGGTGAAATTCAATCAGTAATTTATGTGCAGTTTTCTATTTCCAGGATTGATGACACTTATCGGTAGTAGTACGCTTTCTATTTTCTGTTCGGTGGACACTCAAATCAAAGTTGCGATAACTGTTTTCGGATATGTCCAGTCCAAGCGTTATACAACTTAATATTCCCTTATAGCGGAGTTGGAGGCCATCTTGAGCAAGCAAACAACACCTAGGAGTACCACCACAAAGGAAGGGATACCTATTTCGTGCTGTGCTGGGAAGAAACTCTATTTCCAGTAGTCTTTGAGCGCTTGAAGAGTTCTTATGGTATGATTACGGACTATTTTGTGAGGTTGTTAGCAGCTTCGATTCTTCAATACATAGGTTTCAAGTATCTCCTTTCTCCTTTTCTTGTCAGTATGTTGAGCGTTCTATGTTTGTCACGTAGGAGAATGATATAACTTTTGGAAACCATACCATTCCCCATGTGACGAGAACTTGATTGGGAAGGGTTAACCATTAATCCCATCGACCCCTAGCACCACATATTTTCGCTCTTAATATTTAAATAACTGTCTAAGCCCTAGCATAGGATACTAAGATATCTTCGAATAGTATGTCCTATACTCACACTATCTCAAGAACTTGGAACATACTGGCGCTGGATATCCCCTACAGTCATTCGGCACGGAAGAACAGAAGGTAGTGCAACAGCGCACATGACAGGAGGAGGGAGTTGAGAGCCAGCCAGATCATGGTATATACACAACCAATTACTCAGCAAAGAAGCGTTGTAGACTGCCCTTCACAGGTAAACAACTAAGCATAGATATATTGCCAGAGAGCAGTAGCCGTAGCATGCTACCCGCAGGCACCCCGCCTGCGACTTTCAACTAGCCGTATTGCTATCAAAAAAAGGGGTTCAGCATAATCTTTTCTGCATGGACCCTTATAGTGATGGCATCAGAGGCTAAACAAGAATCAATATATGATGTTTGGATAGAGTGTCCTTCATTGAATTGTTCACCTAATTCTCATAGACTACCACTCCAACCTAGCTTGATCGTATGTAGAGACAAATGTGGTCACATCTCAATGGCAACTTCCGAACCTCGAGCCGTTTCTTCTCCTTTACGTTTATGCCTCCGTTTTCTCTTTGTCTTAGCGACTGATTCCTCCTCACCCTCATTCTGCAACGCAGCTGCTGGTTTAGCAAGCTCTAGCTCGCCCGTTGGCCTCTTCGCCGGTTTGACTCCTGTCTCAGGCGGTGGTTTTTTCGACTTCTTAATACTGAGCGGATTCGGTCCTTTCGGGCCCTTCTTCGTTTTCTTCTTTACGAGTGTCTCTTCCCCGTCCTGCTTCTGCTCTCCGTCGTCCTCCATATTCTTCTCGTCTCTATCCTTCCCATTATCCTCGCCATCCTCTCTCTTCCGTTTCAATGTACCTTCACTAAAACCCCTAACTTTTCCCCTTAACCCTATCCTAAACTTGCCCTTCTCTTCCCTTTCCCTCACCTCCTCCGTTGCCCCAGCCATTGGCTCCAGAATCATAACACTGCGGTTGATATACACAAGTGGAACCCCTGGAATCTCTCTCAGCCGCTTCCGCACCTCGGGATCTTGAGTCGCGACAGCATATCGGTGCTTATTGGTATTCGAGTTTTTGGGATCAACGACAGAGAGCAGACATTCTAGGGCAGTGAGAGGTTGTTCAAGCGTGTGGTGGTTGCAGCGCCGTCTTTCACAAGTCCGCGCTTGGTCTATTAAGGCGGGATTGGAGGGTTTGGAGGTGTAGAGATGGCGCATGCTGCATTGGGTTATCATGGGCTTGATTTTTCCTTGGAGGGTACGCTCGAGGCCCGCGACGACGTCATATTTCATGCGGAATGCGTCTTGGAGAATTGCTGCGTCGACTGGGGGGGTGTTAGCTTGGAAGTACAGCTTTGGGCGAGTAGGTATGATATGTTACCTAGGACTTGGTATGGTTCGCGGAAGTTGAAGGTGAGTTCGTACTGATGCATGAGCTTTCGATACTGTTTTGCGCGTTTCCCTTTCATTTTTGCGAAATGGGAGGGAGGAGGTAAGAGAAGAGTATGGTGTGGGCTTGAATCAGGGAATCAACATTGAAGTGTGAAAAATATTAAATATCAAGCATTTGGCACATGTCGAAGCTCAACAATATGGTCTGAGCTTCTAGACTAGCATTAGATAGTTTCCACTAGCGAGGAAGTCGCGTTCAGTGAATCAGGGCGATCATTCGGGGGTAAGAATTGAATTTGGAGCACCTCACTCTCACGAGAATGAAACAGGTACTCCCGTGGATGAACCTGTGTACATAGTCTGGGTAAACTCTCCGGTCAACCCTGGAGCTATTAATTTGATTATTTTCCTCTGTATCGCTCCTAACCTCCTCTATGTGAACTCGAAACTCATCATCACAATGCCCGCGGACGATGCCCCTAAATCTTCCGCATCGCCTCGCCCCAAGAATGAGAAGAATGAACCCAGTGCAGAGGGTTATGAAAAGCCCAAGATTGATGATGCTGTCTCCTCAAAGGTCGAGATCGACGAGTTCGGTCTGCCCATAAGAAAAACGAGGAAACCTATATACTTAGATTCGGAAAGCGAAGATGAGAAGGAAGAGAAGTTTCAAGATCCAGAAGAGAAGCAAAAGCCACCGCTTACCGAAAACAACGTGTATTGTAAAACAAAACTGGTCATAGCACATAATGAGGATAAAGCAAGGGATGAGCAACCGAAGGTCAAGGACGACAAAGCAGCCGTTGACACCAAATCCCCACCTTGGGATATCCACACCTCCGCCGTTGAGGGAACAGCTGTTGAGGCCGCCGAGCCTTCGAAAGACTATAAAGAAGAGCATCCCGATTCACGTATGCCAGTTGTAGCTGCGGATGGCACGGATGGGCGTAACGCTCCTGTCGTTTCCGAGTGGTCTCACCAGCAAGTCGCGCCGAGAACCAGCAAGGACAAGGGCAATGATGAAGACGACGATGATGGATGGCAGGAAATGCCGGCCTATGCTCCTTTCGACATCTACAATGACGATAATAAGCTCATCGCTCGGGAAGTGGTTGAGTCGGATGAGGAGGAGGCGACATATGGAGGCCTCGGAGGTGCGGGGAAGGGCTACACAAGAGTTCAGGTTGACGAAGATGCACAGTCGGCTACAAGTATGGATGATAATACGGCATATCTGTTTAAAGGTGCAGGTAAATCTACAGACATCGGACTGGACGACGATGAGGCTGCCAGGGATCCGCTATCGCAGATGCAGGCGACTAAAGACCTTCTTACCGAAGGACAGCGTATAGCATACGTGGGCATTGCAAGACTAGCCATGGTTCAAATGCTTAAGGATCAGGAGAGCATAGAGAGGACAAGGGGCGCAAAGAAGCCTTTGGATCTTTCGATCGAAGCGATGAAGATGTGGAGTCAAAAGATGATGATTCGACTATATGGCCATATGGACATCAGTTCAGCAGAGCAAATTATGATCGAGCAATTGGCGGAGCACGGTGTCATTCCTGCAGATCTGACACCGACGCTGATGCAAAATGCCAGAGTCGAGAATCCCGTTGCAGATACAAAAGCGTCTAACCGAAATTCGATATCATCAAAATTAGAAACATCGACTGAAAGGTCTCGAAGTAGGTCAGGAACACCTGCCCAGGACGAAAGGAGTGCTAGTCCACCGCCGGCTTATGTAGAGCATGAAGGGGAGGATATGCCCGAAGTTAGGACTTTCGAACAACTTCCTGACACGAAGAAAATCGATATCGACCTAAGGTGGACTGTGCTATGTGATCTTTTCCTCGTGTTGATTGCAGATTCGGTCTATGATTCTAGATCAAGACAGTTATTAGAAAGAGTCGGCAAATCATTAGGGGTAGAGTGGGTTGAGATATGCAGATTTGAGAAGCGAGTTACCGATGCACTGGAAATGCAAGAGGCCTCCAGCCAGGAGAACTGGAATGAGGAAGACCACATGGAGAGCAGAAAGAAAGCAGCGCGCAACCGACGACTGATGATGATGGGGTTGGCTACTGTGGGTGGAAGTCTCGTCATCGGATTATCTGCCGGCCTTCTAGCACCAGTTATTGGAGCAGGGCTCGCAGCGGGCTTTACGACCATTGGTGTTACCGGAACTGCTGGTTTCCTTGCCGGAGCGGGAGGCACAGCGATGATTGCTACTACAGGTGTCTTGACTGGCGGGACAGTTGCCGTACGAGCTACGAGTAGGAGAATGGGTGCAGTTAAAACGTTTGAGTACCGACCGCTTCATAACAACAAAAGGGTGAACCTCATTGTAACGATATCTGGGTGGATGAATGGTAAAATCGACGACGTTCGATTACCATTTAGCACTGTGGATCCTTTGATGGGTGATATCTACTCAGTCTTGTGGGAGCCGGAGATGTTGCAGAGTATGGGTGACACTATGAATATTCTAGCTACCGAGGTATGCATACTATCTAACAGCTAGGATTTACGCCACTAACTGCTCCAAGGCGTTAACACAGGGATTACAACAAATTCTCGGGAGTACCTTTCTCACTGTCTTGATGGCAGGGCTACAGCTCCCCCTCATCCTTACCAAGCTTTCATATCTTATTGATAACCCATGGGCCGTATCTCAGGCTAGAGCGGACGCGGCAGGTTTGATTCTCGCTGACTCCCTCGTGGCTCGGAATCTTGGTGTGCGGCCTGTGACTCTCGTAGGCTTCTCACTTGGCGCGCGTGTCATCTATTCCTGTTTGATCGAGCTCGCAAAAAAAGGTGCATTTGGTCTTATACAGAATGTTTACCTCTTCGGTTCACCAGTCGTGGCGAAGAAAGATGAGTATCTCAAGGCGAAGTCGGTTGTTCCAGGGCGGTTCGTGAACGGTTATGCAACGAATGACTGGATTTTGGGTAGGTTGAACTATAGTGGCCCGATAAACATTACTGATATTTTACCAGGTTACCTATTCCGTGCAACAAGCGGCGGCATAATGCGCGTCGCTGGCCTCGCCCCCGTCGAAGTACCCGGCATCGAGAACTACAATGTCACCGACTTCGTGCCTGGCCACATGGCGTACCGCCCCTCAATGCCACGCCTCCTCCGTGAAGTCGGCTGGCTCGTCGAGTCGGACGAGTTTACCGAGATCGAAGACCCCGACCCAGAGAACCACCAGAAGCGCCAGCGCGAGCTGATTAATGAGATCGAAGAAGCGCGCAAGAAGCTCGAGGAGAAGCCCGAGAAGAAGCGCTTTGGCGGCCTCTTTAAGAGCAAAAAACAGCGCGCCGAGAAGAAAGATTGGGAGATGTATGATGAGAGTTTCAAAGCCGGGCCGGACGAGAATAACCCTCAAAAGAATGGGACTGGAGGTGATGCGGTACTGTTCGACGTCGACGCTATCAGAGCCGAGGCTGCGGCGCTTGCGGTCGAGGGGATTGAGATTAAGCAGTTGGAGTCAACGTTGCCACCCATGAAGCTGGATTTGAGCAGGCATGCAACTACGGATAGTAGTGGGAACGGGGTTAGTCTTCATGGCACGCTTCGCGCCTCAAAAAGCTTCAATGACAGACTTGACTCCATTCCTTCCAACAGCAACACCAACAGAAGCACAAGCTCTTCTGTTCTTGCGCCCGCGCCAAATGGCCACCACAAGTCTCCGGCTACCGCTAAACCTGTTTATGATTATAACGAGTACGACGAGTTCGCGCCGAAAGATGATGGTGAGATTGCTATGACTTTTGAGACGGGCCCAAAGTCTATAGCAGCACCGGTGGAAAACCAGTACCAAGCATGGGATGCGAGACCGCCGTTGAAATCAAGTAATACGACACCGGCGAATCTGGATCCAGGGCATAATGCATGGGCGGATGAAGAAGATGATTGGACGAGGGAAAGGGAGGTGAAGATGTCATTTTGAGGGAATGAGAACCTGCCGAGAGGCATGAAGGAGTGACGAGTGGGTGTAGATATTGAGTCCTGTCAAGAGTGGATACGAAACTTTTGATTTTAGGGACTAGAGGTATTCTGTTCATTGTTCTGAGAGCGTTGTGCATAGCGTGGCGTGGCGCTTCTGCGTTTGGGCTTATACATATCATTCTTTTATATTCTTGAAGGGGTTATTGATTCTATGAATTGTGGAGAAGCGACACCGGTTACTCTCTGGTACGTTCCTGAACGAATCGATAATCTAATTATATGCCCAAGTCTCGAGGAGTATTTATATACCTTGGTGAATTTGTACAAGATCCCTTCCCTTGCCAGACACTCCTAAGTTACTATGCCATACGCTTACTCTAAAAATGTTTCCCAACTCTGCTGCACAGGCTGGATCAGACTGTATGTACTGTACAGTACGATAGACTGCTAACTATACAATGCCAATACCGTACACAATACCTAGTAGCTTTCGAGATATCAGCATGAGTGTGGACCGAGCAGGGTATAGCAGGTGTACAGCAATAGAGGAAATAGGGGTATCGAATGCGGAGCACAGGACGGAGTCAAAGCTACGTACGTATGTGGCCTGCTTACAGTAGCTGAGTGCTTAGCTGACGCTTGTCCCGATGCGTTTCCGCAAAGCTGCGAGTGAAAGAAGAAGCTCCATACTGAAACTACAAACGACCTTATTTCGACGCCTCCTACCTCACCTATTCTTTGAATTCACAAGATGATTGCGCAGCTACATCTCCCGTATCGCCCTCTACGATGAATGTTTACCATGGGCCGCCCCGGTCTTCGCGGAATCACTACCGTGACCCCCCCAATATAGTCGATCAGTTTTTGGAAAGTATTTCAGAAACCGCCGAGTCTGTACGCACCCAGGGAATATATTCACACTCACGCAATATTGTTAGGAAGACACTCAATAATTGGTCTTTCCGCAATTTCATCTCCTTACCCTTCTTTCTTATTCTGCTTTGGATATGGGCGTTACGCCGCGGCGAACGCTCCGTTTTCTGGAATAGCATATCAGAATGTGCGTGGGACACATGGGAGCAATGGGTGAGATTTTAACAGAACCGACACTATATGTGAAAGCGTTTTCTAAAGTTTTGTTAGCCTACGGATGCTCTCCCACACCATCTCGTTTTCGTCGCCGATCCCCAATTAGTAGACCCTCACACATATCCGGGCCGGCCATGGCCACTTTCTTTCCTTACCGTTTCCTACACTGATCAGTACATGCGCCGAGTATATTCACGTTTACAACAGGAACTTCGTCCGGACAGTACAGTCTTTCTAGGAGATCTTTTTGACGGCGGACGAGAATGGTCTACACCAACCAGTGAGTCTCCGGAGGCTCGTTATAAAAAGTACGGCGAAAAGCTATGGCATAAGGAGTATCAACGTTTTTCGGATATATTTTTCAAGCATTTCAACGATGGGGGTACAGCGCCAAATCCAGGCCAACCCGCTCGTAGACTTTTAGCTTCCATTCCCGGGAATCATGATTTGGGCTTTGCTGCTGGAGTACAAAAAGGCGTCAGGAATAGGTTCAACGCATATTTTGGCGAAGGGAATCGGGTGGATGTTATTGGGAATCACACTTTCGTCTCCTTAGATTCAGTATCTCTGAGCGCCTTGGCTGTCGATGAGAACGCGCTGCAAGATATATACCGACCAGCAGTTGACTATTTGGATAAAGTGAAGACATTGAAGTCGCGGGCTGTTTCGAGGGAATTGCGAATGCAGAATGGCCATCAAACACATACACTATTTAAGCATGCGGTTATCGACACGCCAAAACTGGCGCAGGATAAGGTTTATGTTCTGAAGGACTTGGACGTAGAACTCCCAACTGTGCTACTAAGCCATGTACCGTTATACCGTCCCAAAGGGACTCCTTGTGGACCTTTGAGGGAGCGTTGGCCGCCTAGCCCGCTACCAAAAGGTCAGAGGGAACCACTTGCAGAAGATGAACGGAATGCCATTGCTATCGCGGCTGGTTACCAGTACCAAAATGTCTTGACCAGAGACATATCGAAGATGATTACAGAGAAAGTCGGGAATATCTACTACGCTTTCTCCGGAGACGATCACGACTACTGTGAGGTCGTACACAGAGGGTACCAATCCTCAGGCGGCGGGATTCGCGAAATTACCGTCAAGTCACTTTCATGGGCCATGGGCGTCCGCAAACCCGGCTTTCTGATGGTCAGCCTCTGGAACCCGATCGACGGTCATGGCCGTCCCCTACAAAACGCCGATGGATCGAAAGATCCGACGCTACAAACCCACCTCTGCCTCCTGCCCGACCAACTCTCCACATTCATCCATTACGGTTTTATTCTGGGCATCACCCTTACTCTGCTTGTTCTACGTGCCGCTCTACTGACTCTACGTGGTCCCTCTCAAGGAGCCAATGACTACAACCCTCTACTTCCTCTTTCCTCTGCCGAGCATGAGAAAGCCAATGACTCTCATAAGATGAACTCCTACATGCCGTCAGAGGGGTCCTCCTCCAATTCTTCACCTTCGGACAACGGCAATCTCGCTGCGCGAATGTATCATGCTCGAATAAGGGAGGTGAGCCCCGGTGGCTATGGCTTACCAGGAGCGTCTCAGCAAAGTCTCCCGTTAATGGCGTATGCGAGGAGCGGAGAGTCGCATAATACAGAGTGGCAGGAGGAATTGGAGGTAAGAAAAAATCCTAGGACAGTCAAGGGTTCAAGGCTCTTCGTAGATGAAATGAAGAAGAGTGTTACACTCGTAGCTGGGGTGGTTTTGGTATACTACTTCTGGCTTATATGGAGGTGGTAGGAGCGTTGGTTGGTAATAGATATCTGACCGCGTGAACTGGTAGATGAAGGAAGACTTGTAAATAAGGGATTATACCCTAGATGGCTTCAGGCCCAACTACTGAATGAGTATATTCTATAAAATTTACCAAGTCTGGTGAAAGGCTCTTCAATCTCTTCCCCTTTTCAAGGCATTCCTCACCTACTATACACTACTTTATAAAGATGTATCTGTCTGTGCAGTACAGGAAAAATCAAATAAGCTGTGCATTCCCGGTTGTACAAACAACCTATCGATGCTGATGTAGGTGGTGAACACCCACCTCTCAAGGGGCCGCTGGCCATGTTCTACAGGAGAGCCAAGGATGTGCGAAGGGTTTCTAACCATACATAGGCCCTAGCTATACCAATAAAAGAAATCTTCTGATACTGAACGCTGAACGCTCTCCAACAGTAGTTTCAGAAGCGTACAGAGACCGGGGAATGCCAATTTCACAAGGTAGAGGGTAATATCATCTAAGTCGTCGATGTATCAAAGCTCGAATCTCGTGAAAACAAAAGGGTATCACCAGCTCGAGAATTCTTCTGTTCGACCATATACCCCAACCCCACTATCCACCATCTTACCTGATCATCCTCCCATCACCTTGGCCATTCACCCCACAACCTCCGCCCCTAGAAACTCCTCGCTCCCTACTACAAACCCCAAATTCCGCTCGACCTGATACTCTGCCAGCGCGCCCGCATTCCCTTCCGTCATCGTCCCGCAACAATCCCTCAGCAACACGCAATCCCAGCCCCAATTACACGCGTCCGTCAGCGTGCCCAGGACGCACTGATCCGTATTCACGCCCGCGAACAAGAGCGTTTTGGCACCGCTGGAGCGGAGGTACTGGTGGAGAAGCTCCGACTCCCGCCATAACCCGCTCATGCGGGCTTTGTGGAAGATCTGGTCGGATGGATCTACGTAAGGCCGGAGGGGAGAATAGATATCCGCGTTCCACGTGCCCTTGAACAGCGTTCTACCCTGGTTTGAAGGTAGCGGGGCGCCCAATCCGAAGTGCCAGCCACAGCCGTCGTTCGCCGCTCTGGTTGGACAGAAACCTCGGGAGACTGCTGGGGGGAGGGAGGCCAAAGAGGCCTCATCGAGGCCCCAGTTCAGCCAGCATACGGGAATCTGGAGAGAGCGGCAACGGGGGATTATGCGGGTGAGCGGCTTGATGGTAGAAAGACCGGCCGGGTGAGAGTGGATTAGGGGAGAGAGGAAGAAGTTTTGCATGTCGATTATTATGAGGACTGTCCTGGAGGGGTCGATGATCAGGCCCCGATGGTGGAGGGAGCGAGGGGAGGGGATCGTAAGGGAGGAAGGCGGAGAGGGAGAGAGACGACGTCGTGTGAGGTCGAAGAGCTGGGCCGTGGTATCGTAGAGCCATTGGTTTGTTTCAGAACCTCCGAAAAGGATAGAGGAGATAGAAACGGTAGGTGGGGGTGAGAGTGGAGGTGACGGTAAGAAAGGATCTGCAAGGGGTTTTGAGGGGACGGGCTCGGTATTGTGGACGTGTTCTATCGCGGAAGGAGCCATAAAGTATATTGATTATACAGTACCGTACCTTAAGGAGGAATCGAGTATGAACAAAATAGGCAGGAAAGTGCTGAAGTAGATGAGAGATTCGAGCGGGAAACAGCAGACTAAAAGTAAACAAAGAGAAATATTGGTAAATGGTTACTCTAACTGACACCGCAAGAACGCTCGGGATTACAAGGAGATATTTGCTTGGGATGCCAGATTAAAAAGGAAGAAGTAGCTAAACTACTTATAGAGCTCCTGTCTAGACCTACGAGTATCTACCGTGCCGAGTTGATAACGGCTTTGGAGACACGATAGGGCACCGCTAGGAGTTTATATACATTATGTTGGTCATTATAATTCCTACTCATGTGGATAGAGATGCCGCGGTCGAGGCTATCAGGATAGAGGACGGACTAATCCGTAGTTGTACTTCTTATCTATTATTATAAGCGAGTGAGTTTAGATGAAGTGAGGTGCGGTTATTTTGCCAAGAGTAGAGATGGCTCTAAAAAGTTGAGGTTGTGGTTGTTAGGGAACCCTTGAAGCTAGCTTGCTCGGGAGCAGCAAGTTTTGGACTTCATCGTCACCAATCCTTGGATCCATAGACAACTGATCAAATCATTTACCATCAGCATCGCGTGTCATTTCTCCTTTGATATTTATCAGATTCCATCCAGTATTCTCCTCCCCCTACAGTCCATCTGTATACCTCTTACTATTACGTCGTTTTCCCTCAAAACCCCGCTGGACTTGTTTATCCGAGGAAGCGTTGAAGACTCGTCAAACCTTGGACTAGCTGCAGCGCAGCAACGTCTACTATGGCTGCGCTGGGAGATGACCTGCTCAGTATTGTAAACAAGCTGCAGGACTTGGTCTTTAATACTATCGGAAATGACTCCCTGGACCTCCCTCAAATCGTATGCCCCAGTACCATAGATATTTTGCCAGGAACCAACTAACCATAAAATAACAGGTTGTTGTTGGATCACAATCATCTGGTAAATCATCAGTGCTAGAGAATATTGTCGGGAGAGATTTCTTGCCCCGTGGAAGTGGCATAGTGACAAGGAGACCTTTGATCCTTCAACTCATCAACGTACCTAGCGAAAGAGATGACAAAGCCGAGGGCGATGAAGTCCATATACCCCATACTCCGGCAAGTGTCGCTGGCCAACAAGAATGGGCCGAGTTTCATCACATTCCCGGGCGCAAATTCTACGATTTCCAGGAGGTGAAACGGGAAATAGAGAATGAGACGGCTCGTATAGCAGGGAACAACAAAGGCATCAACCGTCAACCGATCAATCTTAAAATCTTCTCACCGCACGTGTTGAACCTTACATTGGTTGACTTACCTGGTCTCACAAAAGTCTGAAATATATACCTATTTATGGCTCTATTTTTGCTAATATACGTCCGTAGGTCCCTATCGGAGATCAACCAACCGATATCGAGAAACAGACAAGGACCCTCATTACCGAATATATTGCCAAACCGAACAGTATAATCTTGGCAGTATCTCCTGCTAACGTTGATCTTGTTAATTCCGAAGCCTTAAAACTCGCTCGACATGTTGATCCCATGGGCCGCAGAACCATCGGTGTGCTCACAAAATTGGATCTTATGGATCACGGAACCAATGCTCTGGATATTCTGTCTGGTCGCGTATACCCGCTGAAACTTGGCTTTATCGGTGTAGTCAACAGATCTCAACAAGATATTCAAAGCAGCAAGTCATTAGCGGATGCACTTCAATCTGAGAGGGATTTCTTTCGACATCATCCAGCATATCGAAATATGGCGAATCGCTGTGGAACCCAATTTCTAGCGAAAAGTTTGAATACCACACTCATGGGACACATCCGAGAACGATTACCGGACATCAAAGCCAGACTGAATACCCTCATGGGCCAGACTCAACAGGAACTAGCAAGTTACGGGGATGTGAAATTCACCGGAAAGGAGCATCGTGGATCCTTGATCCTCCAACTCATGACTCGATTTGCCTCATCTTTTATCTCTTCCATTGACGGTACTTCCTCCGAAATCTCAACCAAGGAGCTATGTGGTGGTGCAAGAATATATTATATCTTTAATTCTGTATTTGGAAACTCCCTCGAGACGATAGACCCTACTTATAACCTCTCCGTTATGGATATCCGAACAGCCATTCGGAATTCCACCGGCCCAAGACCCAGTTTATTCGTCCCTGAGCTAGCATTTGATCTGCTGGTGAAACCACAGATCAAACTTCTCGAAATTCCTAGTCAACGATGCGTAGAGCTAGTCTATGAAGAGCTCATCAAAATCTGCCATACTTGTGGATCAACAGAGCTAAGCCGGTATCCGCGGTTGCAAGGCAAGCTGATTGAAGTTGTCTCCGATCTACTTAGAGAGCGCCTCGGTCCATGCTCCACTTACGTCGAATCCCTCATTTCTATCCAAAGAGCATATATCAACACGAATCACCCTAATTTCCTCGGTGCTGCAGCAGCAATGTCATCCGTGATAAACGATAAGCAGGAGAAAGAGAGAAAAGCGGTCGCATTAGAAGAGCGTAGGAAGAGGGAAAGACGGCGAATGAAAGAACTAAACGGTCTAAATGGCACCGAGACTCCAGAGGACGAGGAGATCGAAGTACCGGGCCAGCACGCCGGTACGCTCTCTGTTCGGGGACACGCGGCCAAGGCAAGTAGAAGTATGTCACCAGCCGTTGGAAGAGCCGGATTGAATGGCGCACATGGCATTGCAAGTGCTCTGAATGGTCCACGAGCAGGTTCTCCAACAAGATTCAGTGGTCAAGGTGCCGGCTCCACCCGTGATACGTTCCTAAACTATTTCTTCGGAAAGGATGGTGGTATGCCTTCAGGAGGTGCTGGAGTCGCACCCACACCTGGTTCCCACCTTACAGAAAGACCGGGAAGTAGACATGTGAGCAATCATGCCGAGCCAAGCTTCGCCGGCAGTCTGCGGAGGGGTGATACAAAACCAGTTGAGCGGCATCTACCTGCACCCGAACCTCCTGTTGAAGACGATTACGGAGCTACGGATTCTCCTTTTGTGAGTCTATGTCTTACTTGAAGTTTACACTGCGTATGTACTAACGATCATGAAGGGCTTGCAGGATGATACGCCAGCACTAACAGAACGGGAAGCTCTTGAAACAGAACTTATCAGACGTCTAATATCGTCATACTTCAACATTGTCCGGGAGTCAATAGCGGACCAAGTCCCAAAAGCTGTAATGCACCTACTGGTGAACCACTCTAAGGACGTTGTACAAAACCGGTTAGTCACGGAGCTATACAAGGAAGAACTTTTCCAAGATCTTTTGTATGAAGACGACGCGATCAAAGCCGAACGCGAGAAGTGTGAGAAGCTTCTCACGACGTACAAGGAGGCGGCGAAAATCATCGGTGAGGTATTGTAAGCTTAAAAAGGACGTTTACCATTAGCTTAGAGTGTATTGTATATTTTTCTTACTCCACTTGGTCTGGGTCCCGGGGAAATTCGGAGTACAATATCAAACCCCTGAATCGGCATTTCTACTCTTACTACCTTTTCTGCCCTCTCTGTTTCCTGTGAGGGACAGGCGGAGTATTCTTCGAGGTCATGTGTATAAGTATATCTCTGTTTGTGTATTGTACAATACAGTGCGATACGTTAGGAATTGTTAGAACAATTCACAACTCAAATTTGAGTATTGGATTTATTTGTACACAGTCCGTATAGGGAGAAGTATTGTACATTGTTAGGTGAATATAGAAATAGTTGCCGAATTTGCGGCTTAAATAGGTTCTGTCCGGGGGGTCTCGGCAAACCATGTGGTTGGCCGCTTATTAGCTTCAGTTCTGACGACCTGGCCTTTACTGCTCCGATATTTTGAATCACAGTTGATGTATTATTTGTGTGTACCCGATTTCTTTGTTTCCCATGTGCTATATTCTTGTCACATTGTTCCTATGACTCCACTCGACCTTTGACAGAATCCGTGTTCCAAGGCTCACCCCGAGTCTGAAAGAAGAACCAATCTGTCTCCTTGAAGCTGCAACCAGCTAGCTCATCGCATCGCCAGCTACCGTATTCACAACCCTCATTGAGGTCCGCAATTGCTGTCAGGATCACATGTACGCTCATATATACACCTAATATACCCCATTCTAACTCTCCTCAGCCCATACGCTAGCATTCCCCCCGTAATCCACCCACCATGCCCCCGAAATCCCGCTTCACGCGCCTGGACGCCTTCACCAAGACGGTCGAAGACGCCCGCGTGCGCACGACCTCCGGCGGCATCGTGACCATCGTCTCGCTCGTGACGATTCTCTACCTCGTGTGGAGCGAGTGGGCGGACTACCGGCGCGTCGTCGTGCGGCCCGAGCTGGTCGTCGACAAAGGCCGTGCGGAGAAGATGCAGATACACATGAACATCAGTTTTCCGCGAGTACCGTGCGAGCTGCTGACGCTGGATGTGATGGACGTGTCCGGGGAGATCCAGGCGGGGGTTGCGCACGGCGTGCAGAAGGTGCGGTTGAGAGCCCCGGAGGAAGGTGGGGGCGCTATCGAGAGTAAGGGGTTGAAGCTTCATGCGGAGGAGGCGACCCATTTGGATCCGAATTACTGCGGCGAGTGCTTTGGTGCGCCGGCGCCGCCGGACGCGAGGAAGCCTGGGTGCTGCAATACGTGCGATGAGGTCAGGGATGCGTATGCCTCTGTCAGTTGGAGTTTCGGCAGAGGTGAGGGCGTGGAGCAATGCCAGCGCGAACACTACGCTGAGCGGCTCGACGAGCAGCGGAAGGAGGGATGCCGCGTCGAAGGCGATATTCAGGTCAACAAGGTCATTGGTAACTTTCATTTCGCGCCGGGGAAGAGCTTCAGCTCCGGCAACATGCACGTTCACGACCTGGAGAACTATTTCAAGCAGGACGCTCCGCACTCCTTCACGCACGAGATCCATCAGTTGCGCTTCGGGCCGCAGCTCCCAGAGAACATCATCGCGAGGCTCGGCGAGCGCGGCGTCGGCGGCGTCTGGACGAACCATCATATCAACCCGCTCGACGGGACCTCGCAGCATGTCATGGACAAGGCGTTCAATTTCATGTACTTCGTCAAGGTCGTCTCGACGGCCTACCTGCCGCTCGGCTGGGAGAAGCAAACGCCCAGCGTGGGGAGCCCGGACGCGTTGAAGTTCGGGAAGGACAAACCAGAGCTCGCGTGGGGCAGCAGCATAGAGACGCATCAGTACTCCGTCACGAGCCACAAGAGGAGTTTGAGGGGTGGGAGCGATGAGAGCGAGGGGCATAAGGAGAGGTTGCATGCTAGGGGGGGTATTCCGGGTGTTTTCTTTTCTTATGTTAGTCTATTCCCCGTTTCCATCATAGTCCACCGCTGCTCGGCGTCATCCTTGCTTGATTAGGCCTATGCTAACCCCTTTCCCCTTCAGGATATCTCTCCAATGAAAGTCATCAACCGCGAAGCACGTCCGAAATCCTTCTCCGGCTTCCTCGTCGGCGTGTGTGCCGTCGTCGGCGGTACCTTGACCGTCGCTGCCGCCGTCGATCGCGCGTGGTACGAGGGTGCACAGAAGGTGAAGAAGTTACATCAAGGGTAGAAAACTGCCGGGGGGAAGAATCGGCACGGTGGAATAGGGATATAGGAAAGAAGCGAACAGTGCAATATACCACGGGGAGCTCGGTAGCAAAGGTAGCCGTGTGATATATCTCCCTCCTATTTTTATCTTATTATCGGGTCTCGCGGAGCGGGTTGCATCTGGGTCGGCGTTTTCACTGGGTTTCATGTAGATCTGACGATGGGGATGTAGTGTAGCGAAAAAAGAAAAAAAATAATCAAGAGATAAGTCCATGATACTCGCGTATGCATCCTGCCTTATTAGGTTGTCTCTCATGTTCGTTATAGTGGAGGACCACAACAGCCAATAGAGGAAGGAACGTCACCATGGAGGAAAGAGCGAAGGTGAACGTGAGCTGGGAAAAAAGAACCCTGAATTGCTCCAATCTCATCATGTCTATCTATTCCACCTGAACGGTACCATATCTATCTCGAACATGATCCCAAGATGGAAAAGGAAAACGGTATGAGCAACACCCGACTCCCGCTAAAACCCAGAGAAAACCTCAAACGTGTATCTTCAGATGTTTCCATTTCCAAGCCCGACAAATGCTCCAAATCCATTCGTCATCGTGAAGTCGTGAGAACTACCTTAAGAGATTCTGCACATATTCCGTCCCAAAGCAGAAGGTACGACACCACCGTGCTTGCTCAATCCACCAGGGCAAGCTGCGTTCTATAAACGTCACCGTCGCTCAAACTCCGGCGTATCCCCCGCAACCCTGTCCAAAACCGTGTGCTCGCTCCCAAACTGCTCCAACGGCTCCACGGTCGGAAACCCCTGGAACCCCGGTCCGCTCGGCTGCGCGGGAGGCAGCATCCTCTTTTCCCCGTTCCCGCCCTGCTCCAACCTCTCCACGAAGCCGACTCTCAGATCCGGCACGCCCGCTCTGCTCACCTGTTTCTGCGCCAAACTCGGTTTTTCGGCCAGATTATTGAGCATAGCGCGGCTTGCGTCGAGCATCTGCACCGCGTACTCGAGGAACTCGGCGCGCTTGGAGCTGACGGAGAGGGTCCAGCGGTACTCCCTCAGCCGAGTCTTGTAGAACTCAGCTTCCTCCTGCCCCGGGGCGGTGGCCCAGAGCAAACTGCCAAAAGTGCCGATGAGGGTAAAATTGATCTTGGAGGCAAAATACCAGAAAGACTGTAAGTGGGCGGGTTTGAGGCGGTTGACGAAGTCCATGGCGGAGATGAGACGGGTTTTGGCGGCTGAGCGGCAGATGTAGAGGAGATAGGAGTCTGCAGTCTCTGGATCGAGTGACTGGATAATGCGTCGGTGTAGGGTAATTTCTGTGGCGAAGTAGGCGAGGTGGAGATAGCCGGTGGAAGAGAGATTGGAATTGCCGACGTTGTCCATGCGTGTGGAGGGTGGGAGACTGGCAAACCATTCTTTGAGTTTGATTTGGACAGGTTTTGCGCGTTCGAGGATCAAGCGTGTGGAATCTTTCCCCGCATTTTCGAAGTCTTGTATTGCGACTTGGGTGTAGAAGGTATCCATTACCTCTGCCATGATTCCTGTCAAAGATATCATTTGAGCGAATAAAACTTGACCTTTCTCCTGTTCAGCTTGTTGCTCGGGAGTTAAGGGATCTGGTTCAGTTGTAGCGCTATCGGATTCAGAAAAGTCTTCATCAGTGATACACCTTACAGCCCAGTTAGCACTAAATATATGAGATGGTCGACCATGGATTAAGGAACTCCATTTATCCTGCATATACAAAGCCCACGCTATGCGTCTTCGTAGACCTCGTTCCCAGAGCGGGATTGACCAGTTGGAGCAATCGAGATGCAAACCCAGCTCTTGACCTATGGCAACCAACTGTGTCGTTAGACTCCATGAATCTGTATCTGGTCTTTGCAATAACAGCATACCACCTTGTACAGTGGACAATTTCGGTCTTTCCATGGCGGAAGATAGTGCTCTCAGCGCAATAGTTTCTAATCTTGTTGCATCGGGCTTTGGAATTCCTTGGAGTTTAGGTTCGTGATACCACCAGTTTAGGGCAAGCAAGTACATGCCAGCAAGCAGAGCAGGAGAAAATTGCCAATCTCCATTGCGTAGACGGTCATAAAATATTGTCTTTTGTATTATTGGGAAACTTGGATGTACGGTGCGGAAATAGATGTCGATAAGGGTTCTCCCATGTGGAGAGATGACCTCGTCGATGGCCGCGAGGAACTGTGTATCCTCGCCATATTCTTGGGAGCTTTCATCAGGTAGCATAATGAAACACTCATGATCATTCACCCTCCTTAACGTCCCCAGATCGAACGAGCTTTCGTTTCGAGTATCGAACTTGGAAAGACTTATGAGTGTTGGGTCGAAGGGAGTAGTTAGACCAATGTGTCTACTGTGTCTTCGACGCTGAAGTCCTAATGTCTCGCCAAAGATCTTTGTTTCCCTTTGGGTTACAGGTTGTTGTAACGGGCTTATCGAAGGTGTCGATAGTCCAGCTTTTTGTATCACTTGTTGCGGCTCTACATCAATCGATCTTAGTTGTACCGAAAGTATTAGCGGCGATTCGACAGAGACTAAGACGTTTTGGGAATATATCATTCCAACCTCACCTCTTCTTTGAACCTTCGTCCTTCTTCCCTTCTGCTGGAGGTTTCCTCTTCCTTGGTTGTGGACTTTGGACAAAGGTACACTCTTGTTTATGAAACTCACAGAGCACACAGAGGACGGCACCTTCATGTATCACGCAGCGACTCTTCCTCCTTCGACAAGCATCACAAGGCCTTTCCCTGCGAGAGCGTATGTTCGTTGCCGTTCCACTGGTGGACACGGGTTTGGTGACATGAGGGATATTTTCCTTCCCTGACATCGGCCGCTTGTTGCGTGGGCGTGCAGCTGCAATGGGAACGGGAGCAGGACGTGGCAGGGCAGGTTGGATGGCGAGCGCAGTCGTCATATCGATATGGTTTGTGCCTTTGACTGGTTGGGCGCGGATGGATAGACCGAGATAACAATATTGGTCTTCACGGCTTGGGGGTTTCCCTTTGCCCTTGTCAAACTGCGGGAAAGCCGTTGTTAGTGTCCGTCATGAACGGTTAATCGACAAAGAAGGGGAGAAAAGGGTATACTAACAACCAGTCACACGACAGCTTAATGTCAAAATGAGATAGTAAGCCTTGCAAATCCAGGCCTATTGCGGGATGACGAAAAGGATTGCTTATCGCGT
Source organism: Patellaria atrata CBS 101060 (assembly GCA_010093705.1). Classification (NCBI taxonomy): domain Eukaryota; kingdom Fungi; phylum Ascomycota; class Dothideomycetes; order Patellariales; family Patellariaceae; genus Patellaria; species Patellaria atrata. The sequence goes on from MU006104.1 coordinate 436,876, forward strand.
GGGACGGTGGGAGAAAAGAAGGGGGTTACGGGTGTAATATCAGGCCTAAGGGTTACTGATACTTGGCTCAGTTATCAGACAAAAAAGGAACGATTATTCGGTGAAAACCGTAAGGGAGATAGAGGGTAGAATGTTAGAATCTATATCTGCTGCATGAGGCTAAAGACCACCTATATTGCCATCAGGGCAGCGAACCCAGAAGAACGAGATAAGCTAAACTTCTGCTCGTCATTGAACTCTTTGCAGGGGAAGTACTTTTGTGCGTTTTTGGATCAGGTAAATAGCAACGGTGGTGGCTTGTATTGTACAATACAATACAAGATCCACCTCCGCCCTGTGCAAGAGTAGTGCAGAGTGCAAGAGTAGTGCAGAGTGCAGAGTGCGGAGTGCAGAGTGCAGAGTGCAGATTGTTCTCTTTCAGGTTCGATCGAGGGGCAACTTAGGCAAGATATGAGACACGCAGTCGACAAGTCCGCACAGAGCAGTCGGTTCTCTTTTTGACTTGTTCGAAAGCTTCAACCAAGACAAGTTATTGTTACGTATTCTTCTTGTCGGGACCCTGTCTGGCTGAGGTCATTTTTGGGGAAGTGTCGCTTCATGAATGACAATATTCCATGAAAATATATGGATGATCGGATTATCGAAGTAGTACTCCTTAACTGAAGCTTTTGAGCTTGGGTCTTGATAACGAACTTTTCCTTATTGGATGATGGTCCATGTCGCGCGTAATACCTTTTGTCAAGCCAACTCGAGTTTACCCGAACTGGTTTAGTCCCCGTCTCTAAGGAGCTTGAACGGTTGGTCGGCTTCGATGGCCGAGATTGCCGTGCAGCGGAGCATCTTCCATTGTCAACAATCATCCCAAGGAAATCTTGTACTTCCCAAAACAATAATAGCAGAATTCAAAGCTCCGCTCCGGGAGGGAATCACGTAAAGTTATTGAAATGACGGTGAAAGGTGAACGGGAGGTGGCGGGGTAGAACTAAGGTAACGGAGAACGAAGAACGAAGAACCAAGAACGAAAACCATACGGTAGATAAGATACAAAAAGGAAACGGGACAATACCGGCCTAGGAGATGGAACTCAAAAACCCTCAATCACGTGAAAAGTGGGAGCTTCTGAAGTGTGGGGCTAGATCTGCGTAATATATCTCCGTTAACGTGATCGCCAAGGACAGACATCGCTTTCCAGCTTCCACACAAGGGAAACAACTTGTAGCTAAAAACGTAAAAGGTAGATGTGGGACTCGCAGTCCAGACGGTTGAATCAGGACTAAATACCTACCTTATCAGGTAACAATGCTAGCTTCCCCTTGTCGTAATTGTATTTTCGAACAACGTAGCCCACGTGACGACACTTTTTCTCCAGAAAACATTAGAAACAAGATGGTGAGGCATACTAAGAAGAGTAGGACTGGAGAGGACGAGACCACTAAACAGGTAAACATTTCCTTCAGGTGGCTAGAGCTAAAAACGAACGTGCCTAAGATGGCGCAATCATAAAGGCTGCTGATGCTCATACCAGATACCACACTCATTTCGTCAGGTCACTCAGGTGGGCTGTCCTTTCGTTCGGTCCTGTGGACGTCGGAATAGAGTTAAGTCGGTAAGAAGCGAATCAAGCCATCTCTAATGTACAGTACCTGGTTCATATAAGGTACAGTACCTTACGGCTCACTACCTACCACCCGCGTGGAAAGAATATTCTACGATTTCTCCTCGGAGCGAACCAGGAAAGGCATCCTGTGCGACATTCCAGCCCTACAAGGCACTCCATATATCTTCCCTTGCCACGCTCGACACTCCTCGTTTGCTGTACGCTTTCTATACTCTGCTTGGTGGACTCTCACGCTAAGCTCTGGGAAGCTATTGGGGGTTAGGTATGATATTAGCACTATATAGCTGGCATTTCAATGTAAAGTCTCATCCAGCGCATACAGCGAAGCGGGGACCGATTGTTAGACCAAGTCTACAGTACTTAGGAGTGCCCTGGTAAGGCAAGATGCAATTAAGTCGTTTCTGAGGGTTTCTAATATGGGTATGTAACGCCGTATGGCATGCTCATCTTCCTTCACAAGATCCTAGTATAACCCCATTAGAGGCTTATTCCTAGTAATCATACTATGTTCATGCTTCCGCCTTCACTTCACCGCCTGCGCCATTTACTGTTTCCTGCAGAGCTTGCGGTCTCCACTTCGTCAGCAGCTTTGCTGTTGATGGTCTCGCATCCTCATAGTTCCTCCACAAATCTTCCAAGGCATCGAGACACATCTCTCTCACTGGTGGTCTTAAAATGATCAAATAGCTGGAGACAAATTAGCGTCATACACTTTACTGGTACTAAGAAAGCAAGAACTTACTGTATCGCACTCACAGCTAACGTCACTCTCTCTGGATCGCTCGCTAGCCGTTTCACCCGATCTAACAGTTCCCTGTCCAGTTGTGGGATCTCCGACAAGAACCGAATCAGAACCTTGTCCTTTGCATCTAAGTATGGTACCATCCCATCTAGCACCTTCTTAGCCCACTTATCATAATTCATTGTCGGTTCTTCACCATTCTGCGACTGAATACGGTCGTTGTACCACTCCTCGCAGAGCCATGAGATAGCAACATCGATACGACGGCGGAAGTCTTCAATGATATACATGTAGAGGGTCTCGCGGATCGAGTCTGAAAACGTCATTTGAGACCGTCGTACTCGGGCTGCGTAAGGATCCTCCTCCGACTTGACCTTACTGGTGCCGTTCTCTAATCCAGCTGTCGAACGCGTTGCTAGCCGAGTTATGATAGTGATCCACGCGTCTCGATCGTGGCTGCTTGCAGCCAGCCGACTGAACCCCCGCTTCTGAGGCTTCGAGCTACCACCCTCGTCAAATGACCCCATCGTACCAAAAACACGGTTGATAGCATTTCTACTACATTCCATGATTTCTTGATCTGTCAGGGGAGGGGGTTGAGGCATCTCGAAAGACCCTAGAGTAACCTCAACGGCGCGATCCGGCGGTACTAAGGGATCTGGTGGTGCGTTGTCAAGCTGATTAAGTATTTGTTCAGCATCTTCTGTAGGTTGATAATCAGGTTCGTAATCATCATCGTCCTCGGGCGCTGCTACAGCTTTGCTAGCTGCGGCGGCTACAATTGCCTTCTGTTGTTGCTGTGCCCGGCTTAGAGAGAGATACCGTCCCCTTACTGCCTAGAAGAGCATTAGCTGGGATCAAATTCAGAATTTAGATTGTCATACATTGATGGCGTTGTTCATCTTATTCTTGTCTATGCTGCTTAGAATCGGTATCAACAAGTTATTAACGACGTCAATGGGAATAGCCCGGACATCGAAGCTAGCGGACCCTTTATCTTGGGTGAGGGTAAATAGTTGGGCGATAGTGGTCCGCCCCTGAGGTGGTTGAGGAGGCTGAGAGGGTTGAGGAGGGATTGATGAATGAGTATTCGGTGCTGGGGTGACCTCCGCTCCAAGTCGCTGCCGCTTTGCGTGGTCAAGACCATCAGTAGGTTCGGTAGGGGCAGGACGCTTCCGATTGGCTTCTTCCAGCATTTCTAAGCGAGTATGCTGAAGCCTCTCGACAGCTTGTTGGATTCTTGGACCTAAAGGATGGTGTGGGTTTCTAGAGAGTTAGGGGTTAGAACGAATATTTGTCTCGTACAAATCCACTTACTTCTTGATAAGATGAACGAGCAAAGATCGCATTGTACGCTCCATGGATCGAATCATAACTTTCGTCTTAGGTGTGAACGGTTGGAACTGTGCAAGCCTAAAGGGATTGAAGTTAAGGACTACCGAGATGATTTTGTTTGCGATGGTTGGACGGTATCTGATCAAAGAGCCTAGAATGTTCATAGTTGCTGTGACCATGAGTGCATCACTACTTTGTCGTTAAAATCATTATCATGACAAAAAGGGCACCATCTGAAATACCTGACTTCCTCCTGCAGAATACCAAGAAGGCGATCTAATAGACCTGATGCTTCTGCTTCTAATTGGGGTGGCGGTATCACTGGATGGTCTCGGGGTACCAGAGCAGACGAGAGCTCATTATTTTCAGGGCGCTATCTCACAATTAGACACATGCTATAACTGCACAGATATTCCGGGACATTGCATACCCTCGGATCAGAAATTACGCCTGGGGTTTGCGTCTGTACCACTCGCTGAATGAATTTGATACAGCATACGCGGACCCCTGGAGGAGAACTATCCATTCTCCGGAGAATATTTGACTTGATAGCGGCCATTTTTTGCCATGTTGCGCTATCATGGGGATTGTTGATACTGAAGAAATCACACAATGAGAATATGTTCATACGAGAGGACCTGATAGCAAATCCCTTGACCCGTTTGTGGTGCATATGATAGCCTCCACCTAAAGCCTCACAGCATTGATCATCGACATAGGACGAAGTCCTAGCTACAATGCAACTGGTTGGATGGGATCACTCACATATGTCTGAACACTAGCGGGAATATGCTAGCTGCGGTTTGCACAACGTTTTTTACCACGGCTGTATCCTCTCCAGGTACTTCCAGGTATCCCTTCAAAGTATCCAATACCCCCAAGCTCAGTTGTCGTTTTTCATCCACTCCTAACAAAGGAGATGAAAAGGTCTCGGCAAGAAACTCTGAACCCCATCTCCGCAAGTCTAGATTTGCATTGGCGCCGATGATAGGGAGGACACTGGGTACGATTTGGGGGTAGTAAGCGGCATCCGTTAACGCCAGTCCCCGCGCGGTGTTGAGCTGTGAGATAGTATCGTTCATTGCGCAAGCAAGGGCGCAGAAGGTAAGTTAAAAATCTAGGGTTCAGAAAATGAAGCAGTGGTATCCAGAGGTAATATGGGCTCTAGGGAAAGTTGTGAAGCTGTTAGCTACCACACGCGTCGGATCACCGCTGAAGCTGCTTTAACGACCGGGAGCAAGGTCGTAATGAGCTCCAGAGACTCCCAGTCCCATGCTACTATCTAGAAATGCGATTTGCAAGTGAGACGTAGAAGAGCAGTGGCGCGAAGGGGGAAGTTTCAATTGAAGATGGACTCGATAGAGGTGTTGAAAGAAATATCCCCGGAGAGCTTCGTCTTTGACGTGGATGCGGGAAGAATAGCGCGTGCTCGATTGCCAAGATTTTGCCTAAAAGAGCCGCATCACCACCTCGAACACGACATCAGCAGTCTAACGATACTGGACTCCCGTCAGATCTACCGATTCAGACCTCCCTCAGGTAACAATGCCAGTGTACGTTTAAGATACTGAATAGTTCGAACATCCCTAACATATCCCCCAGTATTCCAAGATCCACATACTACGACCGCAATTACCGACAATCAGAAGCTCTAATAAGAGCTAGACGGCCATATCTCATCAAGAATGCCTTAACTGGTCTGAGTCTTTTCTGTTTCGCCGTTGGTGTTTGTACGTTTAGTCCAATATACATCCTGAAAGTGCGTCTACTAGCTAACAGTCTCAAACAGACTCTTTTACCATCAATGCAGTCGCTCAAGATGAGTTCGAGGATGTCATCGTCCCAGATAAACCCGTCCAATCAGCGCACGCTCCAAATGCCAGCTCGAACAAAATGGCAGGTTCTGCTTCTTGAGTCTAGTATTGATCAAAAGGGTTGGAGTTAAATATTTTGCATGGATCGGCGTTCAGGAATTCTTCGTTACAATATCAATGGTATTGATATCAGGAGGACGGTGGAATGACTTGCCACTCCACGAATTCATTGGTACATATTATTCGCTTGAATAGGCGATGATGGATGAAGGGAATACTTGAGTAGCATCTATTGAATAAATTCGATTGAATTTATATACGATCTGTATAGAAAATACTTCTCCCTGCAGAAGATGATGCTCCAAGTATTGTATTTTCAAGACCTTTGATGAGTGAAGAAGCACAGTGTACATACGGGTAGTAAGAACAATCAGAACCCGACTGGCAATTAGCCTCAAGAATCCATGGGTCCTATACCTTAAGCTATATACTACTTACCAAGAAAGTTTAAACACAAAATATACCACCCAACAAGCCTGCAATCACCATAATTATATTGAGGGAACTATTATTTTAACACCCCCCTTTCTATACGTTAACACCTTCTTTTTACTATATTAATACCCCTCTTGAAAAAAGGAACGAGATTAATCTAAAGGGATAATTAAATATATGTTAACGACGGGAATTTATACTTCTCTAAGCCGGAACCAGATAGGTATAAACATGCGTAAGGTTTCTCACTGATGAGAGACCTTCCTGGAAGGGTTAGGTTTCCGCTTCGTGATAGAACGTGTAAAGATTTGCACTTCAAGTTGACAATACAACTTGCTTCCCCTTAACTCTCTCAAGGCTTCACAGTAGAGACAAGTGATACTGTACGAACACAGTATGATAAAGGTGAGTTCAGTCAAAGATCGTAACATCCAATTTAGATGGTAAGATGAACTACGAAGAATCTAAATACATGCTTAAAGGAGCGTCCTTAAGTATTTCTCCTCCAAGTCCTCTTCTGAGTGTTTGGACGTGCTGGACGTCGAACCCTTCTACGTCCACTGCGTCCAAACCTCCTTTGGACGTGTTGGACGTAGAACCCCCTCTGCGTCCACTGCGTCCAAGTCACGTGACCTTCGTGTCTCTGCCTTTCCCCCCTGGTTGTACCGCGTGGCCTTTCTCCGTCCCCACTTATCAACTGCATGCTTTTACAACTTGTGGCCGTAACAATATATTTACTTTTAAATAGAGGTTTCTTTCAATTTTATTATAATTTTTAATACTTTACCTTAAATCTATAATAGTAACTTAGATCTATACCTCATTAGATATAGCCTAAAATTCAGCTAGTATCTTTTAATAGTATAACTTATTTAAGTTTGGCTCTATTAATAATTAGTAGTATTAGATATTAGCTTTATACGCCTTTTATAACGAAAAGTTACACTACCGCTTTAGATTAGCCTCCTTCCCTTTTTAGGTGGTGGTGTTGATATAGTAAAAAGGGGGTGTCAAAATAACAGTCCCCTTATATTGAATTAGGGTATCCGTGATTACTTTTAGTTTCCTGACACTTCAAGTGTCTATTCACTTCTGTATATACAAGGTGGTCTGTTGAACAGCATCCCACGAATATTGCAAGTATGTACAAAAACTTTTCCGAAAACACCGATATGCAACTCCGTTTTATCTAATCTACCCATCTTGAAGAACTCGCTAAAGTGTTGAAATAGTGAAAGCGGACAAGAAAAGTTTAATGTATGCGTGTCATTTCGATGCTGTCGGTCATAGATCGTGCTGGATGATGTAAGGCAGGTGCCGGGGTAGATGAGGGACCAGCGTGCTCTTGATTATCAATACGTACCGCAGCCGGGCTAATCATTCCAGACCGCGGATCGATACGGTGGCCACCAGGAGTCCTGTTTTCGGGAATATCCGCCATCCCCGATTCCATCAAAACAGCTTCGTCATCCTGTCCCCGATTTCGGCCAAAGAACCTATTACGATGGTTGGTCCGGTTGCGCGCCGCAGAAGTATCCGTCCCGATTCTATTAAGACGAGGCATCGCACTAGAGGATATGGAACTAGACCGACCGACTACCTCGCCGGACACACGAGATTGATCTTGAGAACGACGCTTTGGTGACCGATACTCCGCTGGTATACGAACTCTGGAGCGGCTGTCATCTTCAAATACGTCACCAGTATAGTTTCCAGAGGAAACATCCTTCATGCCGAGAGAAAAGTCAACACGTCGTCCCATAGCAGCGAGAGTTTCACCGCGAGCGCGGGTGGAGGAGTGGGGAACCTGATTTTGTTCCGTAGGAGCAACAGAAGGGGGAACTTGAGTGTCTGACTTTAGAATTCCGTTCGGGTCCCCGATATGAGGAATGTTCTGTAGATAAACAGGGAAGGATTCTTTTTGCCCAGGGTAACGCATCCGCGGTCCTTCAATTCCAATTTCTTGCATCGACACCATTAAAGCACAAATGAACCGATTCCTCCGCTGGAGGCGGAGCAACTCATTCTGCCAGTTAGTCTTATAGAAGAAGACCACGTTAAGTTTAATGGCATGTGCTTCCATTACTTCGCGTAGCTCCGTGAGAATGTTCGGTTGGTATTCACGCTTCTCTGTTATGACGAATTCGAGCAGTCGCTGACGTAGTTGGTCAATCTGATCAAGCGTGGTTCCAAACTTAATAATGACTGGTACGGCTTCCGCTAGCCCACCGGATCGGCGTTGGTTCAGGATAAAGAGAGTGTTCAAGTAGCTATTAGGAGCCTGTACAGTATCAATATCATCGTCAATAGGTCTTGCCTATTAGGTAGACTAGAACTGTACAAAGAGGAATACATACCTGTACAATATGACCTTCCATTTTCTTGAACTCTGTGTACAAGAGGGCGATTTCTTTTACGAAGTAATCATCACCCATGCCGAGCGCCCCTGTATTACCGTATATGCCCACACGGTCGCCAACATCGAAAGGATGCTTAACAAATACGAAGATCACAGATTGTAGGAACTCCTGGGCAGTGGCGGAAAAGAGCCAAGAAAGTGCTAAAACGGTGGAGCCAGCGGAAGTAAGTACTCCAGCAGCAGATGTGGAAATGAGTGAAATAAAGACTAGAATTGTAATGATGACGATGATGAACATAAAGACATCGTCAAGCTTGCTGACGACCGAATCAAGATCTTTGAGTGAAGCAGTTATTGATTTTCTTTCCCTACCAATCTCAACACATACTGCTTCCAGCTCTTCCATGCTAATATCACCATTCATATCTTTGTCGAACATCGAAAAGGCCGCTTCGGCTTCTTCCTCGTTCTGGAAGGCATCTTTAAGATCGTCTGAGAATACAGTTTCAGAATCTTCCCGTGCAAACGTCCGATACAAACGGCGAGCCAAAACTTGACTTCCGTTTGTTGTGCCCAAAAGGGTAAGGATCACCTGATGAGGATGGGTGCTCTGTAATACTTCTTTCCCTGTAAAATCCCCGGCGATCTTCCCTGCTACGTCTCCTATCTTACTGAATGCTTCCCGTGTATTCTTCTGGGCGTCTTTGACCAGTTGACCAGGAGTGCGGGCCCCAGAAGCCAGTCCAGGCGTAGATTGTTCGAACTCAGAGTCGTCCATGGTAATTTTCTTCTTTGAGAACTCGTACAGTTTTGTCAAGGAGCCTATTTGGAACTTGTTGACGTCGATACGATCCTGGTACGTTCTTAAGTGGAAGCTGATCGCAATGAGCTGAATGATAATCTTTTCAGCGAAATTGAGAATGAATCCAACGAAAAGCGCAACCAGAACCTTGTTCATTGTAGACTCCCAATGTTTGATACCTCGAGAGCCATCGACATGATGATTTATCATTGTAGGGAGAAAAGATACCTCGATTGCAAGCCACCAAAAAAAGAGTGTTGCAGGCAATTCTAACTGTTTCCCCATGTCCCTCCACTTTTTAGCGTTGTTGGTGAATATGCTTGAAACTGTACCAATGGGCCATGGGAGACATTTAGCCAAAATTCTACCAGCCCACAAACTGGTCCAGATTATCTCCAACCAAATACAGAACCACGGTAAATCAACGCCTCCAACGTGAGCATCTTTGAAGACGAAGATGCCGAGTAGCAACGGAATGAGGATAATGGCGACAATAGGGAAAATGTACGTGAAGTACCTAATGAGGAAGCTCGACTCATGGATTTTTTTGAAGAATTTCGCAGCGCTGGTTGTTGGATGTTCTGGTGGTTTGTAGATCTGAGCGATGTTGTGAATAGGCTCCGTGGCTACATCAAAGTCGTCGACTGGATCTTGTCGGCTGCGTGATCGATGTAGCTGTCGAGAGGTGGACTGGTCACGTTCTTCTTGGTTGATCTCGGTAATCTCCCGTTCAACTTGTAGCATGGCAAGGTCATCCGCAAGTCTATGGGATTGTTCCCGGGCCTGTGATGGCGAAGCAAGGGAATGTGCATTATGAATTTTATCCGCGTCAGTCAGCACATGGATATGATTGTCACTGCGAGTCGTCTGAATAGGCTCTTGGTGGAAAGATCCGTCCCCAACCATTGTGTCATCATCTGTTGATGGACTCTTAAATCGGTGTTCTTGTTTCTCATCGATTGGGGTCACCATCTTGGTTGAAGGTAGGCTGAAGGTGATATCTTCCTAGCTATCAGCAGGATTGGGAAGAGGTAGGGTAGTACTGTACGTGAGGAGAGATTGGGGATTGTTTGTTGCGAAGATGACGGGAAGTCCAGTACCCAGTCTAGGTATTACAATTAAAATATTGCAGGTCGAAAGAGAGTCAGACGTTTCAAAGAAACTTTGAAGGTTTTGGAAGAATTTGAGAAAAGGCCAGGAATTGAGCTCAAAGAAAAGAACTAAGTAGCTCAGCACGTCGTCCTTAGCAATGGTAGAAGTTGAGATCACTCGTTCGCCGCGCAGGCGTGTCAGGATCCCTAGAACTAACGCGATCCCGTGTTGTTGGGAAAACTAACGCTGATAAGAGGCACGATTCAGGTAGAAGATTGACATGGAGAGAAGACTCGTTACAGTTAGAATAACGCGGTGAGGAAAGTTTTTTTTTTGAATCATTAGTGGTTAATGTTTAGATATGAGAATGACATCATAAAACAGCTAAGCTTTTTCGGAAGTTCGTAATAAAGGGACATCGGAAGTTCGGCTTTACCTTATTTATATTTTTCCGGTACCTTAGAACTATCTGTAGAAAATTTTACGTTGTATCACGATCCATAGATGTATCTTTATAAGATCTGACAATAGAACCTTTAGACCGCGCGAAAGAACCTCCTATAGTTTGCTACGAATATTTTGAACTTTACTTATTACTTTAAACCACCTGAACTAAAACTGGAAGTGCGTAACTTACAGGCCCCTTTCACATGCAGATAAGCCGTCTTTGATCTGACGGGAAGCACAGGTTGTCAGGCTCCGCCACCATGCAGTAACGCTTGTCAGTGAATGGTTCCCCTGAAAATCGCCTCTGCGCCGCCAAAAGCTTGATGCAAACCCAACCGCCGATGCTCATCAAACAATCGGCTTGCTGTTTACCGCTTGCCGCAACATTCAAGGGACCCTACAGTATTCTGAATATCAATTCACCACGCAGTTCTGTTGTTCTTGGTGTCAGGACTATATCTGGATATAATAATACGGTAGGTTCAAGAACAGGATGAGGAAGGCGGTCGAACATTCGTTCCGCTGTTAGTTCTACTGCAAGTATCTCTCGTTCGGTTTGGTAAGCGCAGTTCTATGTGGGACTTGATTTTCCGAAACGAGAGAGTCATCCGCATAAGATTAAGGGTGTAGAATACTTCACACATATCCCTGAGTTGATTCTCTGCCCGGACACTCTCTGTACAGATATCAAACAACTGTTGGAAACTTTGAGTTTTCGTTTGCGCAGCTTGATCAAGTTTCATTATTTAGTATTAACGCGACGTCGCTATTTGATATTACTTAGGTGTGAGTGTACAGTATGTACAGTACGATTCAGCCATTAGAAATAGGAGTCTTCCATATTTAGTTAGGTAGCCCTTTTAGACCTCGCTACTGAGTGAGTAGAACGATCTGGTGTCCTTTCTTTTCAACTGCGTATTGCTATTTCTTAGCAGCTTAACGAGACTTTGTAGTTTACTGGACAGGACTATCAACGTCCTGGTACCTTTTATCTACTTTACCTGATCGTAAAAGAATTGATCCCGCTCTATATCGCTTAGGTTTGCCGAATAATAATTGCAAATCTTGTGACTCCCAATATAATACACTTCCTGCAGAAGCAGATTTAGAAGTAATGGTTGATTATGGATTACATGCCAATTTATATCTGAGATGTACAACCACGAGCCTTTTCCACCTTTACTTTTTTTTTTTTAGGGGGGTGTACTGACTGGTGGGCAATCTAGTCATTGGATGTTACGTTTGTGCTCCGAAAACATCATCTGGAACAGCCTAAGAGGTTTACACCACTAAGAGGGAAGGATATAGTTCTCTCCAAAGAGTAAGTTGAGTGTACAATTTACTTCATTGTATGTCCCTACGCCGCTCTGAGAGCATGTGATAACTCAGTTTGACCCCGCATTGGACGCAAGAAGAAGGTCCATTTTGGAGCGCACCACAACGGTGTCCACAAGGTGTTATAAACACAAGTCTGGCTGTAGCTTGAGCAATTCCACTCCAGTAGATGTAGTCTGTTAGTCTACAATGACAGTTGAATTTATATATTATTGCAACATACCAATGCGACTGGGAAAGCCATGTGAGTAGCATTCTCACATGAAGTACTACATCGCTCTCGGAGCTTCTTCAACGAGAACTTGAGACCGAAGAACTCATCTAGAGAAACTTATGAGATGGAAATAATCTTTGCCGAATACGGGCAATTTGTGAGACAAATATGCATGTAACCCCACAGAGAGGACTATGCCAGGAACTCTTTGTACGGCTTTTTCTTTCTGGGAGGTGTATTCCATTATATAGTAGATATTTGTGTCGCAGCCAGAGCACGCGACCGGGAATTCGAATATGAAGGGAAGATTCTGCGTTACTGCCTTGCTGAGAAGGGGATGGTTATATCGCTAAGCGGCTTCGCAAGACTTTTTCTGCGACACTTGTAATTTCAAGCGATGATACGATAGGGATAGAGGATGGAGTAACAGTCTTCGATGATTTTCCGCACCTTTCCCTTGCTAGGCATTCATAGGTTACTGTACGCTTTGGTCTGGAATGATTCCCGGCTTCGTTGTACGTGCTGGATCAGACTGTACACTGGACTGCAAGCTGTATAATGCGAACATCGTACAAAACACTCAACAATAGCTTTTGAGATCTTAGCGTGAGTGTTTACCGAGCAGGTAAGGTATAGCAAGGTGTAAGCAAGATATGGTACTGATGAGTGCCACAATGAAAACGTCCTGAGTCTTTGGGGTCTTGGGGAGATGGAATTCTGTAATGTATTGGACGTTAGTCAAGAAATGGATGGTAAGGTGGAGGTAAGGTGTGAGGAATAAAGAGTGTGAGAGAGAAATGATAGGGTGTGACGTTGTATTTGACTTTCCCAAACCAGCGTTAATCCGTCCCAGTAGCCAATGAGCTCATTCACTTCAACCCCTCTAACGACTCCTGAATTTTAAAATATCTTGTGGACACTTTGACAACCATGTGTTTGACCTCGAAGCGCTGGCAGGATAAGAAGTATTATTCGGCCTCGGCTGTTCTCAATGTACTACCCTTTGATCTCAGAGCCGCCTCGTTTATCTTGTATCCCAATGATGAAACACAAACTTCATGCAGAACGGTAGACATGTCACGAAGACGTCTGATCAAGTGGTCACGAAGAAGACTTCGATATTGCTAAAAACCTACTATCTAGGGTCTTTCAAACTTCAGCATATTCCTCCCCTAGCTTCGTGGTCAACTATCTACCTGCAATGCTGTTTGCAACGCCGGCCTGGAAGAGGATCGGGCTTAATACTTAGCCACCATGTAGTATAATTTGCCTGCCTTGGAGTGAACCCAGAAATGGACACTGAATTGGTTGTTAAATGGAACCTAAGAATGTTTCCGTTACTAGTTATCCATGTCGATTATTCTAGTTCCCACTAATCCTTCAGTATAAGAGGTGTATTTAGGCAGGTAGGTTACCGCTCAAAATGAATCAGTATATCTTCACTTCTTGAGTCATAGTTGCTCGTTTCGTCTCGTTCCGAATTGTTTTTCATCATTCTGTTAGAATAGCCACTCCTTTACTATTACAATGTATCGCGTACTACTTATTGGTTTATTCGCTTTTATTAGGGCTACTATAGCAGGTGAGTCTCCGTTCAGTCTTCTATATTCGGGAAAACATTGTACTAATATGTAGTTAAGGCTATGGCTTGGAAGATGATTATAGTACTGTCAACTTCTTTAACATGTTCAACTTCTTTGACGGAAATGATCCCACACATGGATTCGTCGACTTTGTAGATCAAGGCACCGCGTGGAATTCTGGTCTTATCAAAATCAAAGATAACCGAGTATACATGGGCGTTGATTACACAAACAGGGCTCCGAACGGCAGAGCAAGTGTGAGGATTAGCAGCAAGAAAGCTTACAACCAAGGCCTGATAATTCTAGATCTTGATCATATGCCTGGCCCCATATGTGGAGTTTGGCCGGCGTTCTGGACGCTAGGGGGACCGAATTGGCCTGACAAGTATGTGAAAGGTGTCGCATCTGGATATCCTGAAGCTAACCTCTTTTAAGCGGCGAGATTGATATTCTAGAGGGAGTTAATGACCAAACGACGAATCACTATACCCTTCATACGGGTCCTGGCTGCAAGATCGGGGATACCAGCGGGTTTCTTGGTTCAATCACAACTCCTAATTGTGATGTTAACGCGCCTGGTCAGAGTAATAACGCGGGATGCTCCATTGCCGATCCGGACTCAAGAAGCTATCGTGATTTTAACGCAAATGGCGGTGGAGTCTTCGCCACAGAATGGACATCGGATGCCATTACCTTATGGTTCTTCCCACGGGGATCAATACCGAATGATATATACACGGGGAATCCAATCCCGGCTACTTGGGGAACACCAACAGCTAGATTTCGGGGGGGTTGCAATATTCCCAGCTACTTCAGGAACCATAATCTCATCTTCGATACAACGTTCTGTGGGGATTGGGCAGGCAATGTTTGGGGCAGTTCGCCTAGCTGCTCGTACAGAGCACCGACGTGCAACGACTTCGTTCGGGATAATCCGTCGGCCTTTAGAGATGCTTACTGGTCCATTAATTCTCTAAAGGTCTACTCGAATAGAGGAAACCGCTCACCAGACTCTCTGCTCATTCCTAACGCTACGGTCTCAATCCCAGCCAACGTCACATCTAAGGTTCCAGAGCCTACCTTCTCTTCTCTCTCTTCGCTCATTCCATCATTTGGTTCTTCAGTACCAGAACCCTCTACTTCCGTCGTCTTCGTAACTCTAAACACGACTGTATTCGCCTCTGAGACCCCTGAACCACTGCAGACAGTCTTATCCACTCTAACGATGCAAACCACTCTCTTTGGGCCCCCTAACCCAGAGGAAACCGAGATAGGGGGCCTGCCAAGAATCCAGGCGAGGGACAGAACCAGGAGGAGAAAGCATATTCTCGAACACAGGAAAAGGCATGGCGGATATACGTTCTGACCTTTCCCAAGAGTACTATACTGGCGAGCGTTAAAGCCTGGGCAGTCGTCGCTTACCGCTTACTTCTGCTTCTTATTGGTGGGAACAAGTGGAGCGGCGTGTAATGACATAAGGTATAGGTAGTAGCTTACCTTACCTATTTCGTTGTATATCTTGACGTTGGATCTGTACATATTTTCATATTTCATAACATCTCACATTTCTTGACGTATGTATATACTTTGCATGAACATACATATTTGTCCACGACATTATCTATTCTATCATCCATCCCAACCTACTCCATGAAATGAATTCTCACGTCACATGATGTTTATCAATTCACTCCGACTCAATCTCTCCATGCACCCGACCCACAATATGCTCTTTCCACTTTCTCAGTACAGGAAGTGTGCCTGAGCTCTCTCCCAATCAGTCATCACCCTACACTCCACCATGGTAACTCCGATATGCTTATAATTTACCCCTAAGGGATGAGCAATATGCCCATGCCAATTCTGATTCGTACGGGTAAGCACACACTTCTCCAGCCGCAACTTCTTCAATACCTTCTCGTACTTATTGATCATCTTCCAGAACTCACGCATTGAACCCTGAAGTCCCGTAAGTTTCATCTCCTGCAATCCAGAAGGGAAGTAGAGTAGGGAAATCGTGTGCCAGTCATCGAAGCCCTTCATACGAAAAGCCGCATTTTCCTCCGAAGCCCACGCCTCGACCTCGAACTTAGGTTCACTCTCACTCTCAGAGACGATTTGGCGCCACCATATCTCGATGCCGTAGTCGTTCTCTATGACTTTATCGAACCAGCGTCCAACAGTCGGGATACGCAAGCGAAGCTGGTCCACGAGGCGTGGCACGGAGTCCCACAAGCTCATCCACACCTTCTTGTTCCGGTAGACGCGCTGCTCCTCGATGCTCCAGCGGACCTTCAACGCCTTCGGCCTCATCCCGGACTCTTCCAAGGCGAGCAGCACAGCGAATAGGGATTGCTCATTATCTGGCGCCTCCTTCCACGGCGGGAGCCCGTACTTATCTGCCAATAAAGCCGCCTCCGTCTCCACACCACGAGCTGCGACGGTTACGAGCGCAGGGCAGCCACTATCCTCCCAGTCGTCTCCGTAGCGTCTGACATTCTTCGACCACGGCGTGTTGAAGTAGATCTCCTCTAGCTGAGGCGCGGCGCGGAATAAACCCACGAGCGCAGCGGTCATCTGAGATGCAGTAACTGCGTCGAAACCAAGGGCGCTGCGCTCACTAATCATCCGCGCGAGTCTCTGTCTACCCTTGCGCTGCGCGTATTCGTCCAGTTGGCGGAGATGGGGACCGAAGCCGCCCAGTTCGATGCGCTCGACTCGGATCTGCTTGACGTGCTGCGAGGTTCCGCGCGTAACTAGGCCTTGGAGAGCGCGTATGTCTCGTTCGTTGAATGTGGCGCCCACGTCGAGCTTGAAGGAGGGGCTGAGGTAGAGAGACGCGAAGTAGAGAGCTTTACAGGCGAGACGGGCATGTTTGGCATCTTTTAAGGGGAGATATTGGAAGATTTCATCAAGGAGTTCGATAGGGAGGTGGCCGGTCAGGTGGTCGCGACCATCATCCATGGGGTGAGCTGGATCCGGGCGAAGCGTGTCGTCGTTTGTTGTGTTGTTCGTTGGTGGACTAATCGATCTTGATAACGCCGCGATACGGGCTGCAATCTCAATTGATAATGCCATGATGGTGTGATGATGACTTTGTTTGCGCGAGGACATACGCGCGTTGCAAGGTGTAGAAGAAAAGGGAAAGGAAAAACAATCAGAAGGTTTATATTTATTTATAAAGGAAGCAGTGACAAACGAGTACCCGAATCAATGTCTTACTCACGTGCGTAAGTGGGTTCGGCGTTTGTGAGTATTCACAGTTATATACACTACGTGACGTCGCCACTTCACATCACCACGCGTCAAAGTCAGAGAACAAACCATTCTTCCTTCTCTCCGCCGCCCACCGCTCACACCACCCCTTCATCTTCTCCCTAGTCTTGGCACTCCCCACATTCACTGTCGGGATGATCCTCTCAATCCTCAACGCACAGCAAAACATCGTCAGCTCCCTAAAGCTGCTGTGCTCGCTATACGGCACGCCAAAACAAGACGCGCGATTCGTACTCCCACGTTGCGGCACCAATTCACGCATCGAATAGTTACTCTTCCAGTTCGCGCCATGGAGAACCGTTTGAACGGAAGGACTCTCGACAAACCGGCTATTCGGGGCTCTGTAGTTCCAACCCGACGGCCTGAAGCCGACAGCGCGGGAGAAGGTATCACGATAGTCGTTTAGGTATTCGTCGAGGGTATCGGCTCGGATCTCGAATAGCGGCGTCATGTGAATCTGTGCCTCCCTTGGGTCCTTGGTTAGACGTGCGTTAAGCTCCGGATCTTCAAGCGCGACGCAGATACGTTGTTTGCTTGGTGGAGCGTATATTTTGCAATCGAGAGCGCGAGCGATGCCGAGACAAACGCGTTCTTTACCGATACTGTAGGTTCCTACGACGACCAGGAGGCGACCACGGGCCTTTGAAGGACTCTTACCGTTGCTAACCTTCATTGCGTCGACCTCTTCTCCAGTGTTGTCCTCTTGGTTCAATGCGTCCGAGTCTTTACGTACGAACTTGATCATGCCTTGACCAGCTCTTTCACGCTTCATCTGTTCCCAGCTGTCATCCTCATCTTTCCGGATCTTGTTCAGACTGACACACATATCTGCGCATGCTTTGATAACTTTTTCTTGACTGGGAAATGCGTACTTGGGGTTAAGGTATGTGGTATCTAGATAACACACATCGATCTTCTGTTGTTGTGTTTTCCCGCTTACTACATCCATCACATCTGGTCGTAGAAGTGGATGTTCGACATGTGCTCGGCAAGCTCGAAAATCTCCACAATGTAACACTCTTTGCATTCTACGATTCTTGCCCTTGCCGACCTGCTTTTCAAACAAGAAGAGTGAGCTGCCCGGGCAATGATTAGCTGGGATCATCGTCACGTGCACGCCTTGTGTTCCTGGTACTTCAACCTTCTTTTCAAAATCCAGGTCAACCACCCATTTAGGATCGACCCGCAGTTGCTGACGTACTAGGTTCGCCGTAACGTGGCTACAATATATTGGGCCGTGGCACCAAGAAGAAGTTAGACCTACGTAGTGATCGCTATGAAAATGACTCAAGAAGTACGCTTGCTGACCTTCCACAGCTCCATAGCGGAAAGCGTCTACGCATATGTAGAATCCAGGTAAGATTTTATAGAAAGGACATGTTCGTTTGTATGCCGGTTTTCCCCGAGAAGCATTCTCAGAGGCTGCGGCTGTGGCCCAAGCAGCATCCTCAGCATGACCAGACATTAGTTTTGAAAACGCCGACTTAGATTGTGCGGTAGAACTGTCCAGAGTAAACGGATTCTCTTGACCTGGCTTCGCTGGCCGCACTGGTTTTTGAAACTGTCTCCCATTGTCTGATTTTACTCCTATGTGCCCCTTTTCGGTGAATGTCCGTTCTGGTAAAGGGGAGGGGTTACCATCAAGACAGTTATTGACATGCACCGATGCTTCTTGATCAGATATATCGTTCAAACTGGAACCGCATATAGGACAATCCGGGGTATTGTTTCTTGTAGCTCCATTTGTGGCTTTATCTGGTGGGAAAAGGTCTTGTTCGTCATTGTCTAATCCTGCTTCACCGAGCTCCCATCTTCTCTGCTCTTCCATCCACTTCCTTTCTTGGTATTCTTCGCCCTCTTCTGGAAACTCGTCATCGTAGTCCTCATCTTCATTAAATCCCTCAAAACCTCCGTCTGGAATACTCGTTGATTCGTGCTTGAGTGATACAGGAAGTTGGTTCTGTGTATCAGAATCACCAGACAGTTCGCGCTCTGAACAACTCAGTGTGCCAGGTGTATCAGCATCGTCAAGGTTGCTGCTCACGTTGATCCCAGAAAGCCTTCGACTAGGAGGAGGGCTTTCATCCTCACTATCCGACTCTTCCACAAACGGACCCCGCTTCTGCCGCACTTTTGGCTGGACTCCGCCACTCTTAGATTTTGGCTCACTCTCTCCTTCGAGATGCTGCTGTACGATATCTGGTGGCGGAGGTGTACACGCCTGCTTGCTACCTGACGCCTCATCATTAACCTCTTCCTCTCCGTTCTCCTTCTCATCACTCTCACCAAAAAGACTTTCATCATCAGTTTCATAAACTTCCTCTTCTACCTTTCTTCTCTTCACACTACCCGCTCTCTCATTGAACCGCTGCTCCTCCTCCATCCAACCCACGATATCCCCATCCCCGTCCGACCTATCCTTCTGCGAAATTCCACCACTTCCTCTCTCCTGGAAGAAAAGGCCTGGTTCCTCAGCCTTCTTGAAAAACGTTAAGATACTACCATTAGCTTTCTGCTTATTCTTTGCCCCATTTGTAACGTTGCCATTTGAGCCCTTCCGCGGCGTGAAAGAGGACGCAGAGAGGGTAGTTTGCTGGGGTTTTCGTGATCTAGAGGATTTGAATGGTATGGATTTTGTAGTAGTCCCAGGCATCGTCACACTCGGGGGTTTAGGTCCGGACGTCGCTGAGTGGTCGGAGATAGTAGGTGGCGAAGGAGGACGTCCGATCGAGGGGGTCAGTTGAAGGTGAGAGGGGAGAGTTAGGTTTTCTCTTGGGTAACGGAACATGAGTGGTATGGATTATCACATTGTTGTGTAGATTACTAGGATTAAGTGTATGAAAGGTAAAAGTTGTGGTTTGGGTGCGTGCCTACTGTACGGGAAGCGGGCTGGTGCGCGTTGTCGGTGTACGAAGTCGCGTGGATGACGCAAATTCGCGACATATTTCTCAGTGATCCATTTGATTTTGTCAAAAAAATTTCACCTCGAGCATTTCTCTCGTGATTTAAACAATCGATGAAGCTTTTCTATGCTACTTGTTCTATAAGAGGTCTTTAACAGCCATTTGTAACACGCAAAACAATCCCTTCCAATATGCGATCCAAGAACGCCTCGCTCGATTTACCTATGCTCCAATTACATGTCTAACTTTTTTTTTTTTTTTCAACGCTTTTCTGTGGACGCCGCTATTGTGATATGCTCTCAATCGTCGCCTCTGTTTGATCCTTCCCCGGTACACAGTCATTCCATTGCCTCAGGCTAATATGGGAAGTGACACAGGATAGCTTATTCCGCAAATCTCAATCGAGTAATCTCATCTAAGAGATCTTGAAGATCGGAGTCTGAAATCTTATTTGTGAGGGATGGGATTAGGGTTTTCGCTTCATCTGCAGATTCGCAACATAGGGTTCCTGCGGAGCGGAATTAGACAGGTGTAGGATACACAAATGTGGGGACAATATGGGAAATACCGAGTTGTGACCTCTCGAATGGATCAAGAACAGTGCGCGAATTCAGTGTTTGCTCGATCATATGGATGTTTCCTTGATTCTTAAAGCGGGCGAACACTGCGAGATAGTCTTGCATTTTGTTTATTGTCCTATGATCCGAATTTAGTCGATATCTTGCGCCAATCGGCCCCCATGTCTCTTTTTTGAACATCCTGGGGGAATACTTACTCTCCCTGAGGCTCAGGCTTTGCTTCCGCGCGTCGCTTATCGATCACGGCTTTGATAACAAGGTGAGCCTCCGAGAGGCTCATTGTGGGAACGTCGTGAAATTCACCGAGACGCAATTCTGCTGCTGCTTCCTCATCGCCCTCAATGGTTGGGCGAGCATGCGCGTGAGCCATATCCGTGGATTAACGGCAGTGTTGCCAAGCCAAAGCTGATTGAAATGTCGCAAGGTGAAAGTCGAGATAGTTGGGAGAATATCGGGTATATTGGTTGTGCGGGTATAAGATCTAAGCCGGCTAGAAGACGTGGAAGCTAGATGTTGGGGAAAGGTGAGGATTTTGGAATTCCATTTTGAACCAAGTCTCTTTGGAGGCATCTAGCTTGGCGAGTGACAGCTGTAAGAGACGACTAGGAAAGAAGTGGGAAAACAGAACAGACATTTCGAATTGAACTGAGAAGAAACAACAAAGGCGCCAGATAACTATAAGATAGGAGTCTTTTTAGGGACGATCGGAACTTATGGTTTCGTTTGTTCTGATTATTCGATCGAGATGCTGCCCTGCTTCCAAGTTGGACGTGTCTCCTATTGGAGTATAAAATGTCCAAGTGAGGAGCAATGCTAGGTGAAAGGCTAATAAAGGCAGTTCTACGAGCAAGTTAAAGGCGTATGCAGTAGTTCTACAACTCTGAATGCAATATTGTAGTAGTGATCCTGATCCTGGGCTGCACCTAAGGTACTGTAAAATATAATACCAGGGTTTGACCGGGCAGTCGGGTGGAGCTCGATGAAAAGAATACATCCATGTGACGGCAGAATTTAAGTATACAAAGATTAGGAGCTATAAAAGACGTGTACTCGATATATTGGAAGCTATAAACATCAACACCTAGTTTAAAATAAAATATTCTATTAAGTTAATGATAATTCAGCCACCTAAGCCCAGACACAGCAGGCATCAAGGTTTGGATACGGAGTACCTCTCCATTTACTGTACTGTATTATACCTTACTCGCCCATCTAATCTCTCCTCCGCAGACAAACAAGGGCCTTGGCCACGCCGAACTCATTCTGTTTTGTCAAGCCAGCAACTCAACCCGACTTGACACTCACAACCACCTCTTCTCTCGCGATAACTGCTGAAGAGGTTCTTATGACACACATTGCAAACGGCCGTCGAACTTCCCTTTTGAGAACGGGGAACCCTAATATATTCGGTCACCTGGCACCCCTCGTCAACCGTGCATTTATTACGATCCTCACTTTACCAACCCACAAATCCATAGGACAATAACACACTGTCACGGGGTTATCGCACAGCACCGCGTCAAATATTCACCACAACTTCAACTTATCTAACTTTGTTTTGACCCTGCGCATTGCTGTATCCAGCCCTGTTGTGGCCGTCGTCTCGTCGCGTTCTCTCGCCCCCCACGCTGGCATTGAACTGGTCCTTACTGAAAAGCCCAGACTGATTATTAAACACGCTTTAAGATTATTCAGTCACTTATTGCTCGTCTATTGCGCACATTTGAAGCATGAGCGGCCCTCGAGTGGGCTCGCCATCAAAGCCTGCACGAAATAATACCAACGACTCAGCCTATGGCAGCATGCCTCAGCAGCAACCTTCTGATCTAGACGCGCGATATGACGGCTCGTTAAATCCATATCAAAATCAACAGAGAGACATGTCACTTCAATCACAACAGCAATACAACCACCGCACACAACAGTCAGAAGAGAGTCAGGGCTGGGATGGATCGCAGCGTTTACAACAACCTATGCCACCTACCCAGGATCGGCGACCCTCGCGAGATCAACAGCGGGATAACTCACATACATCTGCGCCAGGGGATAAGCCAAGGTCGGGAGGGAGTAGGAGACCAAGCGGTTCACGAACGTGTGGAAAATGTAGTGATAGTCTGACGGGCCAGTTCGTTAGAGCCTTAGGAGACACATATCACTTGGAATGCTTTACCTGTCATGTAAGAATATCATTGACTCAAGTACCTACTCATCATTACTGACGGCGTTATCAGGACTGCGGTAAGATTGTTGCTTCTAAGTTCTTCCCCGTACCGGATCAACCGCCAAATCAATATCCTCTCTGCGAGACCGATTATTTCCGCCGTCTTGACCTACTTTGTTACGAATGTGGCGGAGCTCTACGAGGTTCTTACATTACCGCTCTCGATCGTAAATACCACATCGAACATTTCACCTGCTCTGTTTGTCCCACCGTATTTGGGGCTCAAGATAGCTATTACGAACATGAGGGCAATGTATATTGCCATTACCACTATTCAACAAGATTTGCTCAACGATGTAACGGCTGCCAAACAGCGATTCTGAAGCAATTTGTAGAAATTTTCAGGAACGGTCAAAATCAACATTGGCACCCTGAATGCTACATGATTCACAAGTACTGGAACGTACGTTTACATTCATCTGGTCAACCAGTTCCTGAGGAAACAGGCACAGAAGAGGAGGCCAATGATGAGGTTCGGACGCAAGTCCGAATAGAGGAAGAGAAGATTGAAGAGAAGGTACTTTGGATATGGAGAACATTGTCCGCATTCGAAGAGAAATCAGCAACCTGCATATCCGACATGCTACTTCATGTGAGCAACGGTGCCTATTTTGACGGCATCATGGCTGCAAAGAAATTCATCGTTCATGTTGACCTTCTATTTGCCGCAGCAGATGATCTTGATGGGCTATTAGCAGCGCGAACGTTGAAAGGTGGGCAAAAAATTTCTGGTACTATTCTATAAGACTAATCTTAATTGCTCGATAGGTCTTTCATACTCCCGAGAAGCTAAGCTCCTATGCAAAAAGGTTGTGGCTTTTTTTCAACTCCTCACCGATTCTCAGGACACTGGTGTACGGAGGCTAGGAGTAACTCAAGAGCTACTGTCTCTTGTTACAGGCCTTGCTCATTACCTAAAACTTCTCATCCGGATCTGCTTGCAAGGATCGCTCAAATTGGAACGTGAGACTGGCAATACAGATGGCCTTGCTCACTTCCTGAACCGTGTCAATTCCCTTGAGGATAAGCTTGAGCAAGACGCCGGTGCAGAATTTCCTCTGGACACAGCTTTGATATTCCAGCGTGAAGTTGATATGTGCCCTGTTTGTGACAAGCCGGTAGAGGATAAATGCCTCAAAAAGGGTAATAGGGTCTTCCACTACAATTGCATGACATGCCAAAACTGTGGTCAAGAGATACCAAATCCCTTAGTATCTGCGAAATGGACTTCTTCGAGTAAAAAACTATTAGACCCGGATTGTGCATCTCGTTTTGTAGATGCAGAAGGTGGGTTAGAACAAGTGTCGAGATTAAGACAATATGTCTTCCTGTTGAAAGTTGCCCATGCACGTCTGCTAGCAACACTCCGATCCACTGGTGCCCTTCCACATACCTCTGGTGAGCTTCCCCGACTTGTTTGGTGGGGAAATTGTGATTTTGACCAGTTTACAGAGGACCCGAACTTGGCGGACTACGACTCTTCTAAGGGACACCGACTCTCTGATAATAACTCAGAACCTCCTTTATTACGAGCAGATACAAGGTCTAAGTCATACGCTGGCTCTAGCTCCGTAGAAAACCAATCAGGCTCCTACGAACAGACACTTGGTGATATCAAACGCTTACGTTCTACAAGGCTCGAAAAGCACTTATCTACTACTATGAAGCGCGCTCGATCGTCCAGGATCATTGATGGACCGGAGGGTGTAGCACCTGGAGAGGATTCTGGCAAAGGTTCTCGAGATCTTCAAATTATCAACGATCGTGACGCCAACGGTGAAGTCGTACAGACACTATCTCTCGGTGTCAATTCCATGGCTCTGGACGATATCCCAAGGATAGTCGCAGCTGAACAAGCTAGGACCCAAAGACCAAATGCATCCAAATATGCGCGGGGACATCTCATCGGGCAAGAACCTCAACCACGACTTGTCAACGGTCACCGAAGAGACTTGTCTGGTGGGCAAGATTTCCAAAACTCTGGCGACCCTTCGGGACCACACGGAAAGAAGAAATACTTCGCTGAATTGTCTGCATTAGAATATCTCATCATTCGACATGTTGCTGTTATTGCCATGCTTCCACTTCTGGATGGACAGTTCAACCAGGAAGAACTGCTCGAGCTTATTGAGACTAAGCGGCCTACATTCTGGGGCAAGTTTGGCCTTGCCTTCAAAAACGACAAGAATAAGGCAACTGGTAAGAAGAAGGTATTTGGTCGGACCCTAGAATCTGTTGTAGAAAAGGATGGTACTGAGTCGACCGACGGCGTTGTTGGAGAACCAATTCGAGTACCAACACTTCTTCACGACGCTGTCTCGGCCATGAGAACGATGGATATGTCTGTGGAGGGTGTATTCCGCAAGAATGGAAATATCAGGCGCTTAAAGGAAATGTCCGAAGATATTGATGCGAAAGGTGCTGACTCCGTGGACCTGACGAAAGAAAATCCTGTACAGGTGGCTGCATTACTGAAGAAGTTTCTACGAGAACTTCCCGATCCGGTGCTTACATTCAAATTACATAAGCTCTTTATCACAGCTGCAAGGATATCCGATGAAGATAAGCGACGACGCGTGTTACATTTAACTTGCTGTCTTCTTCCGAAAACGCATCGCGATACCATGGAAGTCTTATTCTCTTTTCTACACTGGGCATCATCATTCCACACTGTTGACGAGGAGAGTGGTAGCAAAATGGATATCCACAATCTGGCTACGGTTATTGCACCAAATATTCTCTACTCCAACAACAAGACCCAGGACATGAAAGATATGGATGCCAGTCTACTCGCCATCGAAGCAGTACATTGCATGATTGAGTGTAATGAGGCAATGTGCGAGGTAAGTCACTCTAAAAGACCCGATATGTATTCAAATACTGACAAATCATTAGGTACCAGAAGACCTCTCCTCGATCCTAAACGATTCGTCGCTCTTTGAGAACGGCGGCGAAATCACTACGAAAGAAATCCTCCGACGTTATGGAGACATCGGGAAGGTGCCTCAACCTACCGTTGGTCACTCTAATTCTACGGGATCTCGGACTCGGGGCGACCGATCCTCTGCGCCGGTTGTAACCCGTGTCGACACCAATCCCCATCAATGGCAGAATGAGACTTCCGTGCGTCATGTCGCAGGACCTGGAGGTCACAATTATGGCCCCTCCTCAAGCCAGAATACACCGCCGACGAACCACTACGATCCAGGGATGCCTAACGCACCCTATGCAAACCATCCCCCAGGATCGACCGAGAGTTATGGTGCCAGCAATAGCCCAAACCGTCACAGCCAGTATGCTCGGTCACCTGCTTTCTCGAAACAAGGACCAATGGGTGTTACTGGAGCAGGGTAAGCCTGAACATGCTGCTCTAAAATATTCATTCATGCATTCTTGGAGTTAGGGTTGGAGCGTTTGGATTCCCTCATGGACTACCCCATTGGTACTGCACATATTGACATTCTATTGTGGAGATCGTACATTATCTGGTTCGGCTCCACCAACACTTTTACTTCCTACTTTCCAAGTTGTTCTCACTTTTCTCCTTCCCCACAATGAGTGAGTATAGCTCATCTCATATCGATTCACACAACCGACGTCTACCTATCCTATCTCGATGCTTGAAGTAATTTACCCTAATGCTGCATTTGGACACAAGGCGTTGATATCTGTCATGGAGGTCATGGCGACTACTTCTTCTGACCAGTTTGGATTTTACAGCGTTGTTTCTTTTGTTACTGGCGGGTTAAGGGATGAGCTTTCGAGGCGTGAGAATCAGCCCAGGCATATCGAAACCTGTCGGAGCGACCATATCAGACTCTTGTGTAGTAGTACAAATAGTGTTTCTTGTGTTAGTAGGTAGCGGCGATTACTTAGTACCCGGCGGCCATATCGCCGCGACTGAGGTTGATTTGATTCCTAGGCCAAAAATTGGTAGTTCCTTTGTTGGGAAATAGGAAAAGGGTTTGATAGTCCTATTGTGTGCTTGATATCTTATCCAAAGTGTATGAATACTGTAGTCCCGTCGCCTTCCTCTCGTGGCATTCCTTTCCCGCTGTACTTTCGCCCTCGATGTCTTCGACTCAGCTCTTCAGAGAGAACATGTACGAGATGTCCGGAACTGTACTAACAGCTTCTGATATAGATATGTTCACGTACGCTTATTATCAGACAGGTGTCCTACTCTATTGTAAGAAAAGTTGATATCCCGCAACCTGTATCTGCTTGGGTGTATACTGCTCGGTTGTGGTTGTGGTCGAAGGTTCTCGGATGGTTCATAAGCATCGGATTGATCAATGGCTAGAAAGGGAAGAAATTTTGCAAGAGCAGTTGCTGAAAGCGCTTCAGGGGGCCGTTGCATAAGGTGGACGGAACAGAGAGTAGAGAATAGGTGGGTTGCTGGGAGGACAGTTTTCTGTATGAATGTTAGGTGGCATAGGGGTATTTCATTCTGTCGTACCGAGTAGCCGATTCTCGGCCTGCATCTCGGGACAGGCTCAACATGCCGACCGTGTAAAGGACGCGTCTACCGGGTTCGCGTCTCAAATGAGAAAGTGAAATTTTCAAAAAGTTATATCGCACATGGATCTGCGTGATTTTTTGTGGAGGTTTTAGATTACTTGTTTTCTATCCGTTGACTTAAGCAAAGGACCAAATAAAAGCAAGCGTTTCGAAACTTTCTTTACTGTGGACAGAATCATGATCAGCAAGTCTTGGCTACGGATGAATTATAATTGGAGGAACAAAAGCCGGATAGATTTCCCGAAGCATCTGAGATCGCTGACAATTTCTTACCAATTCGCCTCCATTTCACTTCCCACTCCGTTAAACCAGGGATCGGTCTTATTAATGACTGACAAACCACAACTGTTCACCCTTAAGGAAATGCAAATACTATATAGATAAACACTCGAACATTCCACTAAGTCACACATTTCTACTCCTATTGACTATAAATCCGTGCTGTCTTCCTCATGAAAGTGATTTTCTCCATTTTAACTTGCATCACTGCAATTCTCCTGTACCAATTGCCCAAGAACCTCGATATCGCAACCCTAAAATTGACCCTCAGCACATACCTACCTAAAATTTCCATGTCAACCGTAAACTCGACTTCTGAAACCAAATTTCCAGGCCTCCCAGTCATCCCCCCTCAAGACCCTTCCCTCTCGACTCCCGCAAATATGTCCATACCACGCGCAATCCGCATGGCTTTCTTCGCCATCGAGCAGTCCGAAGGCGCCGGCGCGCGTGTGCGTCGCAGTATCGGGACACCCAAACTCCGCAACTTCTCCCCCTTTCTCATGCTAGACTACTTTAATGTGCCATTCGGAGCGGGCTTCCCTGATCATCCCCACCGTGGCCAGGGTTAGTGCTCCCCAACTGTTTATACAAACGCTCGAGTCATTCCGATATCGGCTATGCACCATGATACTAACATGTGACAAACTGCAGAAACGATCACGTACATGATCGACGGTGCCGTCGACCACGAGGACTTCGCGGGGAACAAGGGATCCCTGGAGACCGGCGACCTGCAGTTCATGACGGCGGGCAGAGGTATCGTGCACGCGGAGATGCCGAGGGAGAGAGAGGACGGGAAGCCGAACGTCGGACTGCAACTTTGGGTCGATCTGCCGAAGAAGCTGAAGTATTGCGAGCCGCGGTACCGAGACCTCAGCGCGGCGGAGATCCCAACCGTGGATGTTGATGAGGGGAAGGTGCATGTGAAGGTCATTTCGGGCCAGAGCCATGGCGTCGATTCGGTCCAGGAACTCGCGTATACACCTGTGTGGTTTTTGGATATCATGATAAAGCCTGGTGGACGCATTGCGCAGAATCTCCCTGTCGGGTGGAACGCGTTTGCCTTTACGCTGGAGGGGACGACGACGTTTGGTTCTCCGAGGAAGCAACAGGTCGTATCGAAGTACCACAATGTGGTATTTGAGCAGGAGGGCGATACGGTGATCGCCGAGGTCGATGAGAGCGCGGAGGAGGAGAGCAGGTTTGTGCTCGTGGCGGGCTTGCCACTGGATCAGAAGGTCGTGCAGTATGGCCCCTTTGTCGTCAATACTCCCGAGGAGGTCTACCAGGCGATGAGGGATTATCAGGGGTTTAAGAATGGGTTTGAAAGGGCGAAAGATTGGGAGAGTGAGATTGGGAAGAAGATGGCGGGTTGGTGATGCGGTATTAGGCTTCTTCTTCCGTGTGAATTATACCCTTGTACAGTAGATGACTGAGATCGATGAGTATATAGATGAATGGCTGAAAAATATTGATGTACGATTGGCTTACAAATAGTTTACGTGGAGTTTATATCAAGAACCATACCCGAGTTCTTCGCCCTTGCTATGTAACATAGTCTTACAATATAAACCATAAAATTGTAAACCGATTTTGAAATTGACAGTACGTACTGTGTGGGAAGCGAAACGGACAAAAATCAAGATTAGGCAGAGGAAAGAAAAAGAGGGCGATTCGTAGGGGGAATTATAACCGGGCCGATGGGGGCTTGATAAGTGTCGGCGAGTGGACCGCCTCGTTGTCGTCCCGGAAGAGGAATTCAGACCGCGAAGAGAAAAGAAAATGTGCCTGCCTATGCTGTGCAATGTCAGAAGTGAAAGCTGGAGGCTGCTCTCCGGCCAATCTTCAGTTGTTGTCATGTATTGTGTTGTTCACGTCTAAGGGTGTCACTATCTACGCTTTCATAAGCCAGCAGCTATATCAATAAATGTCGACCGTCAGTTCCAGTAGACTCACTGATAAGACAGAATGGCCTCGTTGAGCTTTCATGTCCAGAATTAGGGCGAGACGAGGACATTGAGCTTTTTGGATAAACATAACCTTGGAATCGTAAATAAGTTTCTACAGGAGCATAGATCCGTCGTTATCAAGCAGGGTACCAGCAGTGTTTCAAATTGAGAAACGTCGCAAAACAACCGAGTTTGTATTGGATATTCTGAACATAATTTGGTAGTACGCGTGTTGACCTAGTGGCTAGTATATCCTTGCGCTCCTTAATGCAGCCAGATCTGACGAGAGTAACTTGGAAGCTTTTCAGATGTCGTTTTTCCAAAAATACGAAATGGCTGAGCGTTCTGATATAGTCATGGAAGAACGTCAGAATGGCGAGAGATAACCGAGAGTAAAGATATAGAAACTGCAGTATGCTGTTATCTAATGGATCATAGTGTTCGACTCAGCATTTCGTAAGGCCTCAGAACAATTCTCCATTATTGAAGCTTTTGGGGATGATGTGTGGGTAGTGCTATCCTTTACTAATTGAAGCCGCTAATAACCATAGTTTAATCTATAATGGGTGTTTTAGAAGATCGAGCCCAAACCCTCAAGGATGTGGAGCTTTATCTCGAGGGTAAATTCTGCAGGTCCGAGACTTTTATTAGGGGAAATGGAGATCGAAACATTATCCTAGGATAGGTTTTGAAGAAAGAAGATTAACTTGATATTATCAAGCAAAATGTCTTTTTCAGAAGGGACAATTATCTCTCAGTAACGGAACAAGAAAAAGTGAAGTTCTCGAACTCTAACCATTTTACTTCGCCACAAGCTCGTTAATAAGCCTTGCCGTAAGAGTTACCTTCATCAAACACATTTCAAGAAACTTTCCACCGCGGCTCCCTCTCGTTTGAGATCTTTTTGCCTCAACAAATAATTTGGTGTAATAATCTAGAGGTAAACCGGCTTCTTTTTAGCTATCAATCGGTAATTGAATTTTATAATTAACCCCCCCCCCAAAGAATCCTACCCAGTGTCGTCGTAGTATGCTCCATGGTGAACGGAGAAAACTTAGCCCGGTGCGTTCTGATGAGCGAGCGTGGCGTTCAGTTTCGCTAGTTTATTTTGGTTTTGTCAATAATATTTGCCTCTTAGATGCTAACTTTTTGCGAGGTAGTTGATCCTAGATCGTTGGTCAAGAAGGGAATGTGCGACAACCCGAGTTTTAGATGTTAAATCCCATATTCCCACTTTTCCGAAAGGGTTAGTGTCGAGTGGGATAGAACAGGAACATGACACGGCGCAAAATAACGAGCTGCTGAAATAAATTTCCATCTGGATTTCAGGAGAACTAAGGAAAGGGAAACAAATAGCAAGTCCAGTAGGAGGCTTGAGGAAAGCAACTTTTGTCAGAAGAGCGTTAAGGGGATACCACCTATTGGTATCAGGTTCAGAATATACTTAAGACGTAGGCATCCCCTTCCCGTCACGGTTATATTCTCAAGGTACGGTACGGTACGCTTGATACAAATCTCCCTACGGGGGCTGCTTAGCCGAAAGAATAAACTGATCTTTTTTGATCTGGACTTGAAGTTAGTCCTGTATTCTTAGATAGTTTGTGCTCTCGCCGTCCCTGTAAGTCAAGGTGTTAAGTCTTTTTCTAAGTGAACATAGAGGAGATGAGAAGTCCGCGACAGGGGAAAGGATATAGGAGTTGGCGCTCGCAATTATCGAATTGGAAGAAATCGTAGGTATAGAATTTTACTGTATCATCAATTCTTCGGAATAGCTCCGTAAGTCAAAATAGAGCTCGTTCTCATCAGATATGAGGAAGAAAGAAGAGATTTTTGAAGGGGCTGACGTTGAGATATGGACCCGAACGCGCCAAGGCTGGCCCGTGTGCTTTTCGCGACAACATCGAGTTCAAGAGCATGTGCTTCAGTGAGCTTGTAAACTGTGAACATAGTTCTGATATTTGGGTACCATTATGGTGACCAAACTTGAAATGCTACTGCTGAGAGCTCCCGCCTTCGGTGACGTCCGTCATGGTCTTGAAGAACTTCGACATGAAATCGTAACTCAAGGTGTCCCCAGCAACAGCGATGGCATGGTATGAAGTAGAGTCCTTCAAATCGGACGTGGTTAACCCTTTGTTTGCAGAGCGAGCTGCGAATATACATATGGCTCATTTTCCTCAACGCTCCCGCTATACGGACTGAAGTTTATCTCGATCTAGTCCGTCAAGGAGCTTCTCCCGCATATACTAAAATACGCAATGATACCTTCCGCACCCTCGCAACCGACCCTTTATTCCGCCGTCGTGTCACTGAAAACTCTCTTTCACGTGTGCTCAATGCTGTTGCCTGGAAACTACATGATGCAAATGAAGCGCGTGTAAATGGATGGATGTCCCCGCCTACTCTATCAGTCGTGGGGGACGAAAGTCCTGAGCGGAGCTTCCACAGCAGGAAATCCGTGACTGGAACTATGAGTACGACTACAGGCGCGAGTGAAGCTGGAGATGGCGACAAAGACGTCACAGTCGGCTACGTACAAGGGATGAACGTGCTCGCTGCGCCTTTTCTTTACGCCGCCCGGAGCGAGACACAAGCGTTCGTTGCCTTTGAAAGACTAATAACGCGTGAGTGCCCAGGATATGTGCGCGGATCTATGGATGGAGTGCACAAAGGGCTTGCCCTCGTGAACAGAATCTTAGAGATCGTGGATAATAAGCTCTACGTATATTTGATGTCTAAAGGTTTGCCGGCGGAGATTTACGGATTCGCCTCAGTATTAACGATGTGTGCATGCACACCGCCGCTGCCAGAGGTTTTACAGCTCTGGGATTTTCTTCTCGCATGTGGTCCTCATCTTAACCTTTTGTGTATTGTCGCTCAGTTGGTATTGATACGGGACCCGATATTGGCCAGTCCAAGGTGAGCTACATCTGCCTTGTCTCAGTATGATACTCATATTCTTCTAGTCCCAATCAAATCCTCCGCTCACTACCTCCGCTTCAATCTCAGAAGATCAAGAGTCTAGCGATTAGCTTTGCATCGAAAATACCTGAAGATTTGTATCAGCAAGTTATCGATCATGCGAAATGACAATTCTGAGCCTTGAGTGGAACCTGACAAGAAAACAAAGGAACTTCGACGTTAGAACTTGTATATCACCGGCGCCTCTTTGCTTAGCGTTTCTTGGAGAAATTCACAAATGGTGATAGCTCCAATAAGAGATTTCGAGGTCCTGCAAACTTGAAATGGAGGGTTTTAGTGTCTCAAATATCCCAAGGCTAGTCCCTGGAAAGTTCATCTACAGCGTTCCGAAAATAGAAAAACGCGGTCATGAGAGACTTTCGGAATTAAAACCCGTCCGATGCACATGTCAGTACTTAGGAGGGATAAGATCACAATTCTGTTTCGTGGTTTTTTCTGATATCCAATGCCTGCAGCAAGCAGCGAACAACATTCGAAATTGGATTTGCGAGTGTCCGCATGTATCCGGAAGCTCCGTTGAATCTATGAAATTGGGTCTGCTTTCTCAGATTATCATATTCCGCGATTGCTAAGATTGAGTCGGAGTATACTCGAGGGAGTATACCTGCCCACTATGCATAATTTTATTTGAGCTGTATCTATTCAGCCCTACACGTCTCACTGCGCCGGTGGGCCCTTTCTCGACGAAACGATACATCCAGCCTCACAATCCGGCCATGCCGTACTATTATAGATTAAGTTGGCGACATCCCTCCCAGGCTCTATCGACGGATCAGTACGAATCTCGTGGATCTTCGCCGCCACCGGCGCTTTCACAATCTCCAAAATATCACCCCATGCATTCCTAACAATCGCTATGTCCTGACCCTGGTCCACATCATCGAGCACGTTAACTAGTGTCTCCACAAAGCCCCCATACAGGGCGGGTAAGCTGTGGAATACGGTTCCGATATACGTCTCGCTCAGATCAGGCGTGTATGGCTCGCTTGAGTTGCTGGGTAGGAGAGCTAGATCGACGAGCAGCCGGTCGAAGAAGTCCAAGGTTCGTTCGATGTAGTCCTTCCTCCATACCTTAGCACTCCCAATCTCCACGGTCACGGCAGGAATACCATAGTCAACGAATGTGGTCTCAATGCTGCCGGGCTCTCCAGCGTCGATCTTCAGGATGTCAGGCTGAAGAAGGTTCGCAATGCGTTCGACGTAGGGGAGGCGAATATCGGCATAAACGTAGAGGGGCGCTTCGCTGCCGGTCGAGGTGGTGTCTGGAAGTGCGTTAGAGGGGTAGAGTAGAGGAAGATGGGACTCAACCTACGCAGATCAATCCCGACATCCACATTTGAAGTGTTACCCCACAGATTGTTCCAAATCAAGTACGCTTGTCCGTTAGGCCCTAAGGCTCCCTCAGCTGGATCGTCGCCTGGGAAGACACGATTGAGGTTGGTGAAGAAGCCGGTGTTGCCCGCAGTGAAGTAGTTACGCTGGTTGAGGTAGTTGCCGACGGGATTGACTGTTGGTATACCGATCACCGTTCCGTTCAACGAGTCAATCTCATGCTCCAATTTCTCGAACAGCCTCTGTGTCACCCGGACACCATTCAGCTCATCGCCATGTATAGATGCTGAAACTGAGAGCTTCTTCCCAGTTGACAATGTCTCTGGGGCACCACGAGCTACAAAGACGGGCAGATGAACGTCCCACCCACCGTTCACGCTCGGAACGCGCAAGTAGTACCGGGTTACGGCGTTGGAGGGGACATCTTCGAGGGAGAGGTAATTAATAACGGGTACACCGTGGAGAATGTCACCGGTGAGGTTCGTCTGAGCAGCGACTAAAGCTGTTGTGAGGCTTAGGAAGATCGAGGTGAGAGATGTGTAAGTTATCATTGTGGGTTACAAAGCACTATTCGCTGAAACCTTGTCTTTATAGAGCCTGCTGGACGATTGAGACTGGAGGTGCTCTACCTCCTGTTGCGGCTCTTCAACTAGTCATGTGTTTCACGCAATTGATATCCTATCCTACTTTTAGCCGTACGATTGACGTGCTGTTGATACAGTTATAGATCTTCTGTGCCCAGAAGCTCCCGTCAGAAGCTTGGGGTAGCATCAAGCTTACCAGACCGCCCGCCTTACGGCCTTCCGTTGTCGTATAAGCGTTATCTGTGCCATGACGATGCCAAGGGGGAATCATTGGAAGAGGAATTACGGAGGTTTTGGTATTCGATAGTACGGATGGGTACAGAAGCAAAACTACCGTAGGTATCCAGCATGCTATGTATGATATTATATCATAGAGAGTTTGTATAAGAGCATGTGGAAATACACATAACTTTCTAGACCTCGGAGGTAATCATACTGTGCTCAAATAGAGCCTAGCCTTTTAGGGTAATTATGACGAACATCTCAGATTTTCTCTAACTAAAGCCAATTCCAGAGTGACCATTTTCCTTCCTCACTTCAATGAGTATAGTGTGTACAGATGAAATGTGGTTCAAAATGATACCTAGTAAAACATGTTTCCGTGATATGACCTGAGCAAAGGAATTATCGAATGGAAGGAGAAGAAGCTGATCGATCCCATGTATTACTACTGATGATGCAATAGTTCGTTCGGCATATATAAACAGCTATCATGAACAAAACTATATCAACCCAGCAACCCCTCAAATACCACCCACCCACTTGGATAAAACATCCGATACCTAACAGACCAAAATGTCAATCGTCCTAACAGCACCAACCGGAAAGCTAGGCAACGCAACCCTCACCGCGCTCCTCACACACTCTCTCCTTCCACCCTCGACCCTCATCCTCTCGACCTCCTCCCCGGACTCCCCCAAACTATCCTCCCTCCCCTCCACCCTCACCATCCGCCCGGGAAACTTCAACACCCCAGCTTCCCTCGTCACCGCCTTCACCGGCGCCCGCGTCCTCTTCCTCGTCTCCACCCCCGCCATCGATCTCGACTTCAATTTCACGCCCTACCCCAACGGGCGGGAAAGCCAGCACATCGCGGCCATCGAAGCGGCGCGGGAGGCCGGTGTCACACACATCGTGTACACGAGCCTGGGGTTCAACAGCGAAGAGAGCGGGGCCGGGGTGATGCGGGCGCATTTACACACGCATCGGTACCTGCGAGAGAAGTGGGCGGATGAGGCGGCCGGGCGGTCGTATACGATTCTGAGGGAGGGCCTGTATGCGGAGAGCTGGCCGCTGTATCTGGGGCACGCGGACCTCGCGGACCCGGGGAGGGATTTGGAGGGGAGGAGAGAGGTTCCGCTTGCGGGAGACGGGAGGGCGAATTGGGTCGCGATTGAGGATCTCGGGGTCGCGAATGCGGTTATACTTGCTGAGATAGTGGGATCCGAGGAGGGGTTGGCGAAGTGGAGGAATAGGATTGTTACGCTGTCGACGAGAGGGAAGAAGGATAGGGCGTCTTGTGGGGAGATTGCGGAGATGGTGAGGAAGATTAGGGGGGAGGAGTTGAGGGTTAAGATTGTTGGGGAGGATGAGCATGTGAAGTATTATACGCAGGAAAGGGGCGTCGAGGAGCCGTATGTGAGGTGGTGGGTGAGCACGTATCCGGCGCTGGAGAACGGGGAGTGCGAGAATGAGGAGGATGTTCTAGAGGAGTGTTTGGCGGGGTTAAGGTTGAAAGCGAGATCGTTCGAGGAGGTGGTTGGAGAGATGGTGAGGAAGTGAGCGTATTCCCGGTGTTGGAAGGCAGTGGTGAAAGGGGTATTGTATCGTACTGGGCCCTTATTATTATACCCATGCCTACTATTATTATGGTTGGAATTCCTTCGCCTCTGTACGCTCCATTAATACCTACTAGCAGCTGTAAAGTCTGCAGTACAAGGAGATATCTATTATCTGGAAGGTTAAGTCCAAAGTACGGGTGATGATTTCTTCGGACGTGCTAGTTTTTACATACAGGGATGTAGGAGAACCCCTTTAGAATGAAAATACACTTCAGTGAACTGAATGGTCAGGTCCTCGGCACAATTGGGAGTACATTGTACGTTTTTGCTCTCCTATAGAGCAGAGTTCAGAGATTTGTGGGAGAGTGATTGTACTGAAGACGGATAACACCGGCAGGAGTAAGATGCCAAGATAGGAAATTAGAAGGTTGCTGCAGTTTTACATATATCTGATTTAGTGACTCCCTGCTTAGGTCCAATATACAATTGAAAAAAAATAGAAATGTCATTATACACTACACCCACATTCCTTCCATTCTCATTTTCAACGAACAACCCGATCACTTATTTCGCCCTTGGGCCACTAACACCTGCACCAATGACACTCGGTAGCTCCTCGTTGCCCATGTTATACAACAGTCCCACGCCCCAGCTGATCATAAAAACCAAAAAGACCGTGAATCCAGCCAACAACCAAAACGGCATGACGACGTTCTTCTTTTGACATGCGGGTCCACCGAAAGTAGTTGTCTTCTTAGTTCCGTCCTTATTCGTCCTAACTTCCGGAATAGTACAAGCGCATGTAAAGCATACTTTGTCGTCATCACCCTTGCTATTATACTTCTCATAGCAGTGACCGTGGCCTGTGCAGTTTAGCGTCGCCTTTTCACACGCACGTTTTGTAGAAAAGCATGATGGAAGAATGCCACGCAGAGGCAGGCTGCCATTAACGGGAGGACGAGCCGGCCCCGAGCTCTCGGCTGAAGCAGGGACATCGGAGTCTACTGGGGAGGAGAGCAGAGCTTCGGGTTTTTGGCGCTGAGAGGAACGAGTGGGGTGGGTGTAGGTTCCCCAAGGGTGTGATGCACGCTTAGAGAGGAAAGAGGGACTGTGAGGAGGCATGAGAGCGATGGTGAGGGAGGTGGAGGAGTCTACGGCATGGTTAACAAGGGTGGAGAGCGCCTCTCGGAGTGAGAGGACGGTCGTTCTATAAGTTTCACTGTCCTGCCTGGAAGCAGTCTACACAGATATTAGCTGCGTAAAGCAATCAATGGAATACCAATCATTACCATTAAGGACTTAACATGGACACATGTTACATGACTCTTGTATAACAGTGTAGTGTCTTTCCGAAGTTCCTGGGCCTTGTCAAAGGCATCCCATACAGTTGTGTCGATGGATGTAATAAAGGCCATATCCTCGTTACGTGGGATATTCTCCGCTTGCGCTGAAAAGTCTCTCAGTAGCGCATCGTTCTCAGAAGGCGAGGGTGGGTTTGGGATGGTGAATGATGCAATCTGTGACCCAGATGGAAGGATATCTGTATGGTAGTCTTAGAATACTTTCTCGACTCTAGAGGATAAATCTATACCTTCTGCATTTTCTACATCCTCTACAATAACAATAACTTTTGGCTCTTCCGGGTTAAAGCTTCCTTCCCCGAAGAGCTGCTGTGGTCTTGCACTGAAATCACTGATCTGCTGTATCACTCTCCCATCCTGACCCTTCAGACTATGATATCTCGACAGGCCCAATCTTTGAGCGAATACTAATCTTGCAGTCTCTGCGCTCAGTTCCTCCCCTTCCGGTCTCCTGCTAGACGTAACCTGGTCGGGTAGATAGACGATCGCTTTGCTAGAGGATGAGGCGGCTACGAACCAGGAATGACTTAGTAAGGAAGATAGCACGAAGCTCGAGGAAAGCTTCATCGTTACCGGAGATGAAGCTGGAATCTTGGTATTGACGACTGGGTTTGATAGTGGACGTCTGTAAGCTCTCAGATGTTATCAAGGGTATAGTTCCGCCAAGAGTTGCTCCATCACCGCGGCAAATTGAGGCTTACAAAACCGCTTCGTTCTTTACATCTCAAGAATTCGTGGTCACTTTTTTTCGCTTTACTTTCTTTTATATTCTTCAGCTGAAAGTTTTGTCTTGAGATACCCCTTTACGCTACTTCGTTTCGGCTGCCTTCTTTCATCAGGGTTTCAAGTCAATACCAGATATATCGACCGCTAGTACCAGTATTTAAAGACCTAATCTCTCGGCCTGAATCTTTAATCAAATCTACTCCCTAATGTTTAAGCCGTCAACTATTCGAACACTCTCCTCTTTCAAACCTCAATCTGCAAAACTCCGCCCTCTGTTTAGACCCCATAATGCGCAAGTCCGCCGAGAAAGCCAGGTTACCATACAACGAGTTAAGTTCAAGAGGCCGCGTTTCTCGCAGAGGTATGAGTGAGACAAACCCACAAACAGAAATACAGATGCTTATTGTCGGATTCGAGAAGACTTTTTACTTTATCCCTTCAAATCATTGCATCTTACTACTTGTTCGCATACATCGTCGGCCCGAAACTCGACCAGATAGAGGAAGATCTGGAGGACCTACCAGATCCGGATGGCCGACGGAAAGATGGCGAGGAAGAAGAGGAGGATACGATGTTCCTTCCTTTGGGATTTACTAGGCAAATGCCCCAGACATTCTACAAGGGTTCAGATCCAGAATGGCAGGAGTTCAAGAAGATAGCGCAGGATCCGAAGAGATTCAAGGCGATCAAAGGTAGGTTAGTTTTACTTTTTGAGGATCTCTCAGAATTAACAAGGGTTTACAGATAGCGTAACTGCGAAGGTCAAGGAGATCCTTGCGCAACAACAGATTACACCACAGTTAGGAGACGTCGATAAAATTCAGGGGAACAGCTGGCTAGAAATCATATTCCCAGATGGCCCTCCTCCAGAATTCGAACGGCCAGGGTGAG
This sequence comes from Patellaria atrata CBS 101060, assembly GCA_010093705.1. NCBI lineage: Eukaryota > Fungi > Ascomycota > Dothideomycetes > Patellariales > Patellariaceae > Patellaria > Patellaria atrata. Next base: position 476,099 of record MU006104.1, read on the forward strand.
TATACATTACCCCATTGAACAACCATAACTTACACACTATTTAGGATTGAGTTCAACTTCACACATGGGTATATTGCATATACAGCGAGAAAAGTGAGCCAGGCGAATAAAGCTAGGCTCGATCAAGTACTTTGGCCAAAAGCTGCTGTCTTGTCGACATGGGCTGTATCACAGCAGCTCTTCCTGGACAAATTAAAATCTATCAAAAGATACTTTGGTCTTGCGAGTGATACTGACGACTTTAACCAACGACTAAAACAGAACATGGAAGCCTTTCAGAGTGGGTCATATCCTGGCGCGAAAAGTCAGACAAAATCAACACCTGAGATCAGAGGCCCAACTCCAGCGGCCACAGCAGATCCGACTGCTAGTGAGCCGGTCAAGAAAGCGATACTAGCTTCGAAGTCCAATCTATCAAATAGCAAGGATGTCGCTTTACCTGATAGTGACATGCCAACAGCACCTAGGTTCCTACCATTTTTCCTGCTCAATTTCTTTAAGGAGTATAAAAGGCCAATTGATATCCCGCGCGGAGCTGTACTAGTGACTGGTCTAGTAAGCGTGAACGGGACTTTCGCGCTGTTGACGCTCGATGTGAATGCTATTTATGACCCGAAGGAGAATAAGACCACAATTGCATCGATAAAGAAGAGAAGCTTGAGAGCGAAACAACAGAGGCCGAAAGGGGGCCCCTGAATCATTTATTCGTGGTAGATTTCACTTTCGAGGATTTCTCATAAGTCTCGTCAAATAATTGGCGACCTAGCATTTGAAAAGCGAGCATGGTTCTATGACGCTGACTTCCGACTTTCGTTTCAGGGGGGGAAGATTATAGGTACTGGAAGCGGCGTGGATCCACGATTTCACTTGAATAGCAGGGAAAACCTTTCAGCGCAATCATCCAATGCAATTGGGGCCACCCGTGGAATATCATTCTGGCCTCAACAATTCTATTTTAGTAGGGCTCACTCTCCCATCTAAATAAAGACCATGTCTCGTATGAACAAGAAAGGGCGAAGGGAAAAGTTAGCCAATAGGAGAAGAACCTTCTTTAACCCGTAGGGTGGACAGAGGACAAGTGGAATATGTCCGCAGCCGTATCATAAGGGCAACCATCACAGTGTGATAGAGAAATAGATAAGGTACGAAGTACCCGTATCCCGCGGATGGGGATACGCATATATCCAAAATCTACATCAATCATGTGTTTCCCCCATTTCCCTCCCGTCGCATCATGCGACTTACAGCCCCCGATCGTGTCATTGCGACTATCGGCGCGGCCCGAACCGACACACAAACCCTTTGTTTACCCCTTTGTGACGAGTACCGAATCTACCCAGAAATAACAAACCACCGCATCGATCCCGCGTACAACAAGGACATCTCCACCCTCCGTCTTTCCGTCTTCCCGCCCATACTCACACCCGTTCGAGCCTGATCCGCCCCTTTCTCAAAACTGCACTCAACCCCAGAGTATATCCCTCCCCGCAACAGAACCCGGCGATCAAGGCTGTCGCACCGATGCCCGTATCAGTGTAACACGCAGCGGGCGACACAGAGGCCGTAGCACGGCACGGTTATCCCAACTCAGCTCTCATAGCTTGAGCCACCGTAGCCGAAGATCCTGGAGTAAACGGGTCCAGATTTTAGTTTATGAAAGAGAGAGAGGGGTTGGGGTGGGGTGGCTGGTGCCGGGGGAGGGAGGTTATAGGGGCTTTTGATGGAAGGAAGATGGGTGCTGTGGTTTCTGGGAGGGTTAGGTCTGAGGTGTTGAAGCTAAGGTCGGGGCGGTTGAGGTGATTTACATTTAGGGAAGGAATGGCTCATCCGATGGGGGGCTTTTTTTTTTTTTTTTTCTTTGGGTGGGAGGAGAGAGGGGGAGGGGGGAGGGGAAAGGGGGTTTCTGACGAGCCGGGTAACCGCGTCTCTCTGTTCTTACCTGGATGTACCGTAATAGTAAGGTAAGGTACTGTACCGCTCGCTCCCCCGTCGAGAGGAAGTATATCGTCGCTCTTTCTTCTAAGTGCGCTTTTCCACTCCGTACAACGGGTCCCCTAGAGGAGGATTGCTTTGTTTGTTTCACCGGTTTGCCGGTTCGAGATATTTTGGTTTGTAAAAGTTCTTATTGCTTCCTTTTAGCCCCTTAGCTTTCCGTCGGACATATAGGCCAGAATAGGAACGATAGGCGAATATGAAACAAGGATGCGGTACACGAGATCTGGAGTCAGCAGCTTCATCGTTTGACGGATGGTTGTACAGAGTAGCGGAGGTCAGGGAGTGTTGCTGGGAGAGCTCTTTGTGGCGCGCTGGGGCCGTCATTGTGTGAGCATCATGATGAAGGGGTTGGTGGAACATACTGGTGGCGTGTGTGTCTTCACATGTCATGATTTCTGGTTGTGCTTTCACTACTATTTGAGAATATGTCGTATAAAGGTATAGCATTTGAAATATATTTAGACACACAAGGCATGTGGAAGTGGTCACCAGATGATGCTACTGGTGTCGTGTATATTAGTATAGAGATATGATACATGAACCAAAATAAGAGTCAAAGTCATAAGAGAGCGTCCTGCGCACACATGATCGTTATGTCATCCAACCTGGAACCATCAATATGCTCGGCCCCTCATAACGCTGAACAAAGATAGCGGGTATGACTCGACCGTAACCAAGCATGGGTATAGAGTGAAAGTAATATGAAAACATATACACAGAAGCGAAGAGAAACACCCTCAAAACAATAGATTACTTTTAAATGCAACCACCCCGTGTAACTTTTGAGATTTTGATACCAATGTTGAGAGGTTCATAGATACGTCATAACAATCGTCAAGCGTTACAGAGGGATTTGTCCAGCTGAATATAAATATTTTGTTTGTTTCATCGGGAGGCGCGGCGCAGTGGCATGACCCATGCCAATTGTCTCTATCGGGGCGGCGCTGGAACCTTTTCAGTCGAATGATATTTGCTTGCGGCAAGAGCGGGCGACCGCTTTTACGTGAACGGAGCCGGGGTAGTTAGATTCCATCCACTATTTTGAGGTACGTATAAATCATGTGAATGGTCGTATCTTGGGCCAGTTTAAACCTTGGGGGCTAGATAAAGAGGGGAG